>OZ010608.1:56069055-56116555 GCA_963932145.1 Acanthosepion lycidas | reverse complement strand
CTTTAAAAATAAATAATTATATCTGCTCTACTTTGTATTGAGCACTCTTTTAAGAATAGTAATTGTTGGTTATTGGAATTCATTCCATATACACCAATCATATACTTGTATATATATATATATAACGACGACCTTCAAGACGTAGGTGATCATGACTCTCCACAACCACCTATCACTTGTAGACTTTAGTATTGTTTATCCTTTGTGGAGAGCCATGATCACACACATTCTGAAGGTACACGACATACAAAAAATATGTTGCACATATACTTTAAGTGTTAAAGTCGGTTAATTTGAGGGTTTTTTTTTCATAGCGCCTATATTGTTAATATAATCAAATTGTAGAAATTATTATTTATTAAAGACGCTTTTATTTTCTAATTAAGTTTTAAATACGTTTTTACATTTTTTTAATTGTTTTTTGCTTTTGCTGCTGTTTATTTTTTAATAGATTTTTAGATAATTTTTCGGCAGACAAAACAAAATAAATGGCCGTAATTTTAATCTTTTTTTCATATTTTGTAGATGGTGTCCAATTTCGAAATATTGTTTAGAGATGCAGTAAATCCCACGATCGCGCCGGGGGACACAATCTCTAGGCCTGCCTCTGCAATGTCGTCCGTGAAAGACGAGCTCACGAGAATCATTAACCTTTCGTTCTCCGTTATTATTCTTTATATTTGTTCACATAAAAAAAAAAAAAAACATGACAGTCTTTGATGTTTATTTATTTTAATATTGATCCGTCTAAGCAGTACTGCTTCTTTTTATCTGTTTACCTTTAAATTTCAACCCGTTTATTCTTTCCAACAACCGGAATCTTTCTCGCCTTCAGTTTCCTTATAAATAACCTAAGCAGTTGTTTCAACGATTTATCTGTTTTTTTTTCCCTCCAATCATTTGCGTGTTGCCGTATGTGTTATTTTTCTCATTCTTCCTGTTTTTGAGTGTCGATAAGTCAGCGTTTTCTTTTTTCTTTTCATATATATTTTTTTTCTCCCCACCCGAAAAGAAAACATTTACGACGACAACTTTTCTCGTTGTTTTCTTTTTATCGTACTGAAAATTCTTCAAGTAGGCTTCAAAGTTAATAAGAACTGCTCAGAGAGATAAATTTTTCAAACTTCTAACTGGAAAATCCTTTTTTATTTTACAGTTTTTTTCTTTCTTATTTTCTTTCTTTCTTTCTTATTTTCTTTCTTTCTTTCCTATTTTCTTTCTTTCTTTCCTATTTTCTTTCTTTTCTTTTTCTTTCCTTCATATTTTCTTTCCTTCATATTTTCTTTCCTTCATATTTTCTTTCTTTTTTCTTTCTTTCATCTTTCGTATTTTCTTTCTTTCTTTCTTTCGTTCATATTTTCTTTCTTTCTTTCGTTCATATTTTCTTTCTTTCTTTCGTTCATATTTTCTTTCTTTCTTTCGTTCATATTTTCTTTCTTTCTTTCGTTCATATTTTCTTTCTTTCTTTCGTTCATATTTTCTTTCTTTCTTTCGTTCATATTTTCTTTCTTTCTTTCGTTCATATTTTCTTTCTTTCTTTCGTTCATATTTTCTTTCTTTCTTTCGTTCATATTTTCTTTCTTTCTTTCGTTCATATTTTCTTTCTTTCTTTCGTTCATATTTTCTTTCTTTCTTTCGTTCATATTTTCTTTCTTTTCTATTTTCTTTTTTTCTTTCTTTCGTTCATATTTTCTTTCATATTTTCTTTCTTCCTCCCTCCCTCTCTCCCAGTTCTGTCCATTTTACTTTTCCAAGTCGTCACTTACTTTCTTTGTCGTGATTTGTCAATATTTCATTTTTGGTTTCTCTTTTTTCTTTACATTTTTTTCTTTTCCATTTCTAAGATGTGGAGTTACCATTCTTTACAGTTTGACTAATATCCTGATCTTTATTGCTATTATCACAAAGTTTCAGCCATTTGCCCACCGGGCTAATTCAGGCGACGGTCAATTCGAATCATCATCGGTGAAATCTCGTTTTGTTCTTCATAATACTGACCCAGTTATTGCTCGTCCCATTTCCATTGAACGTGCACTACTCGGCCCAGGGACTGAACTCGCAAATGCGTGGAACCATAGCCTAGTGGATCCGTGGGTTTGCTGGCATAGTAATTTTGAGTTAGGGATGAGTATATTAGTCCAAATTAGCTTGTTAACCATCACTATGTTCGGCGCCCTATCCACTGTAATTAGTTCACACACCAAGTGAATGTGAAATAAAATACAGGATTATTTTAAACGTGTACTATGATAAGCCTATCATAAATTTACCGCAGACATCAGGGAGTGTCAGTGACGCCGCTCTTTTCATTTCAATGAAGACGCAATCTCAGTTCACGGATTATTGTTTTTTGTTTTTAATTTTAAAGTAATTCTTCGCACAAAAACACCCGTGCGCACGAGTTTTTGTCTTCCTTTCAGTCGTTTAGAGTTTACATAATTCTTTTCTTTGTAATTTGTCTATCTCAGTTCCTCGTGTTAATCACATGCCGAAAAAACGTTCAATAAAAAAAGAATTAAATTTAAAATTTCAGCGTTCAATGATTGGCATTTCCTATCAGTATATAATTATAATCGTTTCTTGTCTTTTTAAAACTCCCCAGGTCCAATAATAAGAGTATATTATTAAGAAAAAATATTAATTTAACAAAGCATCTATTTTTCAAACATATTGGAGTAATGGATAGCGGCTCGGTTTGAGGAATCTGAGAGATGAGTTCGAATTTCAATCGAATCCATCTTCTCCCTCCAGCTATGGGAAATAGCAGGACAGACCGGGTTCTATAGCCTTAGATGGCCGTCAATTTCAGATATCTCAACTGGTCTACCGCAGAAAGAAATGTCAACCTACTGCGGGAAAAAAATCTGCTTCGTCAGTCATGTATCGAAAGATACATGATCGCCTAAGCAATCTTTCAATCAATCTGGAAGTACGGTGGAGTAATGGATAGCGACTCGGATTGCGGAATCGGAGAGCTGAGTTCGAATTCCAGTCGAAACTAATTATAATATCCTTGGGAAAGGTATGAATCCTCTCCCCACAGCGAGTTCGATAGCCTTGGATGGCAATTAGTCTACCGCAGTAAGAAATGGCAAACTACTGTAGGAAAAATCTGCATCGTCAGTCATGTATCGTAAGATACACAACTCGCCTAAGTGTTTATCACGCATGACACATAACTGATTGACTGATTTTTCAAATAGATTCACAGAGATCTTCAAATTAGTCGGTGATGGTACAATCTTGGTGTTTTCCTTATCAGACTTTTTTAATGTATTTTTCTCATTTTTGGTTTTATTTGCTGTTTGTTTTTGTTTTTAATCTTCTTCGGATTGTCATTTCGATTCGACCGTCAAGTTTGTAAAGCATTTACAAATTGTTAAGGAGATTAGCTGTCAAAAAGAGCAAATTTTATAAAGTCAGAATCACTTATTAAAGACGATACAAAGGAAATGCAGCCAGCATGATGTGTCTATTCCCAAAAGGACGTTACACAAGGTGTGTCTGAAAAATAACTGTGTTTGGTGAGTTCTGGGCGAAAGAAGAAGCGGACTGTGTTATTATCTAACCTGATATCCTGGAAATATTTAACTGTAATCTTAGCTTTCTGCAACCGTTGCATTTTTTTTCACTTGCAGGACAAATCGTGGCTGCTTCATCACGACAACACATCTGCTCTCAGCGTCCTGAGCATCCGGCAGTTACTGTCCGAGAAGAACATCGTCGTACTGGATTATCTCCCTATTCACCTGATCTTGCTCCGTTTGGCTTTTTTCCTTTCCCCAACATCAAGATCATCAAGTGGACCCATTTTGAAGGCGTGAAGACCATCAAGAGGGCCGTAACGACGGAGCTGAGGGTTATTCAAGAAAAATCCTTCCAGCAGTGCATAAAAGCGTGGCAGAGAAGGATGGAAAAGTGCATTAGACTCATATAAGATTACTTTGAAAGGGAAACCATGTCGTTTGTTGTTTGGAATTGAAATAAATTGTTTGTGGCACCAGTCCCGTTACCTTTCAGACAGATCTCGTATTCCAATCGCCAGATATCGAAATTCGGAGGGCTCTCTTGATTTATACAACTATTCTCTCAGATCAATGATTAAATAAGGCTTCGTGCGAATTTATTTGGTCTTAAATAAAATCTTTCAACAGACTCGTTAGACTGGCGCTACAAAATCAAAAACAGGTTTACCAAAAAATAAGAAAAATAAGAAAAAAAAACCCCCAAAAAACAAAGCGCACAGACTTCTAACACTAACTAATGTGGATGACACATAGAAACTCGAAGGGAAAGTTTTAATAATAATAATCAAAATGTTGATTTTCCAATTTAACTCAACCAAAATGTTTCGGAAAAAACTCCAACTTTGTGATGAATTCGATATTTTGAATTAGTTGTGTCCATCGACCAGAAAAGAAGCGAAACTATTAAAAGCCGGCAATTAATAAACCTGGCAAACGTGGAAGAATTGTCTACGTCATATGAGGACGGATCTTGTCAGGCCACAAAAATAACTGTTCTTATCTATCTATAGCGAAGAAAACGGCGACTTACCTCGTCAAACCAAGCGACAACGTGTCGCGTGTATTCTACGACGGAAAAAGTGGCGAAAAAGAAAACTACTTACCAAACAGAAGGGAACGTATTCCGCATAACATGCTGAAAATGGAATAATTGAATTAAAGAAAAAAAAACAAGTCAGTCGCAGGAGCCGCTATAAAAGTATTTTGATATGCAAATTACGGAAAATCCTATCCCAGCTGTCGACGAATGGAAGAAATAGGTTCTGCCGATAAAAGCAGTTGGTGTTCTCAATTCAGGAGGAAAATTTCGGGCATTTTTGGTTTCGGCGTTTGTTTGTTAGTGAGCGAGTTATTTTTCTGACTGGTTACACGCATTGTGATTTGAAATAGTACCGGCGAATCGAGTTTTCAGCATTGCTTTCTGCCCACGATATTCGAGTCTGGATTTACAGTTATTCTTCTTTGTCTTGTGGAAGTAATCTGCGACAAATACTTCCTTTGCTTTCAGAACGCTTACACTATCTCAATACATTACTCAAAGCATCCATGTGTTTCGTGTAGATTTACTGTTTGTCCAACTTCAATCGGCTTGCCATAAAGAATTCTATTTGAATTTAAAGATAAAGAAGCAAGGTTTCCTCTGCAGATTATGTCAACATACTATAGACGTCTTTCGGACAGGCAACTATTTTCTTCGTGCAGGATTCTCAGAAATCAATATAGATTTCATTTACAGATAATATTTCGTTAGATAATGATCCCCTTTTTGTATCAAACAAGAGAAATACATGTGTTTGAAAGGTATGGATCTTTTCCGTTAATTCAACCCAAAATATTAATTCACCCCAAAACAAAAAGAATTTATATTTATTAAAATTCAGACCAAATTGTCCCAGAGCGATGCTCCGCCATTGCACCCAGGTTGGGTTCTCCTTTGCGATCGCCCCAAATGTGGGCGACTCGGGTGTGCGATTTTAAATTAGGGGTCCACCCATCCCGACAAACAAGCCAAAAGCAGATTAAAAACATTTTTTGAAATTGTAAAAAATTCCTTGTATTTACCTCGAATATCACCCATACTTACGAAATGTGAAAAACTCCCTGATTTTGGGTTATTTTTAATTCTGAGGTTTGAAGTTGTTGCAAGGCAAGCTAAACAAATTTTGATTTAAAATTCAAAAATTTAATAAAAAAAATCAAACTTTGATTTAAAATGTATAATTTCTTGAAGTGAATTAATATTTGCGATAAGTAACTTTACATTATTTGAGGTGAATTAACAGAAAAGATCCAACGGTGTCATGAATTTAGAATTCTACTATCCTCAGATTTAAAAAAAATTGTAAAAGATATATTGCAGCAGTTACATTAGGTTGGTGCAAAAATGTCGTTTTCTCACATATGTTACTATGTGAGAAAACGACATTATTTTTGCATCAACCTAATGCAAGCAATAAAGAGCTGCGAAATCTTTTAGGAGTTTCTTATTGTGTAAACGTTTCTCATTAAAATATCTATCTGCATAATCGCCTGAATGACTTTACCCCTTTTATAGGTTTTGTTAATTTTCTTGTGAACAAAAAAACATAAACGGCGTTTATCATTTTTAATAGTGAAGAATTATACAGAGTATATCTCAAATCCCGACACATAGGAAAAAGGCATATTTTCAAGAAATGAAATTTTCAAGATTTTTTTTTATTGAATTTGAATATTAAAAAATAACATCTCCAATATGATTTCCATCATTTGTGATGCAAAGGTTGATGCGTTTTGCAAGGTTCACGCGAACTTGATGCAATAACTCCGCATTGCAGTCAATTTTAGCACATTCACTTTTTGTGTGTTCAATCAAATGTGTTGCATCTGTGATTTTCATTGAGTACACCGTGTCCATTAGCCGACCCCAGAGATAGAAGTCAATTCTTTCTTTTTTTGATAAATCTGTGTGGGTTAATATATATATATATATATATATATAATGAGATTTCCTGTGTTTTGATTTTAGGGACAATCGCTATTCTCAGATACCATTTATGACTAAATACTGAAGAGCTGAAACTCATCACATGAATATGAACATTTGCCTAACAATATATCGTAAATATATTTCAAAGACATTAATGATTTTGGAAACAGAAGATTTAATATATACAGTGTGTCAAAATAGTAAATCAAGTACCCGACGTGAAACACACTTGGGTGAACATGTCTCTTTCGATTCATGACTAGTTAGAAAATGTCGCGTACTATGATTCCGTTTTTCTACTGTAGACTGGGTGCCAATAAAGGCTACAGGACGAAATCTGTTCTGCTATTCAATCCATAGCGCGTAGGGGGGAGAGAGAAAAGGGGTGGAATCATATCTAGGACAAATGAACACTAAGTGATCACATCAATTTATTGATTTTAGATAATTTTTTTAATATATATATATATATATATTATATATATATTATATATATTATATATATTATATATATATTTTATATATATTATATATATTATATATATATTATATATATATTATATATATATTACATATATATTATATATATATATATTATATATTATATATTTTATATATTATATATATTATATATTATATATATTATATATTATATATATATAATATATATTATATATATTATATTATATTATATATATATATTATATATATATATATTATATATATATATTATATATATTATATTATATATTATATATATATATATATATTATATATATATATATAATATATATATAATATATATATATATATATGGGATGTATAAAAATACTTTTTCAAACATTGAGGCGTGTATCTTCACAGCAAAACAAGAACAAAAATCCACATGAACATACGCTTGCAATTCATTGACTCTTGTGTTAATAAGTTTAAAGTAAGTTTACGCTAGAATCAGGAGCCCTCTCCTTAAATTTGTAAAAGAATATTTTAATTGTATCTTGGATTATACATTTAACAGCGTAAACTTTAAACTTAACTCAAAAACGAAGGATTTGTCCTTGTTCTGTGAAGAAGCAACCCCAAAGTTTGTAAAAATATTTTTGATACACGCTATATATATATATATATATATAATCCGAATTCAAAACCTGCGAAGGGTCGTTTGTGGACATTCTGGCATATTGTGCACACTTTCTGTGTATTCGAAGTGTGGCTGGTTGACCATTATAATCAAATGATATATTTGTCTAGTTGTTCTAAGATCTGGACGGCTTGACCCTCATACGTCGAAAAGAATGGGAAGGCCCTATATATATATATATATATATATATATATATATATGATTTTTTGATAATAACTAATGCTAATTTTGCAACAGATACAGTACTACAGATTAACTAGATAGACGCAACCTATTCTAAAATTTTCTTTTCTCACCTGCGAAAGTCACTTCGGATTTCTTTCTTTCCTGTCAACTACAATCTTCAAAATTTAAATGCCCAATCTTTACTTCCACGGAATTTGCTCGGACGAACTACATTCTCTGGTCTTGCCAATTCAAACCTCCACGGCAAGAATACGACAAGCCATTTACATAGTTGAAAACTACCCACATTGTCTCTGTATTCCATCAGAGAGAAGCAAGTTCCATTCTAGCAGCTTCTTCCTGTGGACTACTGCTCTGTGGAACTAACTCCCAAGAGGATGTTTCTCCGATCACTACAATCTTAACCTGTTCAAAGCTTGGAGTAAACGTTTATCTTCCCATCTTATCCTCATAAACAGTGCCTTTTACTTTGTAACCTTCTACCGCGAGTGGCCCCGTGCCTTGTAAAGGGTGAAACTTACTGTAAAAAAATTTAAAAAAAAATTTACAGAAAGATTAATCCTTTAAAAAAAAAAAAAAAAAGAATGCTGGCCTAATGAAGTGGCGATTTTAGCCATCAAAGATGTAGTTCTACAAAATAATGCTTAAAGTATCGCAAACAGAAAATATGAGCAACGGGAACGTTTTAAGGGAAAACGAGACTTGGAGGTCTCATGTCCTCATAAATTTCCCAAAGTAACTCTGAACCTCGAGTGGCACCCGAGAGTTTTAAAGGATGAACCTTACTGTAAAAAAAAAAAAAAAATGAATAAAAAATAAATTCTGCTATGTTGGTTTCAAAGAAAATTGACTTTCAATTCAAAAGTATTTAGAGCAAAACCGTAGATATAGTAATGACGCTATAAAGAATCATGTTAGATGTATGTTTGTGTTTACAGGATAATCTCTCGAGCACAACAATATATTATGCAATGAAGGACATTAGCCTTGTAACGTGCAATGTTTAAGCCATCCTTCAGGACTATTTACTTTATTTTGATGCTATTTTCGTTATTCCAAAGCAAACAACCCTTCACAAAAGATTCTTGTAAGTATTTTGTACTTAAGGAGAAAACATCTTTTACGGCGTTGATTGATGAACCATCCCCATCCAACGTCTGCTTAAATAACAAAAAGAAGAAAAAAAAGGAGCTGGGGGAGGGCATGAATCTTTAACCGTCTTACTTCTCCCAGTCCTTTTCACATTGTTTGTACCTTTCCTTTTCTTTTCTTTTTTTTAACATATAAATCCTTTTTTACTTTATTTTATTTTGATTGACTGTTCGGGCTGAAAATTTCTGTAAGCTAGTCAATCAAACATCTGTTATATTCCAGGACAAAAATTACTTTCCGTAGCGCGCGCACACACACACTATATATATATATATATATATATGGCGAGAGGAGGAGGAGATCGAAAGTCCGTGGTTAAGAAAAATCTGCGGACGTCTTTCTTGATGAATTTCATGTTAACATCAAGAAATTAATAATCAGAAGTAGAAAGTATTATGCTAAAAATAGACATAATATGTCTATATTATTTAACGAAGCAGGTTGATATATATATATATATATATATATAGTGATGGCGTAACTAAAATAGCACTTGATGTAATAAAACAGAGCCATTAAGTACATATTAAAATACTCAGCAACCGAAAATTGCGTTGTGCTTGAAATTCCGAGCCGTGCTATCGCTGCAGAATATATATATATATATATATATATATATATATATATATATATATATATATATATATAAACGCATGCAATTAAGAAAATTAAATTTTTAAGTAGATGTAAATAAATATACTGGTGCGCTCTTCCTAAAAAGAGCACACCAGAATTCATCCTCTCGACTACTCTTCCTAAAAAAACTCAATAACGTAAAACAGACATTAATTAACAATGGCTTCCCTAACCACCTTATAGACCACCAAATTAGACTATTTCTCTCCAAAGTAAATAACAACTATAGTGAACATACAGGCAAAGATTGCATAAATATTTTCTACAAAAACCGAATGCACATTAACAAGATGAATCTTCACTTAGAAATATTATAAAGAAATACACTACCATAATTGAACCGAATAAAAAAATTCAAATTAATTATCTACTATAAAAAATTTACGACGGCTTACCTTATCTTCATAAATAACAACACACCAGATAAGTCGAAATTACAAAGAACGAACATTATCTATGAGTTCAAATGCCCCTTAAGGAACTGTGTTCCTGATCAAACTGAACTCTTAAATAATTACATCGGTTACACAACTACATGGTTATCCAGACGCCTTACGTTACACCTATCTGACCAGAGCTCTGTTAAAACCCATTTAAACATACACACAAACCTGCCAGACTCCATTCGAAACATACTAGTAGAAAACACAAAAATAATAACTTCATCCACCTGTAAAAAACGATTAAAGATAATGGAAACCCTAATAATAAAAAAGTAATAGCCAACTCTTAACGATATTAACTACGGACAAGGCTAACCGTGCTCGGAAAATAAAACATCTCTATGACATAATTAAAACATACACATATCGCACACACTCAATTAAATTGCAAAAATAAAACCATCCTTGATAACGGCTAAAAGCCGAAAGCGCTCGGAACTATAGAACATTTGGACAGTTTCTAAATACTCTGTCCAAAAAAGAAAGCACTTGTTCGAACACAAGAAAAATTAAATAAAAAGCTAAACCGTTGTACTTTGTCTTTCGTTTTTAATGAAACATGAATAAATGAAGGATTTCTGCATATATATATATATATATATATATATATATATATATATATATATATATTTCATGCTCATTTCATTGTATATGGCAGACAAGGTGCTTTGATTTGGTTTTTTATATAATGTCTTATGTGATTTTAGAATTTTTTTCTTTTCGGATGATAAATTATATAAAAACAGTCCAATTGTTCTTTTTATCCGAGCGCTTTCGGCAATACATTTACCCATTTTCAAGGTTGAAATATATTAACAGTTAACAAGAAATATTAGGTTGGTGCAAAAATAATGACGTAATAATGTCGTTTTTTGACGTATTTTTAACGTCAAAAAACTACATTATTACGTCATTATTTTTGCACCAACCTAACAGATTGTTGTATGTATGTATTTATATGTTTTCATTTTTAAAAGACGGTCAAGATATTGTGTCCATGTTCATAGTTGATATTGTTGTGTGTTGTTTTTTTGTTTTTATTAATAAGACTTCCATTATTTTTAGCCTATTTGAGCTATGGTCAGAAAGGTGTAGTGTGAGTCTTCGTGTCAAACATGTAATATTGCCTATATAATTGTTTACAAATTCCTTAATGCATATTTAAATTCGAAATAATATTTGTCCTAGTTAATCTTGAAACTCAGAGTTCTGCTATCGACGTTGGATATTATGTATATTCACTAATATATATATATATATATATATATATATATATGTGTGTGTGTGTGTGAAAAGTGTGTGTATATAAATATAAATAAATATATATATATATGTATAATTATTTATATGACGACCAAGTATGTATATGTGTCTGCATACATCGATGTTTACGTTAGTACAATGACAAATCGACGAAGTTTCCCCTCACCACTTCCACAATAACACCAATACACGCAATCTACATGAACCCAAATTTTTAAAAAAATTAATCAGTTTGTCTGACGATCGCTAAAGCGTGAAACCCAGGGTCACAAACTCACATCTATCCAACCAAATATATATATATATATATATATATATATATATATATATATATATATACATACACACATATGTATATATATATATACATACACACATATATATATATATATATATATATACATAAATATATATTAATTATATATATATTAAAAAATTATTAATGTAATAAAGCTAATTAATCAGATGTAACTGTCAAAGTTTTGTTGAATAAAAATTGTTTGCTCATATGGCTGACCGAACCCTGTCGATACAAACGTTCGAATTTGAAATTCAGATGTGGATTCTCAAAATTCGGACAATGACAGTTCTAATCGGAGCACAAGGAACTATACCAAGTAAAATGCGAAAATGCATGTTCCCGAAATGGCCTTATACAGGATAAACCTTTAAACGACCTATACTATTGGAATTCACACGCATATTCTCATATATCTACAGAATTCTACATATTTTGCAATGGTTTCTTTTATATTTTGAAAATTCTGAATTTTACATTCGTGGCATAATTCCGCTTTTTTTCAGACGTTGCATTTTATCTGTTTACACATTTTAACTACAAATATTTTATCTGTACATACATATGCGCATTTTAAAGGAAATTTAGACAAACAAACATATTTTGAGGAAATCATATCATTAAGAAAAATGATGCTAGGAATGTCAGCTAGATATTCAACCAACTGTACCAACATGTGATCTGTTGACTTACGGTCTCTTGAGGTTTCTGCTTGAAACTTGGAGGCAGCTCGTAAAACAAACAAGCAGATTCAAAACATAATAATAATAATAATAATAATAATAATAATACACTTAAGTAAAGAGAGCGATTTAAGATAAGAAAAGAAAATACAGTGTTTGACAATGGTTAACAATATTTCGACAGTATGTTTTCAAGTTATGTAATAATAATAAAATGTTCAAATTCTCCGGAAAAAATAGTTTGCAAAAAGTTGTTCTCTATGTTTTAATTCGATCTTATATATTGGATTGGAAGTAAAGTGTGTAGCATTTTTCACTAGGTGCCGTTTGAACATGTGATTTAGTTTCACACGTGACTGAAATTGATGACATGTGTACATATTCTGAAAAGATCGCTACTGGCCACTTCAAGTTGAAGGCCATATTTCTTAGGAGAATGAAACTGTTATTGCGTTTGCTTCCTTTTTAATGGAAGAGCGTAGAGGTTGATGAACCAGTTATCAGTCATTGAACTACAATCTGCCAAAGGTGTGGCAGTGGGTTAGTTAAAATAAGGAAAGGTATAGCTAGCGGATGGGTCATCGTGAGGAGGTAGGTAGACTTTTGAAAGACCCGGCCCGCCGCTCCATGAACTTCAGCTAAAAAACTCATTGATAATGCTTGCTAAAGCCTCAAACAGATGTATTTCACGAAAAGAAGATAATATTTTAACGTACCTTTTTATAAGATTCTTTTCTGGATTGTGAGTTTTAAATATTTTTTTCTGTAAAAAGTACTAAGTCCAGCAGAAAGGCCTCTGGTCAAGAAATTGTAGGTTTTGAGTAGCGTGGAACCAACTTTAATTCCTGTTGTCGCTAGGTCCACGCTGACTCTGGGTGGCAGCACCTGTTAGGCAAATAGTGAAACTCCAAAATAAATAATAATAATAAATAAAAAACGCATATACACTATAAAAGTATAAAAAATAAAAATGCATTTTTATAGTAAAAATAACGGCGATACAATTTTATGTATATAAAAATTAGTAACAATACATATTTTTAGTAAAATGACTAACAATATATTTTTAAAGCAAAATTACCAACAATACATTTTATTTGTAGTTGAAAGTCTACAAGCGCATTCAAAATATATTTCGTTGAAGCCATAAAATTGTGTTCAAAATATTTAAATTTCGGCATTAAATAACCCATAGTGATGTTGATATGCCGCTAAACAAAATCAACCGGCTATTAAAAGTGAAAAAATTGATGGAAAATGAAATGCACTTCCATCATTTTACGCTATTTTATTTTCGGAAAGGAAATACGCTGTGAAAACAGTAAAATAATTTATGCTCCGTTTATAGAAATGGTGCCATAGCTAATATACTGTTTCTAAGTGATTCGCAATATTAAGAAGTGGAAATTTTAATTCTGAAAACCGACAATGTTCCAGCAGGTCTGCAGTCGTTGTTGATGATTAAATGTCGTGATAGAATAAGATAATACCTTCATCGATCCTTGACTTTAATCGATTACAAATAACCCGGATCACGCTATACGGGATATCGCAGGGATACTCTACTCCTTGTAAAGCATTCGAAAAGACCTGGACACGTAAATCACTAAGATGTTTGCATGTCTCATGATTGATCGTAAAAGATCTAATGGACTGCATTTCTGTTATGGGAACTTACCCATAATAATAATGGACTATTCCAGACATTATAAATACTGCACCTCTCAAGAGGTATGATGGATATTGTAAGACGAGGAGAGATAATTGAGAGCAGATTGTAAGGACATTGGAATAGTGATATTTGTCGAGACAACATAGTTCACTCTGACCAAATCTGATAGTCATTAATAATACTTTTACTTCTTTGTATTATATTTCTGTTGTAATATATCTTTGTATTCCAGACCTGTGTTCGTGTTATTCTTTCATTTGTTCGAACATTGGACCATCACCGTGCTACAAGGAATACCTGGACTATAGAAATTTCTTTCTGCGATTATCTGTTGAAACGCAACAGAATAACATTTTCGAAAAAAGTCCAGGGTTAAAGGAAAAGGCAGTTTACGTCCGAAGAAGTTAATATTGTGTATCGTATGAGGTTAGAAGGGTATTGTGTTGAATTCATTGGAGCACAGTACCCATTTGGATCGAGTAAAGGGAAGAATCGATAATGAATATATATATATATATATATATATATATATATATATATATATATATGTATGTATATAATGTATATATATGTATATATATATATATGTATATATATATATATATATGTATATATATATATATATATGTATATAATGTATATATATGTATATATATATATATGTATATAATGTATATATATATGTATATAATGTATATATATATATAATGCATATATATATAATATATATATTTATATATGTATATACATATCCATATATATACATATATATATATACATATATATATATACATATATATATACATATATATATGTACATATATATATATACATATATATATATATATACATATATATACATATGTGCACATATATATGTACATATATATATATATATATACATATACATGTATATATATGTATGTGTATATATATATATGTATATATATGTATGTATGTGTATATATATGTATGTGTATATATATATGTATATATATATACATGTACATATATATATGTATATATACATATATATATACATGTACATATATATATGTATATATACATATATATATACATGTACATATATATATATATATATACATATATATACATATACATGTACATGTATATATTATATATATTATATATATGTGTATTTATGTATGTGTATATATATGTATATATATATGTATATATATATGTATATATATATATATATGCATATATATATGTATATATATATATATAATGTATATATATATAATGTACATATATATATAATGTATGTATAATGTATATATATATATAATGTATGTATATATATATTTTATATATATATATATAATGTATGTATATATATATAATGTATATATATATATAATGTATGTATATATATATAATGTATATATATATATATATACAATGTATATATATATAATGAATATATATAAGGTATATATATATAATGATTATATATAAAATGTATATATATAAGGAATATATATATAATGTATATATATAATATATATATATATATATATAATGTACATATATATATAATATATATATATAATCTATATATATAATATATATATAATGTATATATATATATAATGTATGTATATATATATATAATGTATATATATATAATTTATGTATATATATAATGTATGTATATATATATAATGTATATATATAATGTATATATATATATAATGTATATATATAATGTATATATATATATAATGTATATATATATATAATGTATATATATATAATCTATGTATGTATATATATATAATCTATGTATATATATATATATAATGTATATATATATATATAGTGTATATATATATATAATGTATATATATACATATAATATATATATATAATGTATATATATATATATCATTATATATATATATAATGTATATATATATTTCATTATATATATAATGTATATATACATATCATATATATATATATATATAATATATATATAATATATATATATATAATATATATAAATATAATTGTATATATATATCATTATATATATATATATAATGTATATATATAATATATATATATAATATATATAAATATAATGCATATATATATAATGTATATATATATATAATATATATATATATAATATATATAAATATAATGTACATGCATATCATTATATATATATGTAATGTATATATATATATTATATATATATGTAATGTATATATATATATATAATATATATATAATGTATATATATTTAATATATATATATAATGTATATATATATAATGTATATATTTATAATATATATATAATATATATATATATAATATATATATATAATGTATATATATATATATAATGTATATATATATAATATATATATATATAATATATATATATAATGTATATATATATATATAATGTATATATATATAATATATATATATAATGTATATATATATATATAATGTATATATATATAATATATATATATATATATATATGTATATAATGTATGTTTATATATATATAATATATATATATATGTATATATATATATATTCAGTTTTATGTATATGAGTTGGTAACAGTGGGTTTTATGAACAGGTTCTTCTGACAATCGCAATGGTGTAAAACCCAGGGCTACAAACTCATATCCCTACAACTGAATATGTTAGCTCTATCACAGATATTGAGGACTTTTCACTACGTACCGCTTATATATATATATATATATATGTATATATATATATATATATTCAAATCTTTTTTGCCTTTTTTTAGCTTTATACTTTTCGTTTCTTAAAATATTTCCATCAATCTCACATTTCAAATCCATTCTATCAGTGTTGTGTTGGTTTCCTGGTCAAAAACCACATGCATCGTTAGAATTGACATGGATGCGGCTGATAACACAATCTGGTCTTCTGGACTGCATTTCCTTCTGCGATGATCTATTGAAACGCCACAAACCAACACATATTCAAAAAAAATAAAATCTCTCCGGGGAAAATGTAACGTTGGTCATGCTGTGTATGTTGAGATTGGAAGGGTATCGTATTCAGTCCAGTATTGTTCACATTTGGATCGATAAAAAGTAAGAATCGATGAAAAGCGCCCGGAATTGGCCAGTCTGAAAGTTATGATCTACCTTCAGAACAACGCTAAGCTTTACGTCTAATTTCGGACCCGGCAGAAATTAGTATACTTTGCTGGGATGTCCGTCTGCCCTCGTCGTCCTCATCTGGGCTTGATCCTTCGGATTGCCGCTCATCCGTTTTCTACAAAATTCTCAGAACGTCAATTTCTAGAAGCCCATAATTACACCTTAGATCACTTCATCACACAGCAGGAAGGATAGCATCGTGATGCTGCCATAAAGATGATGAAATGTCTTTGAAGACAACGCCATATATATGTGGATGAATAAATTTATGCAGAAATATCTTAATATTGTCTTTTAAATTTCTTCGAATAACGCATATTTAGGGCAGAATGAACTATTACAAAGTTGGAAAATTTTCGTGTGATATGTTTCGTGTTTTAAAAGATCGGTTCAGAAAGATCTGTTCCCAGATGATAGGGTACGCTGAGAATCTTAATTTGTTTTTCTTTTTTTTTTTATTTTGTCCAGCGGCATATCAACATCTCAATGGATTATTTAATCCCGAAATCTACGTATTTTCTATGTAATTTTATGCTTTTGGACTACAGATATTTTGTACATAATGCTGTACTTTCAGGGTAAAGTTCTATTTTTTAGATATACATTTTGCACGTCATAGAATTTATTTTCGGTGATTTTGCTATAAAATATATATTTTACTGTTGAAGTGATTTTCATTTTGCTATAAAAAATGTATTGTTGGTAACTTTATTATAAAAATATACTGTTGATTTTCGTATTTGAGAGTCATTATTTGCCTATAGCTGGGACTCTGGCAGTTGCTACCACCCTGTATAAATTTGGGGTATGTAGTCCAACAAATTTCATTTAGTTTTTTTTTTAGTTTTTTTAGTTTTCCATCATTTTTTTTTTAATTGTGATAATAGATGATCTGCCAAGAAAACAAAGGCTCTTCATAAGTAAAAATTTTAATTTTTAAAAAAAACAAAAACTGGACATTTCTGACAAGCTAAACGAATTCAAATAGATTGTTCTACCCATCAACATTACCACAACTACAACTGAAAAGAATTTATTTAAGCTCAACATAAAATTTGTTGCATCTACTAAAACAATTAAAAAAAAACTTAATACAAAACAAAATAATCTTCAAACGATATTATAGTGGATACATCGTATTTGAAATAGACGCCCCATCTTTATTAAATAGTGGGTATTACATCGATCCTCTTGCGCATTCGAGAAATCTTAGTAAAAAAAGTCTATTTTCTCCTAATCCTTTATAATGTTGAGTGGCAATGAAGTCACTATACAGTTACTTGTAATAAAAAAGCAAAGCATTGAATCAGTTGACTTGCAATTCGAACAGTATCGTTAATTGTTAAGGGGTCCACCCCTTTTTTATACATGTGGACTCGCCCAGTGTGTACTTGTACTGCTGCCGGTGAATACCCGGAAGTCGGAGTCAGAGAGTCAGACAGTGATACAGTGAGAGAGTGAGAGTGTGAGGTAACCGCTTTGTAGGAGTCACAGTTGCGAGCACGTGGACTCAGAAGGAAGTCCTACTTCGATATTGAATTTCCCAGACTGTATATATATATTATTATTGCTACTAACCGCATTTCTGGATCTACTAACCGTATTACCAATTGTATTATTGCGTCAATACATTTATTTGCTATATTTCATTCCTGCGTTTCTCATTCATTTGGAGACCGGATTTCATCCTGGAATCCACAACAGTAATTGATTTACTCTTGTTTACCATAACATTTTATTGTTATTAACCAGAACCATTTTAATAATAAATTTCTGCACTGTTGATAAAATGCTTTGTTATATGATATAATGATATTGTTATTGTAAGTGTAAATTTATTGCCACCATATATATATATATATATATATATATATATATATACACATATATATATATATATATATGTGTGTGTGTGTGTGTGTGTGTGTATAGGGTTAAGTAAATGCTATAACTATTTATTAGCGACTGTATATGCGTGTGCTGGCGTGCATATGCTGGTAAGCAAGTAAATGATTATCAAATTTAGCCAAGAGATGTAGACATAATAGTGCTCAATGTGATGAGGCAGAGCTAAGAAATATATGTTAATAAATACACATATACCCACGTTTGATGTGCGACTCGAGTTTCGTTGGTTACACAATTCATCGGGCACGAGATATAGCTTATTGAGATATCACATATATATATACATACATATATTCGGCAATGTAGGATTTATTTTGTGGCACGTGTTTATATACAAAAGCAAGGATGTCATTGGTTTATCAAGGGTTTTAAATTTGAGGACATTCAATATATGTTCATCAGGTGGTTGAAGAGCCAGTCAAAATATGGAGGACACAAAGTGGCATAATTCAAAGTTTGAGACAAATATAGTAATATTCAAGAATTTTTAAAAAATGAATGTTTAAATTGTCATTACATTGTTGTGATATAGGATAGGCATTTTCAAAAACATGAGATGATGGATTTAACTGTTTTCTTTTGATATTTCAACATATTTGTAGTCGTCTATATTGGCTTGTGAAAATAGGGATTCTTTCAGGAAAAAAAATTTCGCTTGAAGATAGAACAGAGCTTAGTACTTTCATTCAATTTAATTCAAATAATTATATTGAACTTTTCGGCTCTTGTTTTGAAACATGAGAACTCTTATGTAGCGTTGGAATCATATTTTCAAATAAATAATTATATATATATATATATATATATATATATATATATATATATATATAATGTATCTATGAACACATATATGTGTGTGCGTGTGTTCAACTGTTTTTCCTTTCCCTTTTAATGTAGCTTTATACTTTTCCTTTCTTAAAATTTTTTCCCTCAACCTCATATTTCAAATTCATTTTATCAGTGTTATGTAGGTTTCCCGTCCAGAAAGCGTAATTGATTCACCTTTAGGTTTTCTGGGGATGCACCAATCTGATTTTCGGTAGCAAATCGTTACGGTCGTACACACAAACAAGTAGAATGATAGCAGAGATTATTAACAATTCATATTTATTTGTTTAGCTATCTATTTATACACAAAGATCACCGCCATGTTGTGCCACAGGTAATAAGCACAGGAAATTCTTTCCTCGTGAAAATTCCAAACATAATTGTGTGCGTCATGCAAAACAAGCCAAAAACAATATGACGAAACGATAGCGCCCTCTATTTTTGAGCCGAATAGCAAAAATTGTCAAGTCATCAGCCCACGTGACAAGTTATTAACAGGGGGTGGGGGCAGTCGTTCCAAATGACCAGGCACTGCTCACTCATCGCTAACTTCCGTTGACGAAAGACAAACGTGTTGTTTTGATTTGTTTCGATTCGATACCGTTCTTATATTAGGTTGGTGCAAAAATAACGTTAAAAAATACGTCAAAAAACGTCATTTTTGCACCAAACTAATATTTAAAAGAAGTGTAACTCTTTCAGTGAAACAATTTTTAGTTCGATCAGTAAAAACGATGTTTCTGACCGCGTCAAAATAAACTGGAGTATGTGTTTCTACGTTTCGTCTTCGTATAAATGTGTAAAGTTCAGGTGACAGGTGTCACCTGTGCGGAGAACACCTTAAACACACACAGTTGTAAATGATATACACCCTGGCGTTTGTACTACTTTGTGCACATATCTATGTCAAATTAGTAGATACATAGATCTACCGATAGGTAATACTGGGAATACAAGAGACAGAACATATAAGCAAGGAGGAGATTTTAAGGAAAAGAAGAACTATAAAAAGGTGTGTTGTAGTGTGATGGAATGAGAAATCGGAGAACCGAGTTCGAATTCCAGTCGGGTTTTTTACAGTCACTTACGCAAAAATATCCATGGTACGTATCGATCTCTACAGCTATGAGTTGAATAGCAGGACAGGCTGTATAGCGTATAGCCTTAGATGGCAATCATTCTGCTATAGAAAAGGCAAGGTGGAGTAATGGATAGCGGCTCGGATTGTGGAATTGGAGAGTCGAATTCAAGTCAATTCCATTCATTTAGATGCTAATACCCTTGGCAAAGGTACGAATCCTCTTTTTGTCCCCACCCCAAAGTTATGGGTAAGTTGCAGAACAGATGTGTTCTATAACTGGTTCTACCGCAGAAAGAAATGACAACCTACTGCGGGAAAAAAATCTGCCTTGTTAGTCATGTATAAGCGTCTATCACGCATAGCACATGACTGAAATTTACTTACGTGCTAATACCCTTTGGAAAGGTATGAATTCTATTCTTAACTCCCCCCGCCCCACCAAGCTGTGGGTAAATAACTAGACAGACCTGGTTCTATAGCATTGGATGTCAAGTGGTCTAACGGAGAATGAAATGACAACCTACGGTGGTAAAAAAATCTGCATTGTTAGTCATGTATCAAAAAATACATGATCGCCTAAGCGTGTATCACACATGACACATAACTGATTGAATCTACCCCGGGAAAAACTGCCTAATCAGTTATGGTACTTAAGTAACTGAAGGAAATTATACTGACAAACGGAAAGAGACAATTGAACTCCAATGGCGACAAGAAATAGCAAAAGATGTCTTCCAGAAATCAAAAAAATGGAAGATCGTTAGAAACAAAGAAAATGATGCTGAACTGCTATGTAATATCTAATCGCCTATATAACAGTGAGTCTGCACGCTGGAGTAATGGATGGCGGCTCGTATTGAAGAATTCGATACATTCCCTTACATAAAAATACCATTGGGAACGGTATGAATCCATCTCTTCCGCCCGTAACTATGGGCAAATAGAAGGACAGACTGGGTACTATAGTGTTGACTGACCTTTACCTATTTCATAATTATAGATAATGTTTTTGATAATTTTATATAAAGTATTTTTATTATCACTATTTTCTTACTAGTATCATTCAGTATTATTCTGGCTGCTTTTTTTTTATCATAACTATGTCAATATTTCTACTTACTTATTACAAGTTCTACTCGATCTGGTTTTTTGTTGCTATTTATCACAAGATTTTGGCGTCGACAAACATTTGAGGTTTTCCAGTGCAAAAATAAACTAAAACAACTAAAATATTCTTTTCTATGTTTAATATGTATGAATATTAGGTTGGTGCAAAAATAACGTCGGTTTTTGACGTAGTTTTTAACGTAAAAAAACGACATTATTTTTGCACCAGCCTAATATATGTAACGTTCAGTTGAATGGTTATTGCTTTTTGCCACGTCATTATTATTTAATTACTAGTTAGACATATTCTAACTGTCGTTTTTTTTTTGTTTTTGTTTGTTTGTTTTTTTGTTAATCCTAAACTACTGAATTTTTGTTTCACAATCGATGTAGATAGGTTTGCCTTTCGTCCGATTCATAACCCTCCCCGATCTTTTGAATAGATATAGATGTGTATCCTTTGTTTCCTGTTTAGGATTGGGTATCTGGTTCCTTTTAAAATCTACTTGAACTCAAAACTTTTAACGTTTCCGTCTAAATTTTGAAATTTTATTTACTATTTGTATTTAAAGAAAAAAAAATTATTTCCTCAGATACGTTCGCACACCTTCCCAATTTTTTTTTTTTTTTTTTTTTTATAATAGAAGTAGAGTGTTATCCCGTGTTTCCGGTTTAGGATGACGTTTCCGGTTCCTTCTAAAGTCTACTTCAACTCTATACTTCTAACATCTCTAAAACCTATTTCAACTCTATACTTCTAACATCTCCGCCTAAACTATTAAATTGTATTTACCATTTATTTTTTCCTCAAAAGGAGAAGACAGGTCCACCTATCTTCCAGTGTGCTTTACCTATTGGCTACAGAGAGCGTCACAGTTCAGCACGTACTAAGTAAATGCCTCTTCCTCATTCAGATATTTGTCGAAAAGCTCACATCTGATCAGTTTCGTATCCGAAACGTAAACAAAGCAAATTCTAAAGAATTAAGGGATTTTTAATCAGACATTTTCATTACTTCAAATGACTTCTTTATTAAAATTTATTGAATATGCAGGCTGATCGGCATAATACAGATTGTTTAAAATAAAAATGAAAATGGTGTGTAACGTTTGAAGTATACATACATACATACATACAGACAGCTTAGTGGTAGAATATCCGCCTGATACCAATTCAGTCGGGTTTCGATCCTAGCTAGAGGCAACCGGATGTCCAGCCGCACTGATGAGCTGTGATACAGCGAAACAGTCTGTCTGTGGATGACATTTTATATATATATATATATATATATATATATATTTTTCAGCGGGCATGAATAGTGTTGAAGATTAATCATCCACAAGTAACTGCCCTGACGTAAGGTCGAAACCCGTTAGTGTGTTGTCCGTGGATTTTCCGTCTTTTTAAAAATTTATTCACCGTTCTCTTGATGGTTCGTGAATGGGATTTGAAGATAGAAGCCAGTGTATGAATGTTGGTACTATTACTGAAAGCCTGAATGATCTTTTTCCTCTCGCTATTGCTCATTTGGGAAGACAGTGTGGATGACACAAAACAATTTTAACCTGATCACTTTCTAGCTGAAAAACCCCAAAAGTTTTCAGTGATTCTTACGACAAGATTGCTAAACGTCTTATATGAAAACCTGGAAAGAAGAAACTCGATTAGATTAGTGGTTTTTAGATATTAAACATTTTGCGGGGAGAGTGCTCAATATTTTATCATTGGAACCGCGAGGAAAGTTGGCTCTTTGTGCCGCGCCAGGAAATTTTTCTCCCCGGAATCGATACTTCAAATATACAAATCAACAATTCGCCCTTGCATGGGGTATTGCTGCTATATATTGTCTAGGGCACCTTCTTTTTACCTCGGAGTTCTTGACAAGATCCAGAGACGGATATGTAATATAATTGGCCCTGATCTGACATCTCGTTTACAGTCACTCTCTCACAGACGCGCCGTCGCCTCTCTCTGTCTTTTCTACAAATACTTTCATGGTAATTGCTCCGCTGAGCTGCATTCACTCGTTCCCAGACTACATGAATTCAAGCGCCCTACGAGGCTGGCATCCCGCTCTCACCCGTACACTGTAGAAACTATTAAATGTAGCCGTCTCTTCTACTCCAATAGTTTCATACCTCGCACCTCTCGTCTGTGGAACACCCTTCTCAATTACTGTTTCCCTGAGAGCTATAATCTCCAACTATTCAAATGTAATGTCAATCGACATCTCCACTTACCTTGATCTATCCACTACCCTTCTCCTCATCCTTTCTTCTATCACTCCTATCTGCGTAATGCTTAAAAAAATAAATAAATAAATAGCGCGTTTAATGTTTGGGTGTTCACCGAAATTCAAAGAAGCATACTTAAGTTTAGATTCTATCAATCCAGGAAGTGCCTGACTCATTCTGCTCAGTATTATATTTACAAGAGATAGATTAAACCGAAAATGGATTACTATTATTATTATCATCATTGCTGGGTTGGTGATTCCCAATTCTCACTTTATAGCTTTGATGGAGTTTCAAATCGTCCACGCGATCTTATTGTCATGGTCTTTATTCTCTGCTCTTCAAACTCTTTCTCACAGAGGCAACCGTCTACTGTTACTGTCAATTCCATAACAAGGGTTCAAATGAGTTATATTCTTTAGTACCATCATTTCAACCATTTACAACTACGACAGACTATGATAGCTCCGCGAACCAAATCACCTTCATTTCCTATCGCTCAAAATATAAGAAGATTCCACTCAGACAGCATTTCTGTTACTTTTTGGAACAGAGTTCCGTGTGGTTACATCCGTGAAGACTTCAAGGTTAACTTCATCAAATTCAGAGTCACTTGTTATCTATCTATTATTCTTATAATTTTTACTTCCTACCACCTCATCATTCATTCCTCGTAACCAATTTATCACTAATCCTCTACCTCGAGTGTCTATAGAGCTTTATATTGAATGAACTTTAATAATAAACACACGCGATCAGACAATCTCTAGTATTATCTTTCTAATCTGCAAGCAAAGATAACCCTGAAAATTGAATTCCTTGCATTTTCCAGTATTTCACCGCTGTTGTATATGTTCTTGAACCCTTCAATAACCATATCATTTCAAATCCATTACTTTTATTCACAAGACTTGTATACGAAATATATAGCGTGAAGTAAAAATCGAATAATAAAGAATGTCCCAGTATGATAAGATTTTAAATCTTTTTTTCTGTTTGACTATGGCATTTGAATTAGAAATCTATTTTTTAACCTTAGTCGTGATCATAGAGCCCAGAATTCTGTGTTGAATAGCTTGCACCTCATCTAAGCTACATATGATTTTGAATTTAGAGTTGGCCTTCTCTTAGACTGGTTGTCAACAAATGCTTGAGAACCTAGTATACCCTGATATTTAACCCATATTTGGGGGAGAACAGAAGAAAAATAGAGTTGCATGCCTTTCCAAAGGGGATTATGTGAATGTAAAAATAACGAACTCGAGTCGCCAATTTCCCTTTTTGAACTGGTGCACTACCCACACGCCCTGATATTGAGCGGGGGTTTAAATCTTACCGGAATTTAACCCCGATTTCCCGTTGCATGTTGCTTGTGTAACCGCTGTGCAATGATGATCTCCTGATTTAAATTATAAAATTAAAAAAATTGAAAGGAACTTCCACTAACTTGCCTGTAATCTGACCGATAACACACACACACACACACAAAAAAAAAAAAATACGGAACAACGCCTTTGACATAATTCCGGTTCAATAATGTTCTGACACCACAGAATAAATATACTGATTTAAAAAGAACTTCAGACATTCTTTTTTTTTTATTTCAGTTCATATTTCTGAGATGAGGTATTATGTACACTATTTACATTGATCGGATTATCATCCTTGTCTTTGTTGCTATATTTATCCCAACTTTTCGGCCGTTGTACACTCCGGCCTTCTTCAGGTAGTTGAAATGTTGAACTGAACCCTTTATTTCACTCGCTGAGGTAGTCTGTTCTAGTTCCACGTGCCATGTCTAATGGAGGTCAGTTAGCAGTTATCTCCTGTTAATTCCCCTCTTCAAGTTCTCCACCGCCTTAACAAGGTATTGAACTCACACTCTTTTGAGTCCTGTAACTGCATCTAACTTTTATCCACTGTGCCATATGTCCTTGAGGAATTTTTTTTTTATATAATTTTCCTTAATTCTCTGGACCAATACTTCTTCAGAAAGATTCGTTGGTGTGATTTGGGACAAGACAGAAGACGATATTCACAAAAATTGAATAGTACAAAATGTAGGAAAACTTAATTATGGAACACGACTAAAACAATTTATTAGTAAAATTAATTACCGAATAAAATATAACAGTTCCAGTGAGTATAAAAGAGAAAAAATATTACTTATGCCCTCCAAATAACTTCACTTGCATTTTAATGTACACTACTTTTAAATTTTCAAGCATGTTGGTATTTATCAACCCACCCACGAGGATCGAATGTGGCACAAGGCCGGTTTAATGTGGGTATCTCCAAGCCCGTAAGCTCGGCCAGAAATATGACCTTTGAACCCGCCTAGACGGGTTCAGGTCCTGTCTACCTCCCCGAAGGAAACCTTGCCCTTCGGCAAAGCTTCCGCCGAGTTCCTCTCTGCAATAGAGAGTTCGACAGAAAACCCGACTCGGAAGCTCACAAAGCGCAGATACTACACTTTGATCCTTGCCACCGAGCCGAGTTTTGATGAACCATAGTTCGTATGTTAAATTTTCAAGCATGTACACAGTCAGAGTTAACTAAAATGTGCTGACCAATAGTTGAGCCCTGCACTGCTTGGATCGTCCTAAAAGTGTATATATAATAGTGTATTTAGCAGCAATCACTCTTTTATACAAGTGTTATTCAAGAGGACTGCGATTAATCTTTTTATTCAATTTTTCGTGCAATTCTTACAGGTATTTTCTATTCTGGAAATAGTGTGTAAAAATTATGCGAATGTTATTTATACTATTTGGACTGTTGTCTTCATCTTTATTGCCATATCCATGGCGTTTCGGCCGTTATACGCCTCGGGCTTCTTCAGTTGATATACGCTGGAATTTCGAGCCGAACCTAGTGGCCAAAAGCGTTGGTTGAAGTGATTCAGTGACTAGACCCAAAGAGTTGGGAGTTCAATACCTGGGCACAGCAGAGGTAAACAAAAACTTAGAGAGTTGAGTTACTAAAAGGAAATAACTGAAATTGAGATATCCAGAAAAGGCATGGCACGTGGAACGAGGACAATTTACTGCAGTGTTCGGTTTGAAATTCCAACGTATATCACCTGAAGAAATCCGGTATTGTGGAACGGTCGAAACGTCGATAATAAAGATGAGAACAATAGTTCGAATAATGTAAATAGTTATAATACCTCATCTCAGAAAATTTAACCTTCACGGGGCCTATTGATGACAAGAGATATAGGGGTAGGTAGTGCGCCACCAATATGACGAGGTTGTGTGAATGAATGACGCAACAAAGCTAAGATAGAAAACTGCTACTAACCACAAGGGATAGAAAATTGTGGAGAGCCATGATCGCCTGTGTTCTGAAGGGTTGCGTCTCATAGACGAAGAACAAGATTAATGAATTCAGTAGATTTATCTGACCCTGATGAGCAATGTATCTGTGAAACCTGAAGTCGTAACTGTTATGGTGCTCTCCCCTTTTTACATAAGATGGACTCGTCCAAAGTATACTTATACTGATAGAGAGAATACCTGCTGTTGAGATACGTGGAGGTACAGTCTCTGACTGTGTCCGACGTCAGCCGAACTCTCTGCTTTGGCAGAGAGGAACCCGACCGAAGGGCAAAATTTCGTCCGGGGCGGTAGACAGTTCCCGAACCTGCATAAGGGGATATTTTTTGGCTAACCCTACGGGCTCGGAGAAAACCACTTTAAACTCGGCCTTGTGCCACATATATTCCTCGTGGGTGGAATGTTAAATATCGAGATACGTGGAGATACGTGGAGATACGTTGAGACAGGTTGAGCGATACGGAGACAGACACAGGGTGTTCTCAGAGATTTATACAAGAGTCCAAAGAGAGAGAGAGAGAGATGACTACGACTTTACTTACAGAGACTTGTACATATACTTTCTACTAACCCGCATTCCTGGACTACTAATCTTCACTTCAAGTCTGTATTCTTACGTTTAATACACTTATTTTTCTATCTCAGTTTCTGGCGTTGTTTATTTATTTGTGCAGGATTCCATTCACGGAATCCACAACAGTAACGAACATAGTATTTTTAACATTTCCATATTTTGTCTATATACAGGGAGTCCCTAAAAATCTCGACACATAGGCAAAAATGCATATTTACAAGAAATGAAATTTTCAGCAACATTTTATTGAATTAGAATATAAACAAATAAAATCTTCAATATGATTTCCATCATTTGTGATGTAAAGTTTGATACGCTTTGCAATATTCACTTGAATTCGATATAATAACTCCACTTTGCCGTCAATCTTTGCACATTCACTCTTTATGATTTTGTAGAATCCCACTTCTGCATCTTTACGAATTACTAAAAGTAGCTTGTTCAATTTTTGTGCAAAAAGTGGATCACAGCGACGTTTCAACTTCGCACACACACACACACACACACACACGCACACACACACACACACACATATATATATATATATATTCGAGTTCTAAATGGTCAACAAAGATACAAGTGGGCGTTGCTATCCAGTTTTTTCATTGTGTGATCAAGTTAAAATTTTTAGCGCCAATTTCTCTGGAGACTACGCAATGTTACTTCATCTGAAGTTTTGAAAGTTACTTGAACAAACTTTCAGAAAGTTCACTCACTCATCAATCCATTCACCCATAACCATTCCTGTTAGTGAATTAACATTGCAATTTCATCCAAACAATGCAAAGAACTTTTCGACATCGAAATCATCTTTCGGACTTTCACGAACATTCCAACTCATCAAGAGCAGTCAAAGGAAGACAACTTCATTCGAACTAAATTTATACAAACTTTTTAATTTTCTTATCAACAGTTTATTACTACATCCTACTTTGTGAAACTTTCATCACAAATTTTCAAACACTTAACCTCTCAGTTAAACTCACAAGCATCATTTACATACACACATATATAGTGTTTAACATTAATCAAACTAACAAACAATACAGGATTTAAATCCAACATCTGCGCTTATCACAATACATATTGTAATCTTCATACAATATAAATGAAAATTGATTGTTATTCAGTATAAATGCCTTTGTCTTTCCTCAGTATTGTTCGATGCTTTTCTGTTTATTTTCGTTGAAGTATAATGTGTGTTGAGGATATATGTCTTTGAACACTCAGCCCAACTTTATTTTTTAACTATAAGACCCAGCATAACAAGTCCCCTATATGTTCAATCAAATGTGTTGCATCTGTGGTTTTCATTGAGTACACCTTCTTTAGCATACCTCAGAAAAAAGCAATTCTTTCTTATTCTGACAAAACAATGTTTAATTTGTAGAGGTAAAAAAAAATATAGTTAATGAGATTTCCTAAATGTCCAGGCATTATTGACGGCCTGTTTATATATTCGTGTCTGTATGTATGTGTGTATGTGCGCACGCGCGTGGGTGTGTGCGTGTAATACGTGGATATTGCATATTTTACAAGTACAACTAATGACTACCTGAAAGTCTAAAATCACAATCATCTAATTCAGAGTAAAATTTGAATTTGATTTGATGGGTTTGAGTTGAACTTAACGAGAACAGAGTCACAACCCCCTTAGCTATCAGGCCACCAGCTTAAAGAGAGGGGAGAGAGAGAGAGCGAAAGAGACAGACAGAGAACCATTTCAATGTCTGAGCGTGTGCGTGCTTAAGTTTTGGCATACTCTTTTTTTTAAATTTTATATTTTTTTACTTTTTCTCTTCACAAACATTCAAGAAATGTCAGACATTATACGAAGCAAAAAATAAAAAGGAAACACTTTAATAAAACAAATAAAACATGAAATAAATAAACAAATCGTTTTTTTTTTTCTTAATTGCACAAAAAATGAACAGAAAAAAATAGACCGACAGTCAGTCATGGGTGTGAGTCAGCGACAGTGAAACCGGCTAGCGTCAAGCAATTGTTAAATCACAAATGAGAAGGTTTAGCTTTCATTTACTGCCAATAGCCTTTACATTACCGTCTGCTTTCTCTCTGTTTTTTTGGACAGCTCAGAACGAGGCTCTTCTCGAGTGGATTTTTTTTTTATGCATAATAATCTGCGTCGGACGTCTCGTCTTGTGGTACTGGTTAGTGAGACCTTTATTACAATCCAATGAATTCGATCTTGACTCAATTCCTTATATTTGCATCCAAGTGACCGAACAAGTTCTACTTGATAATTCTTCTTTATTCTCGCTTCCTTTCATAACGTCAGCAATCACGGTTCTCTCCAACATCCTATACTTTGTAGCTGTAAGCAATTTTTGTCCTCTTATTATAGCATCCAGTCGTTCTGCCATTCATTAACACAAACTTGTTAGGTAGGTTAGCTAACTGTTCCCTCTAATACTTTTGCTTTCAGTATGCACTGTGAGTTTCAAATACTCCAAGATCTTTTTCCCTATTATGTGGCCTACAAATATGAACAGTCATTTCTTGATCATTAATATTTTCCTTAAACATTCGCTTAATAAATATCTAAATAAAACAAGATTCGCTTGCTTATTCTATTCAGTAATCTTCGCCAGGTTATAACACTTTCGATCAGGCAATTTCGAAATTAACTCTTTATTTTATCCATGGGGTTAGATTGTTATCGTTCTACTGTTCATATCTGGGGATACTTCGTGTTTTACTTTTTAATACTGTTCAGTATGGCGTCCGGGTCCATACAGCTGTGGTTTATTTGGATGTTTTGTTCCAAGAGATGTTAAGTATAGCTCTCAACATCAGAGTGTAGGTTCCATGAAGCTTAGATTCTAGGGTTATAGTTAATGTGCTTGCATTAACACCACCTGTACAGTGGCTCGAAAGCTCCTCCGCTACCGGGTCCATACAGCTGTGATTTAGTTGGATGTTTTGTTCCAAGAGATGTTAAGTATAGCTCTCAACATCAGAGTGTAGGTTCCATCAAACTTAGATTCTAGGGTTATAGTTAATGTGCTTGCATTAACACCACCTGTACAGTGGCTCGAAAGCTCCTCCGCTACCGGGTCCATACAGCTGTGATTTATTTGGATGTTTTGTTCCAAGAGATGTTAAGTATAGCTCTCAACATCAGAGTGTAGGTTCCATCAAGCTTAGATTCTAGGGTTATAGTTAATGTGCTTGCATTAACACCAACTGTACAGTGGCTCGAAAGCTCCTCCGCTACCGGTTCCATACAGCTGTGATTTAGTTGGATGTTTTGTTCCAAGAGATGATAAGTATAGCTTTCAACATCAGAGTGTAGGTTCCATCAAGCTTAGATTCTAGGGTTATAGTTAATGTGCTTGCATTAACACCACCTGTACAGTGGCTCGAAAGCTCCTCCGCTACCGGGTCCATAAAGGTGTGATTTAGTTGGATGTTTTGTTCCAAGAGATGTTAAGTATAGCTCTCAACATCAGAGTGTAGGTTCCATCAAGCTTAGATTCTAGGGTTATAGTTAATGTGCTTGCATTAACACCACCTGTACAGTGGCTCGAAAGCTCCTCCGCTACCGGGTCCATACAGCTGTGATTTAGTTGGATGTTTTGTTCCAAGAGATGTTAAGTATAGCTCTCAACATCAGAGTGTAGGTTCCAGGAAGCTTAGATTCTAGGGTTATAGTTAATGTGCTTGCATTAACTCCACCTGTACAGTGGCTCGTAATCTCCTCCGCTACCGGGTCCATACAGCTGTGATTTAGTGGGATGTTTTGTTCCAAGAGATGTTATGTATAGCTCTCAACATCAGAGTGTAGGTTCCATCAAGCTTAGATTCTAGGGTTATAGTTAATGTGCATGCATTAACACCACCTGTACAGTGGCTCGAAAGCTCCTCCGCTACCGGGTCCATACAGCTGTGATTTATTTGGATGTTTTGTTCCAAGCGATGTTAAGTATAGCTCTCAACATCAGAGTGTAGGTTCCATCAAACTTAGATTCTAGCGTTATAGTTAATGTGCTTGCATTAACACCACCTGTACAGTGGCTCGAAAGCTCCTCCGCTACCGGGTCCATACAGCTGTGATTTAGTTGGATGTTTTGTTCCAAGCGATGTTAAGTATAGCTCTCAACATCAAAGTGTAGGTTCCATCAAGCTTAGATTCTAGGGTTATAGTTAATGTGCTTGCATTAACACCACCTGTACAGTGCCTCGAAATCTCTTCCGCTTGAGGTTGTCTGTTTTCCAGATTACATGTATTTTATTCAAGTCAGCTACATGAATTTTCACATCCTTTTCAGTAGAATTTATTTCGCTTCCTCCGTATATAAATGAGTCAACAGGCTTACGCGAACGCAGAATGCGCTTTGCTACGCGGATGATCTACAGCTTTGGACACCTTACTATGGAGAAAGACGGATTGGTTGCTTAGCAACCACCTAATTTGACCAGCTATGTTATGCCTATCTGCTACGGTAGCTATATTATTGTTGCAGACTCTGGCTTACGCACATTTCTGCTTGTTTAACACCCACCGTCTATATTAGCCGGTCCACAGACTACACTTAGGCGCCAAATACAGGGGAAATTTTAATTGGATGGCTGATTGGTTCATTTTCTTTAGCAGCATATCAACCTCAATGGGTTATTTAATGCCGGTATCTAAATATTTTGAACGCAATTGTATGCCTTCAACAAAAGATAAAAGGTATTGTTGGTCATTTTGATTTAAATATCTATTATTGGTTATTTTCTTTTAAATATGTATAGTTGGTCATTTACAATAAATATATATTGCTGATAATTTTATTATAAATACGTATTACTGATAATTTTACTATAAATAGGTATTGTTGGTTGGTTGATTTTGTTTAGCGGCGTATCAACCTCTATGGCTTATTTAATGCCGAAGCCAAAATCTTTTGAACACAATTTTATGGCTTCATCTAAATATATTTTGAACGTAATTGTAAGCCTTCAATTAAATATATTTTGAATGTAATTTTATGTTTTACTATATAATGTATTTTTATAGTTTCATATTGTTTTGTTTCTGTTTGGGTCTTCGCTATTTGTCCATAACAGGGGCCCTAACAGGTACTACCACCCCGGGTAACAACTGAATAAAGAGGTGTTTCCAAGATCTTCAAAACCTTAATTCTCCCGATTTGCCGGATGATCTTAATTGGGGAGGGTCGAAATTCTTCTCTATATTCAATAAACTAGTTGTTTTATTAAAGTAGATGTAAGAAAATCATTTAAAGGGTAAAAAAAAAACGAAATTAATAAAAGTAGTAAGTTTGAGAAAGGTGAGTTTCCTGAAAAATAAATAAATTCAAAACGACTCCTGCCATCTGTAAGAGTTGATGGATTGAATTTCTAATTTATAAATTCTGTAGCGTTGTGATTTTGTGCTCACTCCTTGCGCTGGACAGTATAGAATCTAGCTCAGTGGAAACAGGGCAAGCAATAACTGAACAGCACTAAAAAGTAAAACACGAGATTACTGAATAGAATAATCACCCGAAGGTTGGTAATGAACGATAATACATAGGACAAGAACAACTCATATAAGATTCGCCAGCGGCGCGTAGAAGTATTCAACTGCTAGAAGTGAGTCAAGTGAATTCCACAATGAAGGACATCTACCAACCGCCCCACGCGGTCAGATGTGGCACAAGGCCTAATTTAACTCGGCCAAAAATTCCCTATAGACCTCATATAAAACGGAGTCAGGTAGCTGTTTCTTTAGACTAGGCTCTGCCCTTCGGCATAGCCTCGTTTTGGGATCCTCTCTTCCCGAAGGCAGAGAGTTTGACCAGCACTGCTGGACACGAATCTCCGACTGCAGGATATATACCAACCGCCCCACGCGGTCAAATATGGCACAAGGCCGAATTTAATGTTGGTTATCCGAACCCACAGGCTGGGTCAAAAATTCCCCGTAGACCCTATATAAAACGGGGTCGGGTAGCTGTTTCCCGAGACGAGACTCAACCCTTCAACATAGCCTCGTCTGGGGATCCTCTTCCCGGAGGCAGAGAGTTTGACCAGCACAGCTGGAGACCAACATACAGTATTTACTACTGTATTTATGTGAATGGAGACGTAGACATTATCGTCCGTAGGTATGCTACAACAGGAAGACATCGGAAGAAGTCCTGAGCGTGCAACAGCCGAAAATTTGTAAAAATAGCACAAAAATGAGGACATTAATCCGAATGTAAATAATGATAAATCCTTATACTTTCTAAGGTCAGTGGTGAAAAATGACTTAGAGCGTGTGTAGCTTGGGGGTCTTTTCAAAGACCAGTCATATTTGAACATTATGGAATAGCGCTACAAAACCACAAACAAAGAACTGCACCAAATAACAGAAGCCATGTCACTTCAGGACCACCAACAGCTGCAAAATGGATAAACAATTAAATGGATAGCACCTTTAACTGGAAGAGAAAATAACGACATAACCAAGGTGTTGACATTCCACGCCACTTCAAATAAAAGGTTAAGAAGGAAACCCCTATCAATACTGGAAAGAGCGATAACAGATGCAGGACTTGGGAAACCTGCTTTCCTGAAAAATTGTTTTAAGTGAAAGGTTCTTATCAATTTCAACTGAAAGCCGTATTGGCTACTCGGTCAATGAATGCCAAAAGTTTCCTCATAGGGAAACAGCTATTATTACTATTACTAAAAATTTAGGCAGCGGATTACACTGTTGAAAGCAGCGGAAACATCGGCTAATGAGAGTTTTATAGCCTACTCGACTATTCTTCTCATACCGAGACGAACTCAAAATGTCTACTGAACTTAGCTGTTAAAAGGCCACAAGACTGTGGTACTCAGGAGTGATTGGACTCAACTCGCAGCAATAATGTGTTTCGACCAGCTTCTTCCTCTGGGATAGGAACGTGCCTGGTGACTTTTCCTGACGATTTCCAGACAAAAGAAGTCATGCTGAATGAAGGATAAACGTTTTGGGGTGCTTGGGAATAAATAAAAAGGTTTACAAAGAACTGCCGTTTTTTTTTCTTCGTGGGAGTGTGACATTTGAAAACCAGAACGTGTTCGACATTATTTCTTTTTCCACTCCTCCCAGCCAAATGGAAATTTCTTAATGGCTAGAATCTTATCTTTTGGAAACATGTTACGAAAATCGACGCGCGGATAAACACGGATTAAACAATCTATCTCGCACTGTTTCTTTCTTCATTCCTATTGCTACATCTTCCTGCTAACACCTTTACTTCTCTACTACCATTATTATTATTACTAGTGTACCCGCGCCATAAAAAAATATCGGCTTATTTATTATTAGTCAGTTATTTGCCATGAAGGATCATTAGACGATTATGTATCTTTCAATAGAAGACTGATGAGGCAGATTTTTTTTCCCGCAGTAGTTTTCCATTTCTTTCTGTGATAGACTAGTTGCCATCCAACGCTATAGAACTTCTCCCCCCACCTGCTATTTATACATAGCTAGGTGGTAGAGATAAGAAGAGGATTCATACCTTTCCCAAGGGTATTAGCACGTAAGTGAATGTAATGGATTCGAGTAGAAAGACAGTCTGTCAGTGATGTGCCATGCGTGATACACGCTTAGGCGATCATGTATCTTTCGATACATGACTGACGAAGCAGATTTTTTCCCGCAGTAGGTTGCCATTTCTTTCTCTGTTAGACCAGTTGATAACTGTCCTGCTATTTTTACCCATAATACACTTTCCCAAGGGTATTAGCACGTAAGTGAACGTAATTGATTCGAGTGGAATTCGAACTCAGCTCTCCAATTCCTCAATCCGAGCCTCTATCCATTACTCCAACGTGACTTTTTTTTCTTTTATCAACACACACACACACACACACACACAAAAAGAAATTATTTTTATCATAACCTTCAAATTTTATCTACGATATATTACGATTTTGCATTTTCTTTTGCAACGTTGATAAAAACCTACGTGAAATATTTGTTTGAAAGTAATTGTTACGTGTAAATAAATGCTTATTATTACTGCATGTAATTCAGTCTGTCTTATTAAACCCGCAGATAGGACAGGAATTATATAAATGAATACACATTGATAATTATTATATGGTTTAATTAATTGCCTGAGAAAATGTAGCTGTATTTATATGCATACTAACCCTTGCTCTTTTTTTGCTTTTTTTTTTTGACTGAAGATTCCTGCAGATTGTTTTTCTGCTCTTGTTCGAAAGTAGTTTCAAAAAGGAAAGTTGTTTGGAAGATCTGATTACGTAAAGGTGCTGAAAAATACTCGGCCCGACCAAGAATATTCGGAATTTTTGTCATTTTATGAATTAATTCAATAAATTTTCAGCACCCACTAATATATATATATATATATATATATATATATATATATATATATATATATATATATATTTGGTTGGATAGATGTGAATTTGTAACCCTGGGTTTCACGCTTTTCCGATCGTCAGACAAACTGATTAATTTTTTAAAAATTTTGGGTTTATGTAGATTGCGTGTATTGGTGTTATTATGGAAGTGATGGGGGAACCGTCGTTGCGGTGTCATCGTACTAACGCAAACATCGATGTATGTTTATACGCCTAATGGAGCACGCAGACCCATACATACTTGGTCGTCCGTCGGGACTCATACATATATAAACATATGTGGGCAGTATCGGATATGACATATGTATGTATACAGGTGGTGTTGTGTCTATACATACGCATTTGTATGTTGAAATTCAAAGACTGGAAATGTAGCGAAAATTTCTCGTGAATGTATACATGTCATATTTTTATTTTTCCACTGAATAATATTTCCTCGCATGTATGTATATACGTGTGGTGGAATTTGTGTAAAATTATTATAGGTAAAAATTAAAATCTTTTACCTATCATAATTATTATGATAGGTAAAAATTAAAAATTATTATAGGTAAAAATTAAAAATTACCCGTACTATATATATATATATATATATATATATATGGAACAAAGGAAACGTTATTTACATTTTTATTATTGTACTCATCTTTATTGTTGTTTTCACAACGTTTCGGCTTTGTGCCCTCGGCCTTCCTCAGGTGTATATCGATCTGGATAGCCTATAAGGAATTCTGAACTGAACCTGCTTGTGTCTAGGGCATCGTCTATTTTTTATATTTATTTTGTAATGTTCAGTTATTGCTAGCTTATTTCCACTGAGTGCAAGTACACATTCTCCGACACTGGTATTGTACTCACTTAATTCACAAACCCAAACTTTTATACACAAGACCATTGAGATAACAACAAAAAAAGATGAGGATGAGTCCGATTATAAATAGTGTAAAATAATAAGAATTCCTCATTCAGACAGAAAAGAGGAAACTTTTATACATAGAACATATTTCGCTTTTATTAAAACTTTATTAGAAAACGAAATATGTCTACTAGATGAATACAAACGAATACGCATTATCATCCGTATCCCGCATAGACAAACCATAATTGTCATATACAAACACACATGAATTATACACACAAACTCTGTTTCACAGGATAGACGCACGCGAGGTCTGCTTAAGAAATGAAGAACAAACAACACAAATAAAGTAAAAGTAATCATTTCACCCTAAGCAAGGCAATAAAGCCAATAAGACGCAATAGAGTTACTGAGTATTATAGAAAATGAACGAAAAAAAAAAAAACACTTAAAAAGAACAAGAATTAAGATACCAGACTTTTCGTTTCTCCGCCATATTTTATTTTCTGATAAAGCTTAAATAAAAACGAAACTTGTTAAATTTATAAACGTTTCCTATTTGTTCCTCATCCTGTCATTCTGTTGGATTCCATAAGTCGAATAGCGATTTTGAACACAGACATTTCCCGATTCCCGTGTATAACAGCAAAATTGTCTAAGTAGTGTAACAACATGGCATAATGTTCCATCCCACAAAATGTTTAATATTTAAAATATCACGAAATTAATTGAGTTTCTTTTTTTCCAATTGAACTTAATTTCTTTTATTGTTTTCAGATAAGACGTTTAGCTATCTTGACATTATTTGTCGTAAGAATCACTGAAAAACCCTTTTGAGTTATTCAGCTAGAAAGAGAACGGATTAAAATCATTTTGTGTCAACCCCACTGTCTTTCCAACTGAGCAATGGTGGGAGGAAAAGATGATTCAGGCCTTCGGTAATGGTACCAATATTCATACTCTGGCTTCCATCTTCAAAATCCATTCAAGAACCATCAAAAGAACGGTGAATAAGAGGAAACAGTAGAGAGGAAAACTGGATCAGATGGTCAAAACAAAAAGAAGGGTCATCAATTAAACTACTCCTGATGATGATGATATATATATATATATATATATATATATATATATATATATATATATCATCATCAGATCATCATCATCATCAGAGCCTCGACTGCTTCACTCGTCGAGGTACCTGAGGGCATAAGGGACAGTTTTAGATTTATTAGAGAATTTGGCGGCACGCATATCCTGTCCAATCTCTTGATCAACAGCTGAAGAAAATATTTGGTCATATTTGGTTCCTCGGGTTTTGAATTCAGTGTTGCCCACCAACTCTATAGCAACAGTCTGTCCTGCTATTTGCCCATATATATATATATATATATATATATATATATATATATATATATATATATATATATTATATAATACATATATAGAGAATGGGAGAGAGAGAGAGTGGGAGAGAGAGAGTGGGAGAGAGAGTGGGAGAGAGAGTTTTGGGGAGAGAGAGTGGGAGAGACAGAGAGTGGGAAAGAGAGAGAGAGAGATAGCGATTATATGTTTATATTAACAAAACTTTTCCACTTTGTCATAAACATTCCCCATATAAACCATTACACACTGAGTACCTGAAGATTGCTGTGCGCATGAAACTCAGTGTTGTGCCAACTGGCGAGGAAAAATGTATATTTATTATTAATAGTATATATATTCAAAGCGAATTGAGTCACTGTCGGTCACTGGGCGTGTTTCTAAAAATAAATACGCTAAAAATCCACCTACATCTTAGGTAGAATCTCCGACTGACACCAACTCAGTCGGGTTTCGATCTTAGCTAGAGGCAACCGGATGTCTAGCCACACTGATGAGCTGTGAAACAGCGAAACAGTCTGTCTGTGGATGACGTTATGTTGTCTCCTGAAATAAAAATTAATTCCAGTTGAGCTCTCTAGGGAGGAGATATGGGTTTGTAAACAGTGACTATTATAGGTAATATGGCGAGACTCTTCGCAAAGCGAATTGAGTCACTGTCGGTCACTGGGCGTGTTTCTAAAAATAAATACGCTAAAAATCCACCTACATCCCTGCCGTGCGCCGACGGCTTAGTGGTAGAATCTCCGACTGACAACAACTCAGTCGGGTTTCGACCTAGCTAGAGGCTAGCCACACTGATGAGCTGTGAAACAGCGAAACAGTCTGTCTGTTGTTGACGTTATATATATATATATATGTATGCATGCATGTGTATCTATGTATGCGCACCCGCCCATGCGTTAAATTCTACTTCGTAAAGTCAGTATGAAAGACAAAACTATTTATAGAGCGTGCGATGTATAAATTGTCGTCTGACTTACACAAAAATTAAAATCACATTGACATTTCATTTTGGCAGATATATTTACCAAAATTACACAAAAATATCTTGAAATACTAAAGGGTAAATTTATTCAACGAAATATTCATGACGATTTCGGTATCTCTGGCAACTCTTCTCGGCGGTCTGCTTGTTTAAGTTGGCGAAGACTGCCATAATCCTTGCCTTCAGGTCTTCTTTGGTGTTTTTACATAACAATCAAGGAGGGTGTACGGGTCGATGTGGTCGCAGAAATTGTCTGACAGCCATGACTAGGTTCTGCTGTTTGTCTAACCTGGTGAAGAGTCCTTAGGCACCCGGAAAAATCATTGCGAATAAGTAATATTTTTATTCATTTCATCCTTGTCGGCTTTATCTCGTATCCTAGAATTTAATTTCTTCTTTTCTTATCACTTCCTTTATGATGATGGCGTTGATGACTAAGTTTACCAATTCTTTCATGGAAGAGACGATGATATTGATTGCATAGTAATGTTGGTAGAAGACGAGGTCGATTTTATCGTCCCTTTCTTCTCGTTTGACTTCTTCCTTTTCTCTTCTACTGACTTCGACGTATTTGGTTCCATTGGTAATGGAACATAACCAATTAGTACTTTCTTGTGGTTCTGTTTCAAACGACTTCGGCTCAAGTCCAATGGCTTTCATTGTTGTTTTGAGTTGTTCTCTCTATCTTCGAAGAGGGTAAACCACGTGGACTTCTCCCTAAAATGAGCTCACTGGATAAGACTTTAAATACAAACCTTGACTCTTTCAGTTTTGTTACATGTCCTGGCCATCAAGGACGGTGTTTAATGATCCATGATTCAATGCTTTGACTCTTGGCTCTTTCCAGAACATTGCTGTTTGTCACATAGTAATTCCATTTGATTGAATAAAGTATTTTGTTGTTAAAAGCGTTGCAAGTGTTGGTTGGAGGTGAAAGAAAATAAGCGTAGAAGAATGTGCCGATGACATGAATTTATTTAAGGTTGACCTTAGATTGCCAGGAAAGGAACCATACCCTTGATTTCATAACCTGTGGCGCATATAGAATGAGACATACAGAATCCAGCTATGAAACTGCAACGGACTGCCGCTAACTGAGATTAATTCGAGTGGCGCCTTCTGTAGCATGTCCGTCATGCGTAGCCCTTTTCATCCGCTGGTTCAACAGTTGAGATCTGTTATAATCATCATCCGCTTGTTCCAAGTTTGGAATCTCTGGGGTTGGTTGCGCTTTGTCTGGGTATTCGTCTTCGACTTTGCCGCCAAGAGTGGCCGTGCCAGGAGTTTAGAACACTCGACAGTATCACTGTCAGAATCACTGGGCCATGCAAGCCCGGTCACCGCGAAAAGGAGCAACCATCAGAGGTTTTATTTAATATGGAATGAGACATGCAGAATCCAGTTATGAAACTGTTACGAACTGCTGCTAACTTGATTATTTCGAGTGGCGCCTTCTGTAGCATGACCGTCATGCGTAGCCCTCTTCATCCGCTGGTTCAACAGTTGAGATCTGTTATAATCATCATCCGCTTGTTCCAAGGTTGGAATCTCTTGGGTTGGTTGCGCTTTGTCTGGGGCTTCGTCTTCGATTTGCCGCCAAGAGTGGCCATGCCAGGAGTTTAGAACACTCGACAGCATCTCTGTCAGAATCACTGGACTGTGTAAGCTCGTCCACTGCGAAAAGGAGCAACCATCATAGGTTTCATTAAATTTATAGTAATAAAGTAAGTAATATTTTAAATTAAATAAGCACCATTTTAATTTACTTACTCGATAATAATTAGATACATCAATTGATAACAAAGTAAATTTCATGTTTCTAAATACTTTGCTTAGATTTTGGTAGGCATCTTTATAAATTCAAAATTGGTATGGTATTATTGTCTAATATCAGTCCACTGATATGGCATTGAATTTTGGGCAATCTCATCACAGATAAAGAAGTAACTTGTGCCAACAGAAATGTGCTTCTATCGTAGGATTCTGAGAATACTGTGGATTGAACATTTGAACAAAGTTTTAGCGAAAATGGAAACATGAAGGACAATTATACTTAGAATCAGAAAGAAATTTATAGGACGCATAATGAGGAAAGATGGCCTAGAAAATTTGACAGTCACAGGGCGTAATGGAGGGAAGCACAGAAGAAACTGGCTGGTGATCTTTGGTAAATAGAGGATAGAACAGGGACTGTATGGGCTAGTAAAATGACAATCATTGCGACGTGCTACGAATGATAGGAAGTTGTCGCTTACACATGGCACATATAAGAAGATATATAGATATGCACCAGAAGACGGTCTTTTAGAAACGCTAAAACCAATTTCTTACATTGCAATGTAAACAAATAAGGAAAACTCCTGTCAAGCTGAACAATTGTAAAACGGATATACCTGTCAGTAAACGTAGATGCCCTCACATTGAATATATAATTTAATTGAGTTTGAATATCATATTTATCTCAAACAAATAGCAATAGAATTTTGACACACCCAATATACACAAACAACCACCTCCGTCAAAAATGCTGGTTGAATCTTGGCTTGGACTCTCAGCGATAACCTACCTTGTGGATGAAATATTCCCGGTATTTGCAAACGCTGTCTGAGATTTTTTTTTCTTTTAATAAGTGCCATATTCCTTCAAGACAAGGTGAAAATAGCTCTCAACAGATACCTTCAATTTATCTGTAAAGTGCCACAGCTTCTTGGAAATATGATAGAGTTGTTTCCTGTTACCTTCTGTACGCTTACGAATTCAGGGTAAGCCTTCTCCTAGATCAGGCTCTTCAGTCTTGCGTGGTAAACAGTCTTTTTGTTAAAGTCGTGTTTTTTTTAGGATGTAGGCGATCATGGCTCTCCACAGCTTCAAAATTTTTGTTGTCTGTAAATTACTTTGACTTCTTGGGAAAGATAGAACCTTTTTTCCGTTGCCTTCTCCGTTTTAAATCCAAAGCAATCCTCCTAGGATGGCTTCTACTTGGTATACCTGGCCATTTAAACCATAGCTGTTGGAACAGAAGATGGATTCATTCATTTCCCAAGGACATTTGCACGGAAGTGAACGAAATAGATTAACCGATTGCATTTTCAACGTCGCTTAGAATTAAGAAAAAGCAAAGAAACAAAATTTTTTAAATTGATTTCCTAGGCGCACTATATATATATATATATATATATATATATATATATATATATATATATATATATATATTTATATTATTCGGACTATTGTCGTCATCTTTATCTTTGTCATATCACACAACGTTTCGGCCGTTGTACGCACCGGCCTCCTTCAAGTGGTTGGAATGTCAAACTGAACCCATTATTTCGCTCGCTGGGGTAGACTGTTCTAGTTACACGTGGCATGTGTAATCGTTCTCAGTTATCAGTTATCGCCAGTTAATTCACCTCTCCAAGTTCTACACTGCCTTAATCAGGTATTGAACTCGCAAGACTTTGGGTCCTGTCAACCTACACCTTTATCCTCTGTGACATGTGTCCTTAAGGACAACAATCCGAATCATAGTGTACATAATACCTCACCTCATATATATATATATATATATATATATATATATATATATATATATATAAGTGAACATTGAAGTCAACACTTAGAGGCGACAGTCTGTTTCATGCTAGACGCAATAGTCAGGCTAGAGTTCTGTTATTTGTCTCCGCTATTTATACATACGGGTCAGTGGTGCGTTGCTTGTCATTATTTATTTTAATCGATGTATTTGTTAACGTAGCAAAAATTTGTTTATATCGCTTATTTAATAGTTTTGTTTTCGTTTGGGAAAATAAAGCTATTTATTCAGTTTTGTGTTTGATTGTTGTAGTTTATTCTAACTATTATTTTGGCGGAAGCAGTTTTTAATTTGTTTATTACATCATGTATTTATTTGGATTGATTATCTTTATTTGTTTGTTTTTTCTAACGGTTAATATATCGGGGCCGGTTTGTTAGTTTATTTATTTGGATGAATTTAGATTAATTTATTTTACTTGATTTTTTATTATTTATTTACTATACTGTGTATTTTTATTTACTCTTTTCGGTTTTCGATTTTTAAGTAACGTAGTATCTTTTATCGTTATATAACAGTTATAGCTATGTTTTACTATATTTCTTCGAATATATATATATATATGTGTGTGTGTGTGTGTATGTGTGTGGAGGGTATTGTGTGTGTGTGTGTGTGTGTGTGTGTGTATGTATATACGAGAGTAAGTGAAAAACTATCCTTACTTTCAACATAACATATCTTTATGTCTGTCTTTAGGTTTGTCTTTAGGTTTGTTATACTGACTTCTGCTCATGCCTGCTTATAGTTGGTAATATTGCGGTCACGTGATTGAAGTCTGAGCTTCATCGCGCCAGTTTTCTTGCTGTTGTTACAATGTAAACATGGCCGATCTGTCTGTGAGCGGATCAAGAATTTAAAAAAATTATCCAACCGCTGATTATTAAATTACATTTATTTTCCTTTTTAGAACGTTCGAAATTCTGATTAAAAATTTTGTCTGTCTAGTGTCAGCGAAGGACCAAATATTAGTTTAGGAAATTAGAGCGCCCTTTTTGCGGGGGAAAACACATTGATTTGGAATTTTTTGCAAAAATCAAATAATTGTTGGATATTAATTAAACTTTCAGGACTTTCACAAATGAATGCAATTATTTTAGAAAGTTTTTTTTTTCTCAAAAAATCTTGTAAAAAAATATTTTTTTCACACTCATTTATTTTGAGAAATTCATTTTTGTACCGCTAAATGCTTAAATTAATTAATTAATCCTTAGGGAATTTAAATCATTTTCTTTTAAAGCAGAACCTCCAGTAATAGAAAATCTGCTCTTAATCGCAAAATAAAAATAATAATAAATCTAACACATTATTTAATTAGAAAAGCTTTTAATTGCTTTTATGAATAAGATATATTATGAACGTTATGCAAAATGGAATTTGTTATGTCTCATTATGAACTTGGCTATTTCATTTTGAAATTGCTTAGCTCCAAAATGACTTTGATTAGTTCTAAATTGAACTTGAAATGGTATAGATTTTTAAATGTTACTTTTATCCCCCCTCCCGCTACAGACCGTACGTATAGGAACTGATTAGGACTTTATAGAGACTTTGAGATAATGTAGTGACTGTAGCAAAATTGGTAAGTAGTGTCCATGTTTTGGTGTAAGGAATGCTGTCGAATATTTGGGTCAGTAATCGTGGCTAGCTAAATTTAAGATAAGATATTGAAGACAGGTTTTGCCTACCCCCCCACCCCGTCATACCGCTTTGGCTTCGGGCAACACTTTTGTATTTTCAAAATAAATATTACTTTCCGCTTAAGAAAATTTAGGCACAGAACTTGATCGGACGCTCGATAACGGCTCGGATAGAAAAATCGGAGAAACCGAGTTCGAATTCCAGTTGAATCCATTGCATTCACTTACTTGGGAAATATATGAATCCTTAGATGGCAACTAGTCTACCGCAGAAAGAAATGGCAACCACCTACGGGAAAAAATCTGTCTCGTCAGTCATGTATTGAAAGATACATGATCGCCGAAGTGTGTATCACCCATGTCACATAACTGACTGACTTGATTGGCAGGAAGTTCTCATCATTTTACAGTTGAAATGGCAAGATGTAACCGTAAGTTCTATGCTAATAGTTTCTTCCCTTTCACTTCTGGCTTTCGGCTTCTTCCTTCCCAGTGAACTTTAATCTTCAAAAATTTAAATGCAATGTCAATCGTTATGTCATCTCTCCTGAATTCCCGTTCTTTTATTCTTCTCTCTCTTAGTGATTCATGTTTTTCTCTCACATTCAGTCTCTGCCTTTTGTTTTAGCGGCTTTATTGCCTTGCTTGGGGTGAAATGATTAAATTTCTCGTTGATTTTGAAATAGATGAATGTAAAAAAAATATTGCCAGCAAGACCCAAGCAAATTTAATTTCTCTTTTTTGAATTTGCAAATGAATCATGATTCTTAAATAAATAATCTTCTTGCGAGTTCCACGACTATAAAATTCCTGTGTAAATTTCCTTACTGCGTCGTTACATATTTGAGCATAACAAACAAAGAACTGTACCAAAAGACAGAAATTACATCCGTTGGGAACTTTCAATCAGCAACAGCTAAAAAGGAGAGCACATGAAAGAAAATGGAACATTTTTTAGAAGGAACCGGAAACGAAATCTTAAACTGTAAATAATTGATACATCTCTAATCCTGTTCAAGAGACTGAGGAGGTGTGTAATACTTTAAAAGGAGCTTGTAACCCAATCCCAAACAAAAAACAAGGGATAAACTTCTACTCCTGTTCAAAAGACTGAATAGATGTGTGAATCGGATGATAAATGAACCTATCTACTATTATATATATATATATATATATATATATATATATATATATATATATATATATATATATATGTATGTATGTATACGAGAGAAAGAGAGAGAGAGAGAGATGTCTAAAGAGACGGATAGAAAATAAAAAAGAAAGTGTTGTGAGAAAAGTGTTTACAAAGAAATTATCTACGACTTTGGTTAGATCACGTATCCGTTTACCAACCTACATAATTTTATCTGGTGTTGTGTCTCGATCGCTGCTGTCGACCGCGAACATTAAAGGGTCGCTCAGGTCGTGATAAAAACTACTCACCTTTTGACCCTTAACGTGTTAGCCCTTACAAAGACCCTAAAATAACTGCTAACATCCCCAGTTTTTTCTTTCTTTCTTTCTTTCTTTCTTTTGTTCTATTTTTGTTTTAATGTCTTTTCTGTCTTCCATTTCACTCCCTCGTTGATATTATTTCTTTTATTTTCACTCACTTATTTCTGTTGGTTTATCTCTTTTTATTGGGACGCTCACCGCCTTACTCTCGTCAGCTTTGACGATTTGACAGTAGGACCTTCCTGTTATCTTTCAACAGAAGAGATCGGATTTCGGACCCATTGCACCAGCCCTTGTTTTTGTTTGTGGTGGCAATATTCAGAATGGTGACACTTTATTCTTCGTACAGTTTCTCTGTCTTTTGTTTTGTTTCAGTTGTTGGTGTCTATAAATCTCTTGTCGGTTTTCTCTTTACCTTTTATTCGCTTATTCATTCTTTTATTCTTTTATTCGCTTATTCATTCTTTTATTCTTTTATTCGCTTATTCATTCTTTTATTCCTTTATTCGCTTATTCATTCTTTGTCAATGTACACATATTTTTTTATATTTCTCTACTTGATATGTTTTGTCTCATTTCGTTCTGACTTTCGTTCTCTTTCTCATTCTTAATATTTCTCTTTCTTTTGTTTAACTCCTTATTTTGTATACTTTTCTTTTTCTTTTTCTTTTTTGTTCTTTGTTTAACTCGTTGGCTTAGCTTTGTTTTTGATTTTTTTAAATCTTTTTCTTTTTAATCTCTCATTTTTCTTTTCATTTTACTTTTTATCTTTATTTTTTTCTTATCTTGTTTTCCTTTTTTTCTACTTTCTTTTACTATTAAACCGTCGCTTGTGGACCGAAGGTCTTTTCTTTCCGTAGTCAATGACAATCATTTTGACATAAAGCCCAATTCAATTGGCTTTGTGTGTGTTTTTTGCTTAACGGTATATCAACTCTTCATGGGTCATTTACTGCCGTAATTTTATTTTCTTGAGAGAA
>OZ010608.1:56064055-56066555 GCA_963932145.1 Acanthosepion lycidas | reverse complement strand
AACTTTAGTGAAAAAAAGTCCTGCCTGGAGCAGCAATTCTTGGGAAGAACCTGTCCGAATATAACTTACTCTTTTACAATATGAATACGACGGGGTTCAGGTGATTCATCCTTGGGTAGGTGTCATCGCAGGTGCCAGTGGTAAATGTCAGAACTGGTGGGACTAAATAATGTCCCTCGTTAGAACAAATGCCATGGAAGCAGCGAGAAGCACGCAAGGTTCCGTCTGTGGGGAAAGTGGTGGTAGGATGGGAAAATGAATCATCCACAAGACCGCGTGGAAACTTTTGAACACTCCCAAGGCAAACAAGCGAGGACTGGGCGGTTCCAGATATGACAGAAATTGTCTTTTTTATGTAAGATAACTTCAAGTTCTGAAAACCATCCTTTTGGATTATTAATTGTAAATATCGCTCGACGAGTAGCTTCCAAGAAATCATAATTCTTAAGAAATGATATCTTTTTAGTTTTATCTTTATTTTTAAACTTAAAGACGGATTGGTTGAGTTTACACCCAAAATTAACAGCCTCAGTTTATCTCAATTTATGATTACTTTTTATGTTTAGGTTAAATTTACATTCTGCGTTTTTCACTGCAGAGTTTTATTGCTTTTTCAATTTATTTTCTTGTTCAGAATTCTCTCTCCCTAATTTATTTTAATTCACAGACGCATATAAACAGACTAATATATATATATACATATATATATATATATATATATATATACTGATACATATACTGATAAATATATATATATAGTGACATATATATATATATATATATATATATATATATATATATATATGTATACTGATATATATATATATATATATATATATACATATGTATACACACACACACATATATATATACTGATATATATATATATATCATTGTATGTGCATGTATATATATATATATATATATATATATATATATATAAATATATATATACTGATATATCATTGTATGTGCAGGTGTATATATATATATATATATGTATATATATATATATATATACTGATATATCATTGTATGTGCAGGTGTATATGTATATATATATATATATATATATATATATATATATATACACAAATCTTTTTATGTGCATATATATCATTGTATGTGCTTATATATGTGTGTGTGTGCTTCATAAATAACTTCGTAATTTCTATTAATATATGTCATTCTTTCTTCAACAGTCATCTTTATCTGTATGAAGTTTAAGTCTTCATTTCCGTCATTGACCATAAAATTACACTTAATATATATATATATATATATATATATATGTCTGTGTGTGTGTGTGTGTGTGTGTGGAATAACTCGCCACAAAAAAAAAACAACTCTCGAAAAGAAAAAGGAAAAAAGTGAAAAAGCTGAACAGCGAGCGTAAAGAGACCCCCCCCGCAAAAAACAAACGAAAATACAAATGATCACGACATACTAAACGTACGGACATCCGCGATGACCGGCACTTGGCTGCACGCGAACAAACGCACACACGAACAAAAATAATACGGAAAATCTGACAATGATAAATGGATAAAAAGGGGAAAAAATCGAAAAAATATAAGCAGTAAATACCCGATATATATATATATATATATATATATATATATATATATATATATATATATATATCGACACGCTGACACACAGAGATGACCTAATCATAACACAGGCTGACAAAGGGGGTGCCACGGTGATCTGGGGAATCGAAGAATACTTTAAAGAGGCCAACAAACAGCTAGCCGACAAAGAAACCTATAAAACATATCTACAGATCACTTCCAGAATACCAAAAAGAATTAACTAGCTCTCTAAACATAATGCTTCGAAACAATCTAATCAACAAGGAAACATACACAGCACTTACACCCACAAACATTACACCTTTTCGTTTCTATCTCCTTCCTAAAATACACAAAAGCAACAACCCAGGAAGGCCGGTTATTTCATCGTTCAACTGCCACACGACAAAAATTTCCAAATACATAGACGATTACATACAACCGCTAGCTAAGGAAGTAAAATCCTACATCAGAGACACAACAGATCTACTGAACAAAATGAATCACATACAAACAGTTCCAGAGAAAGCTATTCTAGTGACTATGGACGTTAGGTCACTCTATTCAAACATTAAACACATCGAAGGGCTAACCGCCCTTCAGGAAGCACTTACTAAATGAAGAAAACAAGACCCCCCACCCACAGAAGTTATCACAAAACTCATGGAACATGTTCTTACATTGAATACTTTCAACTTCAATGAAGCACACTACCTTCAAATAAGAGGTTGTGCCATGGGCACCATTGCGGCTCCATCATATGCTACAATATTCATGGGAAAATTTGAGAAGACCCATCTCTATCCAATCATTGGTAGCGACTGCGTATTCTATGCAAGATATATCGATGATATATTATTTGTATACACGGGTAGTGATGACAAACTTACCCAATTCCTTATGACCCTAAACACAGTGCACGACTC
>OZ010608.1:56039055-56059055 GCA_963932145.1 Acanthosepion lycidas | reverse complement strand
TAATGATATAAAATGGCGAAATCCCTTCTCTAACAAAATTTTAAAGGTACATTAACTTACAAATCACTCGATAAATGTTACGATCCTTGTTTTTAAAATTATAAGCTGTATAAGGTCTGTATAAGAACTGATCCGACGTACAAATTTTACGGTTAACAATTGAGACATTACTCTATTTCTTGAACTATTTAGTTCATGCCACACTGACTGATAAACTCCTACAAAAAAAAAAAAAAACAACAAATTCTCAAATTGCCATATTAGTGAAAAAAAGGACTCTCTTAAATTTTCAAAAATTTAATTTTAGCGTTGCGACTGCACGCTCCAAAAGTTTGTATCCGTTCTCAATAACACATTTAAAAAAAAAACAAAACAAATTTCGATTCGCATTATATTTTTTGTCTCGGATGCAACCTGAATTTTACCAAAAACAAAAATAATTTCCATGCCTGAAGATGACTGAATGTACAGTGGAAAGTGCTTGCGTATTTAAGAAAGACTTTATACAGCTTATAATTTTAAAAAACAAGTATCATAACATTCATCGAGTAATTTGTAGCTAAATGTACATTTAAAAACTTTGTTAGCGAAGTGAGTTCACCATTTTATATCATTACCTTTACTTTTTGTATGAATTTTAATAGAAATTGAACTGCACGACATATTTGATACTCTCGTGGAATATGACCCAATGTTTTATTTTTCAAAGTAATCCACCTTGCCGTTCACACATTTCTTACGTCGGTGTTGCAGTGATGGATTCCGCTGGTGAAGAAGCTTTCATCCCGTTGGTCAAATAAAAACATCAGTGTAGGTTTGACGCCATCATCACTGATTCCCAGCCAAGTGTTTTTCACACACACACACACACATATATATATATATATATATATATATATATATATATATATATATATATATATATTTCTTCGGTGGGTGTTGCAGCGACGGATGGGGCCAAATCAGGTGAATAGGGAGGATGATCAACCAATTCTAAGAGAGAATCGACACCCAGCAGACATTGAAACTTGTGTGCTGGAATCGTGTCCTGATTAAACAGGAATCTTTTCGTCAGTTTTCATGGGTGTTTGCACTTGATAGCCTTCCGTAACTGCCTATGCAATTTGTGGTGCATTTAGCCCCTTTAAACATGGTCAATAAGCACAATGTCTTTTGTGTCCACAAAACTGAAGACATTAGCTTCCCCGCAGATGAAAAGACGTTGTCTTTCTTGTGGAGGAGCGTTTCCATTGCATCGGCTCTCTTTTTATGTTTTGTTCAAATTGATGAACCGAACACATTCACTTGGCTATTAATATTTCAATGTAACCAGCTGGATCTGCATCAGTGCTCAATTTTCCAGTGAGGTGATCAGCCTGGTGGGTTTTGTGAATGCATGGATAGCGGCTCGGATTGAGGAATCGGAGTTCGAATTCCAGTCGGATCCATTACATTCACTCACATGCTAATAACCTTTGGAAAATTATGAATCCTCTTCTTTTCCCCTCAGCTATGGCTAAATAACAGAACAGACTTGGTTCTATAGCCTCGGATGGCAACCAGTCTAGGAGAAGGAAAACTCTGAATTCAAAACTGGCATTGACTCTGTCAGGCTATGTGGATCCCTTCTCTTTAGTTAACCTACTTAGGGACCACTTCTCTGCCTCCTCCTAAATTTCTTTCTTTTGATCAGGTGTCCAAAGACGTGGCAGCCACTGAGTAGAAACCTCCTTCGGGCCCATTTCACTGTGCAGAATATTCTCAAGTCTCGGAATATGCTAACAGCATTGATTATTTGATTTATCGTCAGTTGCCTTTCATCTTTCACCATATATTAAAGACGATCAATATTTTCCTCAATGGTGACAGTTGCGAGAGTTTCAGGCTTTGGATCAGCTTCAAGACATCCCCCACCCACCAAAAATATGCCTGACAAGTTTTGCACTGTTAATAAGGCTGGAACGCTATCCCCGAATGTAGCAACTATGTCAGTATGAATGTCCATGGAAGATAAACAATTTTTCTGCAGTGACTTAATGTCAAAGTTTGTTCATTTGCAAGAGAAGTCGCTACGAGTTACATTCAAAGTCTTCTTTGAACATTCTGATGTCATTTTACCTGCAAATAAACAATGCAGTTTTATTCAAGTTGAATTATTTGAAGTTGAAATTAATGCATGTATGATTTCACAGCGCTAGCACCCGTTCTCTATAATCAGCATATGAACTTTTCAGCCCATTTCATATATATATATATATATATATATATATATATATATATATATATATATATATATATATATATCCAGCGCTCTAAATTTGTAAATGAAGCGATATAGCCTCGGATAAATATATATGAGGATTCTAGACTCGATAAATTACTTTAATATATATATATATATATATATGACATATCCAGAGCTCTAAATTTGTAAATGAAGCGATATAGCCTCGGATAAATATATATGAGGATTCTAGACTCGATGAATTACTTTAATATATATATATATATATATATATATATATATATATATATATATATACATATATATATATGACATATCCAGCGCTCTAAATTTCTAAATGAAGCGATATAGCCTCGGATAAATATATATGAGGATTCTAGACTCGATGAATTACTTTAATATATATATATATATATATATATATATATATATATATATATATAAACCTAGTGAGCCAGACAAGCCTAACCAGGTTTCACCTAACCCAGCTTTCCCTGACGATCCGCTTAGGTGAAACCTGGGTAGGTTTGTCTTGCTCACTAGGTTTGACTATGTCTGCTCTACGGTTGTATTGAGCTCTTTTGTTAGTTTTTTTTACTCGTGTCGGGGTTTTTTCTTTGGGCTTCAAACCTGTATCTGTGCGATTCTTTTCGACAGACTTACATGTTTTTAGCTCTTTCTTTTTTTAAAATCTTTTTTTAAAACTTTTTTTTCCTTCGTGATTGATTTGATTATTGGCAAATCAAAAGTTCGCAGGTTTTTCGAAACGAGCATAGTTACATATATATATATATATATATATATATATATATATATATATATATATATATATATTAAAGTAATTAAAAGTAAAGTATCAATATTAAAGTAAATAAATTAGTATATATATATATATATATATATATATATATGTATATATATATATATATATATATATATATATATATATATATATATATATATATATATTAAAGTAATTCATCGAGTCTAGAAGAATGCTCAAGAGAATGCAGAAAGCATTGGACGACCATTTCGTCCTATTGTGGGTCTTATCTGCAGTGCGCATCCACAACCGAGAATCGAATCCGTAATACGTACTGGACCAACGCGCCTCGGTGACTAAGGGTTAATGAAATAGACTTGATATGGCGCTGCACTTACTAAATGCCGTGGTGTAACTCATCCAAGTATACTTAACACAACGGATTGTACCCCCAAGAGTTATGTCTTCTTTCCCATAGCCGCTCCCTCCAGAGCATTAGAAGCTAAATCAAGCAGGGATATTCTGTTGAGGATTCTTCTAGATTCAATTAATTTCTTTAATAGTCATTATTCAAGTCCCCCTAAAAATATCTATCGTATATATATATATATATATATATATATATATATATATATATATATATATATGGTGTATTTGGGCAGCAATCCCTCTTTTATACAAGTTTCACTAACGACCAGTGACAAAATACTAACTTGTATAAAAGAGGGATTGCTGCACAAATACACAATTATTAAATTATATGACCCGGTAGCCAAACAAGGAAAGTAAATAAAAAGATTCATATGTTCAATATAGGTTTCCTTAATTTCATCGTTGTTTTCAGACAAATCACTTACGTTTGATTATATATTGGAATTATCACAGCTTGGCCAGACTGAGATTATGACATATGCAACTCTAATGCGCATAAAACAGGTCAATATAAAATGGAATATTTGCTTTTTTTATTGTTTTTATTTTCATTTGTCCAGTTCATAGCAAAATTATTTAAGGCGGGGCCAATCGAAAATCGACAAAAAATTTACTCATTTTTTCATCAAAATATAAACTGGACAAAAGCATCAACAAATCTTTTGAATATTTTATTTGAAGATATAAATGTTAAATTTCTTACAGAAAATGAATTTTCTTCCATTCTTTTTCGATAACTTAAGTATTTTGAATTAGCGGAGCATTTTCACAGTCCAAGATGCCAGGATATTGGAGGATGATCCCAATCTCGGTTCCCTCAAGTCAGCTGTACGTTTTTACTGTTGTATAAAAGAGGATTTAATCTACCAGCACGCTGTTCATCTTTTGTTTAAATTGACGTCCCTGTTGTGCAAGTCACATCTTTATCTTCCCCTTGTACTTACTACTATATATTCTTTTCTTCATTTCCTCAGATACATTACATAGTTGAATTCCCTTTGAATCTGTCATCTAAACAGTCTCGTCTGCAGATGTTTGTACGTTGCTGCGACCGATAATAAATTTTCTTGCTCCTCTAAATCTTTTAGAAAAACTGTGTCTTCTAACCAGATTTATTCACTCTTTTGAGAGAGTGAGGCTATATTAGGGGAACTGAAGACACTCCAGGATTTATTATTAAGAATATGAGATACGTAGTAGACACCGTGTTTATGTTAGATACAGAAAAATAAATTACAAAACCTCTTAGAAAAGGCAGTAAATGAAAGCAAGAAAAAATGTCTAGCCTTTAATTGTATGAAGAAACTTTATATAGTTTTCAGCAAAAAGAATAACGAGCTACGAATTGCAGACGTCAAAAATCAAACAAGTAGAGAAGGAAGGGTTTTAACAGACGAAGGAAAAGCTGATACCGAAATCTGAAGATGCATTTGAATAACAAAAGTACCTTCTAAAAACTAAAAATTCAGGGTGACCCAAAAGTCTCCTTGGTATTTTAAAATGTAATAAATATTTTTTCAGAACTTAAAGATTGGAAGATTATTTCCGAAAAAATTCACAATTGAACAAAGAACAAAACCGTCCTGGGTATGACGATAAACTACATCCGCGTCCTGGGTATGTTGATAAACTATGTCCAACAGCAAGGACACTGATCAGGAGGTTTTGAGGAGCGTGGAACCGCTTCTTAATTGCTGGGTGTCCTCAGGTCCACCCTGACCCGGAGTGGTAGCACCTGTTAGGCTCGCATCTATTGGCAAATAGTTAACCCCAAACCGTAAAAACTTTGTAAAAAATTAATACCAGCAAAAATTTCAAAAAGAAAATATTACCAGAAATAGATTTTTGAAAGAAAAAATATTACCAGCAATAAAAATTGTCGGCATTAAATAACCTATTGAGGTTGATATACCATAAAAGAAACCAAACCAAAGAACCAAAATCTCGGAATTCTATGACCAACACGTTCTCCTGATATGACGTCACCCGATTATTATACTTTTAGAGTGATACCTTAAGATTGGTGAATGCATCAATAAACAACATACAATTCAGGAACTCAAGGATAACATCTGTACATAAACTCGAGGGTTGCAGCCCGAGTTATTAAACACAGGTACGGAGAAAGCTGTAGAAAAAAAAAAAAAAAAACAATTGGAGAAAAAAAAATCTAGAAGAGACTAAGATATCCCCACCCACAAAAAAAAAAAAAAAAAAAAAAAAGCCAGAGCCCTCCATCCACTAAACTCTCCTACACTACCATGCTGTGGCTGCGGACGTCTCTTCAGATCCAACACAAGACTCATTTCACAGAGAAGGAAATGTCGATGAGCACCCCAATACTCGGCAATGGCTTCCGTCAACGACGACGATAGAAAGAAAACGTCTCTGTGTGGTAGAAAATGGAAGATATTGATGTCGTATAATTTTTAATGATTAAAAGGGAATACATCTCCAATGTTTGAATGTTTATTCTGTATAAAACTATTTTTGAATAAAGATAGAATTGAAACTAGAGTTTTAAATCTCTAGTTGGATTCTGGGATACCCTTGATTATGAAGCGGGAAAATATCATTAAAAAGAGACAAGAGTACTGAATTGGTATGCAATATCAATCCTGTTATATGGCAATTAATGCTGAACCATTTTCTCACAGATGAAAATATAGATGTGGTTCTACATAAGGATGCTAAGAATACCCTGGACTGAGTGTTTGATTGTCTAGCATGTTTTATGGATAATGGAAACAAAAACGACAGTTATATATAAAATCAGAAATTCAAATTTCTGAGACACAATGAGAAAAGAAGGTCTAGAAAGTTAGAAACACCCAGGACATATTTCAGTCAAGAGGAACAGAAGAAAACAGCGAGTAACTTATTTACGGCAGAACAATGAAGGGGGATGTTAAAAAAAAAAAAAAAAAACATTGCTAAGAGATACGAAAGATAGGAAGTTGTGGAGAACCATGATCGCTAAAAACCTGAGGAGATATGGCACCAAAAGAAGAAGCAATATCCAAGTTAAATATATAGGGTGAGAAGATAGATCTTTATTTTTATCTTCGTGTTCTCAATTTTCTTATCTTTCCGGGTAGAAGCTGTTTCAGGAACATCTAAGTGACTGATATTTCTTTTCTACTTTCTGTGTAGTTAAGTCTTTCTTTTCGATAGTTGCTTAATGTTCTACTTTAACGAATACCTTTGTATAATTTATGAAATACTGATATGGGTATTTCTCTATTTTTCATCTTCGTTCTGACTATGAATATTTGATTTCTTGTGACAATGTCTTGCACGAAAACTCCACATCTGAAAATCATTCAAGCCCTATTCATTAAAATAATTGCAATGGTGTGCTCGTTGATCTTCCGGTATTTCCTCACTGTTATATATTTATCACTTCAATAACTTTAGCCAAGTGATTAGAAAGGGTCGTTTTCTGTCAATGAAATTCGGGGTCGAATCTCCCCATGATCGGAGCAAACGATCCCTACGAGAGTCACCATTGGAAAGTGCCTATAAAAACCAAACTTCCAAAAGTTAATTTAAGTGAGTGAAATTGACGGAATCGTTTGGAAGGCGTCGATCGTTGTTGCTGGCCCGAAGTTCTGTCGTAGTGACCTTCGATTTGAGTATACTGGCCTTGAACATTTATAAGGCCAGATTATGCTCCCCTTTCCTATTAAACTCTGACGAAGGACTCCTCAGCCTTGGGAGAAGAAAATTTTGAGCTTTGTGGGTTGAGCAGGTGTCTACAATATGTATCTGACAGGTGTTCTTACGTAGTAGGTTATTTATGGAAAACACACACACACTTTAAGGAAACATTCAGTATTCGTTGACCGAGCAAATTGTACTACTATCGGTTAAAATTTATAAAATCTTTCTTTGAAAATAATTTTCTCAAATACCGGGTGTAACAGCAAAATTGTCCATCCCACAAAATCTTTAATATCTAAAAAAAACACTAAACTGAGTTTCTTTTTTACGGCTTTTCAGATAAGACGTTTAGCCATCTTAAGACCGTTTATTGTAAGAATCACTGAAAAACCCTTTGAGTTATTTAGGTAGAAAGAGAACAGGTTAAAATCGTTTTGTGTCAGCCCCATTACCTTACCCACTGAGCAATGATAAGAGAAAAAAGATCATTTAGGCCTTCAGTAATGGTACCAACATTCATACTCTGGCTTCCATCTTCAAAGTCCATTCAAGAAACATCAAGAGAACAACCAATAAGTTTTAAAAAACAGGGAACAGTAGAGAGGAAAACTGGATCAGATCACAACAGGAAGAAGGATCATCATTTCAACTTAGAGCTAAAGAGATTAATTAGAAAAGATCAAACAATCCATAAGTCGTTTGGCAAGTGAGAGCTATGACAGTCCAAAGGGCAGAGAAAAAGATTTGAAAATGAAATCGTACATGAAACCTGTCAGGCACCTTGTCACTCCAGAACAGAAAGTTACAAGGTTAGAAAGGACAAAGATAATCTGGAATAGTTTGGAAAATGATCCTGGAATATATATATATATATATATATATATATATATATATATATATGAACTTTATTTCAGTCTATCATGAGTTTAGGTATGATTAATTAATGATGACCATGTCATATTCGTTTATTCTATAGTGTTCTGAAAACCTCGAAGAATTCCAGTAAGATAATTATTTCTAAGATACAACAGTTCAAAGCTTAATCTAAAATATATATAATTTTGCTTTTACACGATTTGGACAGTTTTGTTGTTACATCTGGCAGGTTTTCGAAGATCAGGAGCTGTTACCTAAACTTTTATTTGAAGTACAGGGTGCGGCAAAAATAACATGCGTTTTTGTGAGCTGTGGTGGACATCGTGAAGCAACTGAGTGCTTATCGCCAGACATAATAGCACCAGACGTTATTGTGGGGAGCACTGAAAAATCTTGTTTACTGGAAGAAATCGAAAACAATTTCTAGAGTAAAACCAGTAATTTCTGATAAATTTCCTTCAATTAATGTAGAAGTGTATGAAATGCTTTGTAGAAGTTTTACCGATAGTGTTCAGCGTTGTACTGGACATGAAGGGGACAATATTTAATATGTTAAATAGTTTACCAATCAGAAAAAACGTCTTGTTGTTTTGATGTGACAATAATCATAAATTTTCTAAAGCTATTGTCATTTATTTGAGTTCAATAGACGTCAATAAATAAAAAAAGGGCGTAGCTTTTGCCACATCCTGAAATATGGAATGTTATCTTGATTATGAGATTATTTTTAGTGTCTGTGTGTTTTCATTATACGTTTAGCACGCGAGAAAGGAGTTTCAGATATGATACTCCAAAGAGCAGTGTAAAAAGACTTAAAAAATGAAATGAAATGAGTTATATGTGTTATCCATTTTAGTTGTTGTTGCTGTTAAATGCCCTCAAGTGATGTGGTTAGTGTTTCTACAGCGCCTGTTCACAAGGTTCGAAGAAGGATAGTTTCTACCAAAACCCATAGGCTTCATTCACCAAAGCCTTTTTTTAACAATTGATCTGAGAAAGCGGTTGTATACAGCTCACAGTTTAGATATTTCTGAACCGGTTTGGCGCCATTCATATGAAAGTCTCGATATAACAAATCTATTTAAGAACATGACTAGAGTTTTCAGGCTAATATTTTGGTTTGGAAGCAACATGCGGTGTTCGGTGAGACTACCTCTAGCACAAATTCTTCTATGTTCCATTGCATTATTTCCTATGCTAAATTTGTTATAACAGATTCATGCGCCGATATATTTAAAGTCTTTGGTTTTTATTAAATCTACATCCTGAATGTTTGTGATGGATTCGACATCACCGCATTCGTTTCAATTTCAGACCATAGTTTTGTGTTTCGGAAAGGTTTAACTTCAGTACTAGTTCTTGGAACACTTGATAAAGGATGTTGATTTTCTGTTCAAGATCATTCGAACTATGAAAACCTATGTCATCAGCATAGCTTCCTTCTTCATTAGTACGTTGGCCTCGGGAGAGAAAGCGGGATCGTTGTCTTCTTTTGGTAGATTCGTTTGAGATATAGCATGTAATGATTAAATAATCAATGTCCAACTTTTTACATTTGTGTAAATACGCAGGGTATTGTCTAGAAAAAGATTAAAAACACTAGACCTCTCATTTCCTGTCGAGGTGTTTAATACAAAATATAAGGATTATTCAAGGACGACAATCTTTTGTTTTGCGAATTTACGTAACCCAAGCGATGAAACCATCCTTCTTCGGTAAACAAATGTTGCATCTAACACATTACCAATATTCGCCCTTGCATGGAATATTGCTGCCACATATGGTCTGGAGCCCCTTCTGTTTGCCTCGGGGTTCTTGATAAGCTCCAGAAGCGGATATGCAATATAATGCTCTGGCATCTCGTCTACAGTCGCTCTCTCACAGACGCGCCGTCGCCTCTCTATGTCTTTTTTTTACAAATACTTTCATGGTAATTGCTCCGAGGAGCTGCATTCGCTGGTTCCCAGACTTCATGAATTCAAGCGCCCAACGAGGCTGGCATGCCGCTCTGACCCTTTCACTGTTGAAAGTATTAAATGTAGCCGTCTCTTCTACACCAATAGCTTCATGTGTCGCACCTCTCGCCTGTGGAACTCCCTTCCCTATTCCAGTTTCCCTGAGAGCTATAATCTCCAACTATTCATATGTAATGCCAATCGACATCTCCAGTTGCCTTGATCTATCCACTATCCTTCTCCTCATCCTTTCCTCTATCATTCCTATCTGATCTTGCTCCAAATCTTCTGCAACCCCTTGCGTCCAAGTGGCTTCCTGCCTTACTTTGGGTGAAACGCTTAAAAAAAATACTGATACCTGTTTTAATCCAATCTAAGCTTTTCTTTTACATAAGCCATTATCAAAGATGACAATTACTTTTCAATATATAAACCAAAACACAGACGAAACAATAATGATAATCTGTTTCTGTTGCATGAAAAATCTCAAAGCAACGACAACATCGTGTATGCGAGACGCGGAAGCGAAAATCGCGTCGCAGGTCGTGACGTCACACATGACCACGCGAGACTGAAAACGAAAAGTATTAAGTATGGGAAGCCATTGGTATAAACCAATGGCTTCTGTCATCAACTATAGGCATTTAAGAATATTTGTGGAGATTTCATAGTTCAGGTTAGGTTCCAACTGTTTTATGTATATAGCTTCAAGAATTTTTAGTTTTTGTTTATTGTTTTCATGTTTAAGTATAGTTATGTTTTCAACAAGGATTTTACGGAATTGTGTACGCGGCCAGGCATGTTGTTTTAAATGCCTAAAAATGTTAGAGTTATCATTCAAATGTAGAGTCAAGCGTCGTGAAAGCGAGTTTGTGGTGTGTCCAACATAAATATTATTTAATCCATTGGAGATACAATCTCCCAAAGGGCACTTGAATTTGTGAACTATGTTGGGATTTTTGCAAATCGCTAACGGGGAGGAAGGAAGGATCATTACGAATAATTAAATTGAATATACTAGATTTAGTGTAGGATATGATTAACCGCATAAAAAAATCAGTTGGTACTATGTGCAATGGCGGTCGCTTTTCATTACCAGTTGCTTTCAGTTCTTGTACCGTAATTATTTTATAGGGGAAGATTTTTTTTTTTTTGCTTGACAGCCTTATGATCAGTTCCAATACCAATATCTTGTTGCTGCGGTAACTTTCGAAAAAATTAAGCGTAATAATACACTGGCGTCGAGATCTCATTTTAGCAACTCGCAACCTCTTTTGATTGTCGATTTTTGTACAATTCTATTTAAAACGCGGAATCACAGAGCTTATCTAGCTTCATACACATTCTCAGAAAACCTCAACTTCTAATTGGTCAATAAATACACAAGTGGGCGTTGCAATCCACCTACACACCAGGTTCTATAGACTTGGTATGACAACTGGTCTACCGTAGAAATAAGCCGGTCTGCCCTGCTATTTACCCATAACAGAGGAGAGAATTTGAGGATTCATACCTTTCCCAAGAAATCATGTAAGTGAATGTAATGGATTCGACTGGAATTCGAACTCGGCTCGCCGATTTCTCCGTCCGAGCCGCTATCCATTACGCCACCGTGCCTCCTAGGAGGCTATGAGCATATTCAATCATTAATTGAAGAATGGGCATCATAACTGCCATGCGTAATACATGCGTAGGCGATCATGTATCTTTCAATACATGACTGACGAGGCAGATTTTTTTCCTGCACTAGGTTGCCATTTCTTTCCGCGATAGTCCAGTTGCCATCCAAGGCTACAGGACCCAGTTTGTTCTGCTATTTACCCATAGCTGGAGGGAAGAAGAAGAGGATTCATACCTTTCCCAAGGGTATTAGCACGTAAGTGAATGTAATGGTTTCGATTGGAATTTGAACTAAAGATTAAAAAAGTCCAATGCATACAGCAATCTGATTTCAAGATGGTTTCTTTGTTTTGCAACCCAAACTATTCTCTATTGTACTCTTTATATTGCAGTACATTAAACTATTATGGAATTTTCAAACGCTGTTAAATTGGTTGATTGCATTTCATTTCTGTTTGCATGAAAATACATTCGGTATATGAGTATGGAAAAATCAAGAAATAAGTAATATTTGTATTTATGTAATTTATAGTAATAAAGTAGGTAATATTTTAAATTAAAAAAGCACTATTTTAATAAAGTAAGTCTCCTGATTTTTAATATATTGCTTAGCTTTTAGAAGCCATCTTTCGAAATTTAAAAGTGCGAAATGCCTTCCAAAAGCTAAGCAAAGTATTGAAAAACAGGAAAATTTCGTTAGGATCAAATAAAAGAGTACTGCATTGTTGTCTAATATTGGTCATCCAATATGATATTTATTGTTTGTTTGTTTGAGTTTTATGGCATATCAACCACTGTGGGTTATTTAATGCCAAATCCAGTTTATATGAATTTTAAATGACTATTTTGTATGGAATAAAAAATATATAGCTGGCAACATTATTGTTTCAAAAAAAAAAATAATAACGTATAGCTGGCAACACTATTCTTTTACAAAAAGCGTATAGCTGGCAACATTACTTCTTTACAAAAAAAGCGTATAGCTGGCAACATTACTTCTTTACAAAAAAAGCGTATAGCTGGCAACATTTTTTTACCAAAAAACGTATAGCTGGCAACATTACTTTTTTTTTACAAAAAAACGTATAGCTGGCAACATTATTGTTTCAAAAACTTTGAGCTGGCAACATTATTGTTTCAAAAACTTAGAGCTGGCAACATTATTTTTCTGAAAACATTATCTGAGACCTTGCTGTTGGATGTAGTTTATCGCCGTACCCAGGACGCGGATGTAGTTTATCATCATACCCAGGACGCGGATGTAGTTTAACGTCATACCCAGGACGTGAGTAAAACTTGGAAAACTAGGAGTTCAGTATTTGCCCATAGCTGAGACCCTAACAGTTGCTACCACACCGGGTCAAGCTGGACCTGGGAACACCAGCAATTAAGAGGTGGTTCCACGCTCCTCCAAACCTCCTGATCAGAGGCCTTGCTGTTGGATGCAATTTAACGTCATACCAAGGACGGCTCATTGGGGGGGGGGTTCTTACCCCTCTACAGAGGTGCAGTCGGCGTATTCTAAAGCCCCAACCGACAGGGCCGATATGATATTTAATGTTGGGCAATGTCATCACAGATGAAAAAGAGACCCGAGGAAAAAAATGTTGTCCTACAGAAGGATGCTGAGAATACCATAGACTGAACGTTTGAGTAACAACGTAGTTATAGGAAAATATTAAAGGATGCTTATACTTAAAATCAGAAAGAGGCTATTGAAATTTCTGTGACACATAATGAGGAAAGAGGGTTTGAAAAATTCGACACTCAAAGGACCTACTGAAGGGTCAGAGGTAAACAGTGCATAACCTACTAAACAAGCTTGTGTCACAACAGGGATTAGGAGAGATAGCAAAAAAACAAGCTTTACTATGATCGACAAAGATTAAGAAATTGCTGAGCCATGACTCCTACGTCCTGAAGAGACACACCAGCAGATTTTTTTTTTATCGATTTTCATCATCAGAATTTAGTTTACTGACATTATTTCATATTAAAATTCACATATTCCGGATGTGAAATTAGCAAATACCTAATACTTCAAATACCTCGGGACCTGGGTCAGTTATAGCAAATAGGATAGGAGATAAGTAAATAGAAAAGAGATGACGATGTGCTAGGGACACTTTCACCCGAAACCGCAAATTGCTACAAAAAACAAAAAAAAAAACTGTTTTTAAATAATCTCGTCAATTCAAAACTTTAAGTGGGATGTCATGCGTGGCGCAAAACTTGTTCAGAAATACCTAAATTGCCTGCTGTATACAAACGCTTCCTCAGATCAACGGTTAAAAATGGATCTGAGGGAACAAAACCTGTAGGTCTTAAAGCGGATCGTCTCCTACTTTGAACCTTGTGAGCAGGCGCTACAGAAATAAAGAAAACATATCAACAGAAACCACATAAATTGAAGACATTCAACAGCAGCAACAACTAAAATGAATAGGACATGTAATTAAGAGAAAATAATGACAATCATGATGTTGATATTCCGCACTACTTCAAATAAAAGGTTAGGAAGGAAACCTCCATCAATACTGGAAAGGGTGATAACAGTTTTGTAGATTTCAAACGAATGTAACATTTGCTGTAATCAATGCTAAATATTGCCTCATAAGGAAACGGTTAACATTACCATTCCAAATTATTATTATTGCTTTTTATTCCTATCTTGGGTTGATATACTCTTCGATCATTATTGCAAGTTGAATGAAATCTTACTTACTATAAAACGCAGATTGTGTGTGTGTGTGTTTGTACGTTTATATATTGGATCGGATTTTCTACATTTTTTAACCGATTTCAACAAAACTTCACAGGACTACGTAAAATTACCTTGCAGTAGTTCTGACAGCGCCAAAAATTGGAAAAAGAAACAATTGTTTTTGCACATTTGAAAACACGATTAAGAGGTATTAATGAAAGGGGGGCAACTCATATCGAAGTATACTTATTAATATCGAGTTATACTTATTATAAAACCCAGGTTGGTTGTGTGTGTGTGTGTGTTCGTTTATATGTTGGATCGGATTTCCTACATTTTTCAACCGATTTCAACAAAACTTCACTTTCTTTTGGCAGGTAGTGTTTCTTATTGTCTTGCACACTTTTTTCTTTATTTTTACATTCAGAATGCTTTAAAAATTCCATTTACAAGACAATTGTTTATAATAAAATTCTATTCAATCGGTAGAGTCATAAGGATTGGAAACAATGTTTTTGTTTGAGTTTGAGTTTGACCAATTCGTAAAAAAAAAAAAAAAAAACTAAGTAAGAGATGCGTGTTCGTCAACCTTAAACAATAATCTTTGTCAATTTTATTTTTCAGTCTTTATGATGGTCGATACTTGATCTATCTCTTACTGTTACATCCCCGGGCAACGCCGGGCTCTACTGCTAGTCTCTAATAAGTAAAAAAGCCTTTATAGGAAAGAAAATTTGGTCCAAGGAAGATAAAACCATAAAATCTCAAAAACGAAAATTGATTTTCAAGCCAATTAAGGCAAAAGTGAGTCTGGTTCCAAGCAAAGCGTTTATAGCAAATCAGTTAAGACATAAGAAAGAATAAAAGGTTTTGTTGCCACTGAAGGCAAAATTAATATTTATTGAGGAAAGTTTACTTGGGGATATTTTTATTGGCTCATTGGAGGACAGACAGACAAGCATTGTTTTTCGAAGCACCGGCTAAGTGTTTACGAAAGAAAAGTTTCATTTACAGGAAAAGAGTAATTATAAATAAACTCAAATTTTTCATTCGGTGTTGAGAAAAATAAAGAAAAAGAAAACGAAGTACGAATAACAATGGAGCAAAGTAAAAAAAGAAACGAAAGAAGAAGAGAAAAAAAAGAAGGAAAGAGAAAAGAAGAGGAAAAGTGGGAAGGAAAGAGAAAAGAGGAGGAAAAAGAGAAGAAAAGAGATGGTAAAAAAGGAAGGAAAAAGAGAAAACGAGGAAAAAAGGGAAGGAAAGAGAAAAGCGGAGAAAAGAAGGAAGGACAGGAAAGAAAAAAGAGGAGGTTAAAAAGGAAGGAAAGAGAGAAGTGGAGGAATAAAGGAAGGAAGGAGGAGGAAATGGGAGGGAAGAAATAAGAGAAGGAAATAAAGAAGAGAGAAGAAAAGAAAAAAATGAGAGAGAAGTGAAAAAGAAAGAAAGGGAAAAAGAGAAGGAAAGAAAAAGAGAGGGAGACGAGGAAGTACAAAAAAGACATCAAGGAATAAAGAAAGAAAGAAAAGTCAGAACCCAAAAATTAAGACCGTCCGACAAAAATGAGATGAAAGTTAAAATGGCAATAAATTAAAAAGCAACTAAAGTAAAATAAAGTAAAAAAAAAGGTAAGCAAAAACGCTAACAGGGAATAAGCATGATAGAAAGAGAGGAAAAGAAGAGGAAACCAAAAATGAAAAAAAAAAAGGAATAAAGACAAAAGAAAGAAAAAAAAATGGACAGAAAAAGAACAAGAACTTAAAGAAAAAAAAGAAAAGAAAAGAAAAACCAAGAAAGAAAAAGAAGATTTCTCGTTTATGATGCTTTGGCAACCCAAATAAAGGAATTTTGTCCAGCCTCACATTACCTCCATCTCCTGAAAATGTTGGTCCCTTCGCCACCCCACTAACTGCTGACGGTCGCATGGCAGTATACGTTGCAAATTTTTTTAAAGTACAAAAATATACAGAAAAGTATTGAGAAAGAAAAAAGGAAACATCTGACTTCTTTCCCTATCGTCCTAAACCAACTTTCTCTCTGACGTATTTTGTGACGACACTCACCAGCACTCCGACCCGTCCAACCTTTTTTGCTTAACGGCCCTGCACTCTTTTCGCTATATGACCTGTCAGTCTAATTACTTTCTGTGTGTCAAGTCCATCCAATTGTCTATTGGGACTCGTTTTTCTTTCCTTATTTCGTGTGTGTGCGCGCGTTAATTTTAAGGGGACTAAACGTAATGGGTGACAAGAGAAACTCGAGGGGTACAGAGAGAGAGAGAGAGAGAGATAGAGATAGAGAGAGAAAGAGAGAGAGAGTGGAAGAGATTTTCAACGAAACAATCTCTGAAGCCTGATGACGAGATGACAGCGTTTCCTCGCCATATGTTTCTGGTGGCGCCGTTCTCCCACCCCTCCCTCTGCTTCGGTTTCGCTACACATCGACACTGCAAACATTAGACACCACCTCAGACACAGCCATTGCCACCATCAGCGTTTTTAACCTGTCACCACCGATTTTCGGCAACATGCCTAGGAGACCGGGTCTAGCTAAGGTGCTAATCTTTTACGGTTGTTGTGTTATTGTCAGGTAAAAACCATCGTTTCAAATGCTGAAGACAGTCATTTGTAACTTCGGCGTAACACAGTCTTATTCCAATCATGGTTGTTGTTAAACTTGGCAAATAAAAAATACTGATATCCGTCCCTCGTTCATAGCTGAAATAAATATGATATGGTCGCTGCTAAGGTCGCTGCTAAGGTCGCTGCTAGAATTTCGAATTACAGTGTAACCCGGATATAAGAGAGTTATCGGGACCGGATAAGAATTCTCTTATATCCGGGTTTTGTCTATTTTATATACATTAACATAGGCTCTAATTTGGGACCAGAGAAAATCTCTCTTATATCCGAGTTTCTCTTAAATCCGGGTCTCTTATATCCGGGTTACACTGTACAATTCTAGGCTGGATATTCCTTCTTGAATGACTGACGTATCAATATTTCTACCATCTATGTCTGCGAGACATGTGAGACCAAAATATGTGAGTATGCGTACGAGAAGGTCTCCTGTTAAAACCTGTGTAACTGAGACATGTCATGGTTGAAAAAGGGTGTAACAAATTTTACATCTACTACTTCCTTCAGTGATAATTGGTTGGGGGCACTTTGTTGAACCAACTTTTCCTTTCCGCCATTTTATTTTTTATCACATTGTTTGCTAATGTGGAGACTTGTCGTGTGGAGATCTGACCAAATTGAAGTTTTATAAACATTTTTATGGATGCCTTTCTACTGAATAATTGATTACAATCATAATAAGTGCGATTCTCACTGGATGTTCTTCTATGTGCCGTGTTCATTCAGGACGTGAGCGATCATGGTCCTCTACAACATCCTGTCCATTTGTCTATATTTCTGAGATGAGATATTTTAATTATTTACAATATTTACATTGTTCGGACTGTTCTCATGATCTTTGTTTTTATATTCAGGACGTTTCGGCCGTTGTACGCTCCGGCCTTCTTCAGGTGATTGGAACCGAACCTTTTATTTCGTCTCCCGGGTAGTCTGTTCTAGTTCCACGGACCATGCCTTTTTGTCTAAAAATAAAAGTGAAAAAATCAACCTGCCCAATCCCCTGTTTCCAGCCTCGACAGAGTCCTAAAAGCGTTTAAACAACTTTGCAGGCAGACGTTGAAAAAAAAAAAAAATTCCATCATACAACCACTTTCTCACAGATGAAAGGTCGAAGGTCTCTTGCTAGACCCATCACTATTTCCATAGAGAATGCTTAATCGAGCTATTTCCCACCAGTTCGAACCTTTACAACTAAGACCCGATATGCCTTTTTCACATGAGGGGGTGGGGCGAATCTTCTTCATTTTCTTCGTATTCCAATAGTAAGGAGGAAGTTCCATTCAGACAGCTTCTTCTATAATACTGCTACGTTCCCATGTTTCATGCAACAACCTTGTTTAGTAACACTCTACCTCGAGTTGTTCATTGGCCTTGTATTGGGTAAACATTTAGCAAAAAAGAAAATGTCCGAAAGGGTGAATTATGAGGAGGATTAACGACCTATTGTCCCATGGATACCATTTTCTCGTTAATATTAAATGGACGCATACTTCGCGGATAGAGCTCGTATAAATACTTTCAAAGTGGTAATATATTTATTTTTTTTTTTTTTCATTTCAGTCAGCTTAAATCCTAATGGTACGTGTATCTTCTTTATGAATTGTTCTCCAATAAATACATCCGTAAATCTAATAAAAATGAAAAAAAAAAAAAGTAATATAACAACCTCCTTCCAGATCAAAGCTACCAGGGTGTATCAAGGAAAAGAAAACGAACAAAGAGCGCTCCCTGGTGGTGAAAGCTATCGTCGTAGGATCTAGAGTACAAAAAAAAAAAAAAAAAAAAAAAAAAAGAAAGAAAAAAAGATGTCTTCCATTTCTGTCGTATATTTGTAACTCCGCAACGAGGCTCCTGAATATCATATTTTGATTTCCATTATTTACATTATCATTCCGTTATTTATTTTACTTATTGTATTGAAGCAGACAATTTTCAGATATCCTAAACATAATGTTTTAGTGGTTGAAGTGTACCAAAGTTGTGGGAATGTCGTCATTATGATTTTTTTGTATTCTTTGATTTTTTTTTTTTTTTTTCCTGAAGTATATATTTTTTTCTTTTTGTATTAATCTCGGGTGGTCGAGATGGGATTATTTTTTTTTTCTTTTGCCCCATTTTCTTACTTTCTGCTTATCATCCACCCACAATATCCTGTTTTTTTATTTTTTCAATTAGTTTCTTCCCCTATTATTGTTTTTTCCAATTTTCAATTTTGTTTCTTTCATCTGTTTTTTCCTTCTATCATTGATGTCATTTCTTTTTAATTTTTAAAACACTTTTTAAAATTTGTCTTTTTTTTCCAACCATATATTTCCTTTGACTATTTATATTCATTTCTACTTGTTTTTTAAGCTTTGTGTTACTATTAGATATTTTGCCATCATCAATCATTTTATTGCTTTTTCAATTCTTTCTTTCCATTCTAAAAGAAAACGGTCGAAAGAAAAAGACAAATACAAAGAGAAAACAGAGGAGAAAGAGAGAGAGAGAGAGATGTGCAAAGAGAGAGAGAAAAAATTGCAAAGAGAAAGAGAAAAAATGGAAAGAGAGAGAAAATTGCAAAGCGGGAGAGAGAGAGAGAGAGAAAGAGAATTGAAAAGGGAGAGAGAGAAAGAGAGAATTGAAAAGAGAGAGAGAGAGAGAGAGAAAGAGAGAATTGAAAAGGGAGAGAGAAAGAGAGAATTGCAAAGAGAGAGAGAGAGAGAAAGAGAGAATTGAAAAGGGAGAGAAAGAGAAAATTGCAAAGAGAGAGAGAGAGAGAAAGAAGGAATTGAAAAGGGAGAGAAAGAGAGAATTGCAAAGAGAGAGAGAGAAAGAGAGAATTGAAAAGGGAGAGAGAGAGAAAGAAAGAATTGCAAAGAGAGAGAGAGAGAAAGAGAGAATTGAAAAGGGAGAGAGAGAGAGAAAGAAAGAATTGCAAAGAGAGAGAGAGAGAGAAAGAGAGAATTGAAAAGGAAGAGAAAGAGAGAATTGCAAAGAGAGAGAGAGAGAAAGAGATAAATGAAAAGGGAGAGAGAGAGAGAAAGAGAGAATTGCAAAGAGAGAGAGAGAAAGAGAGAATTGAAAAGGGAGAGAGAGAGAAAGAGAGAATTGCAAAGAGAGAGAG
>OZ010608.1:55991555-56034055 GCA_963932145.1 Acanthosepion lycidas | reverse complement strand
TATTTGTGTCATTATATTTAGTATTACTGTTAGTAACCTTTTGAGTAATCAAACTTTTTGAATCCCTATACTTGTTAAAGACTATGTTGTTATGTTTTTTAATTATTTTCTCTAGGTTATCTGCACAACATATACTTGGGTATATATATATATATATATATATATATATATATATATATATATACACTACAGTTCAATCGTTTGAGGCAAAACTTGGTATTTTTTTTAAATTGGACCCCAAACTAAGTTAAATTTCAATTAAGAGAATAATATTATATGTGGTTAAAAAAAAGGGAGACATGATTTTTTTTTATTTGAAATTTCACTATGAGAAAGGCAAAAGAATTTTTATAAATTTTGCTAATTCTCGGGGTGGCTTCAAACTTTTGAATTATAGTATCTCTCTCTCTACTTTCCTCCTCTCTACCTTCTCTCACTATATATATATATATATATATATATATATATATATATATATGTATATATATATATATATATATATACAAAGGCAGCACACACACACACTAATACTGGAAATAATAATTGATTAAATGTAGGATAAAGGACCGGTATATTAGAAGTACAAGAACGTGTAAAAAAATTAATGAAAAAGTTATGCACAACGTGTCAAATATGGGAAGAAAAGAAAAGATATATTTACGAAGATTTGTTGAATCGGCTCCAACAGTTTGTTCTTCTCGCCTAATTAGTTATAAATTTCGCTTATTGCTTAACATTAGTAACAACATCCTTTCAAGAGCTAACACTACTTGTTCTTCCCGACCAAGTAGTTATGAGATTCGCATTTTTTTTAAGCCCAAGGAAAGCGAGAAGCCATTAGGATGCAAGGGGTTACAGAAAATTTGGAGCAAGATCAGATAGGAGTGATAAAAGAAAGGATCAGGAGAAGGGTAGTGTATAGATCAAGGCAACTGAAGATGTCGATTGACATTACATTTGAATAGTTGGAGATTATAGCTCTCAGGGAAACTGGAATAGTGAAGGGAGTTGCGACACATGAAGCTATTGGAGTAGAAGAGACGGCTACATTGAGGAGTTTCGACAGTGAAAGGGTGAGACGGGATGCCAGCCTCGTAGGGCGCTTAAACTCATAAAGTCTGGGAACCAGCGAATGCAACTCCTCGGAGCAATTGCCATGAAAGTAATTGTAAAAAAGACAGAGAGAGGCGACGGCGCGTCTGTGAGAGAATGACTGTAGACGAGATACCAGATCAGGGCCAATTATGGAGCCTATCAAGAACCCCGAGGCAAACAGAAGGGGCTCCAGACCATATATGGCAGCAATACTCCATGCAAGGGCGAATTGTTGATTTGTAGATCTTGAGGATCGATTCCCGGGAAAAAAATTCCTGGTGCGGCACAGGGAGCCAACTTTCCTTGCGGTGGACGAAGCAGTTGACTCAGTGTATTTGTTCCATCTCAGGTCAGCAGTCAACTTGAGAACGAGCAGCCGCAGAGAGGTGCTCTCGAGAAGTTGAGCGTCAGACATTCTAATGGAGGGCAGGGAAGGATCTCTGTGGTGATTAACAGAGAGCAGTTTTGTTTTTGAAGCGTTAAAGTTGACCAGCCAATTCCTGCCCCAGTTCACAACCGATTAGAGGTCCTTTTCGAGACGCATGGCCAGGTTAGTTTTGTCAGTGACACTAGATTCGTTTTTAGGCAGGAATAAATTGTGGTGTCATCCGCGTAGATGCCAACTTGGGAATCTATGGCGTCAGGAAGGTCATTTATGTAAATAAGGAATAAAGTGGGGCCTAAGATAGAGCCTTGAGGAACACCTGCGTTCGTGGGATAGGAACTGGAGGAGAATCCGTTGGGAACGACCTTCCATTCACAGTCTGACAGGAATGATTGTATTATGCCAAACAATCGACCCGTAATGACATAACTCTGGAGCTTGTGAAGAAGGCCGGCATGCCAATCCCTATCAAACGCTTTGGAGATGTCTAGGGCCACGGCACGAGCATCCCCGTTATTTTGAAGAGCTTGGTAGACAGTTTCAGTGATGGCGTTTCGCTCATTGCTTAACATTGGTAACAACAACCGTCCAACAGCTAACACTGCTTATTCTTCCCCCCTAAGTAGTTATGAGTTTCGCTCTTTGCTTAACATTGGTAACAACATCCGTTCAACAGCTAAAACTACTTGTTCTTCCCGCCTAAGTAGTTATAAATTTCGCTCATTTCTTAATATTGGTAACAACATCCCTTCGACAGCTAACACTACCTGATTTTCCCGCCTAAGTAGTTATGAGATTCGCTCTTTCCTTAACATTGGTAATCCGACGATAAATTTTGCTCTCAGCATGATCACAATACAATATCGGCTCATTTGTTTATACGTGTTCTAATTCTTCGGCAATACCTCACCTGACCACCAAACAAGTTAGACGTCATTATATCAAATGATTTACAGCTTCAATCTTCATTGCCTACTTACTTATCAACTTATGTCAAAGCAAATGTTGACTGTATTTGTTCACTAGGTTCGGTTGATTTTTCACATTTTTTAAAATATCAAAAAGAATAATGTACCGAAATTTGGGTATAGACCTATTAAGTATTGATACAAAAAATTAGATCTGTCACTTGAATGGTTTTTTGAGCATTTGACATCAAAGATTGTAGACAAAAATGCCCTGAAAAATCCACGATTTTGCAAGATTTGGACAAAATATTAATAAAAAATAAACAATTTCACTATTTAAATCAGGGAATGTTGTTATTTTATCAAAATGAAATAAAATGTAGATATTATAAGTAGACTTCAAATTGAAAATCTGCCACCCCCATAATCACTGACGACTTTGAAATGCTGTTTTTTACCTCATGAATTAAGCAGTATTAGTTGAATACATGAAAAAATTGATTTTTCCTGTTTTGAATGAAAATACAACGAACAAACAAATATGGAAAAATAAAGAATAGTTTAATAGAGCTTAATATATAGAGTCAAATAGTTTCATATAAGAACCCTCAAATGAAATTAATGGTCTCAATTTCTGACACAAAGGTTTTGCTATTTAGTGCTGGTGCCTTTTTTCAAAGCCATACACAGATTGGGAAGCTTCTGTTGTTAACTTGACTGCCCATTCCACGCCTTGAGAATGTGAGGGCAATCTGGCAAGTTAAGCTTCGTACCATTTAATAATTATTCCCAAAGTTCATTTTCAGAAAATTCTTCTGTGAGTGGTTGTTCACAAACTCCACTTTATGACAAATCTTTTAACTGTGTCCAGTGGATAGCTTTAAAATTGATAGTTGTGATTCTTTTAAATTTTTTCTTTGTTTGCTCCCCACTCTTGAAAGAATATAAAAATTAATTTGATTTATTTTTTAAAAATTGCACTCTGTACTGCTTTAATATTTATGTTGAAATTAAATAAAATCCTTAATGTGATTCCATAAATCGGTATAACTAATTTAGTCAATTTTATATGAATAAATATTTACTAATCTAATGGCCAAAATTCTTTTTATAGCTTCTTCCCTCAGTTCCAGTTCATCAGATTTGATCATTGAATATAAGATATTTTCAAGCAGTAAGGCGAAAGCATTGTATTGTATATTTTTCAATGTGATCTGTTGGATTTCATATGGTTGCTTCCTAAACCTTTTGATCATATTGAAAATATACATTTGCTGATTGTGGAACTTGTTATTTCTTTTATTTTCGAACCAGCAAATGGCATACACATTCACAATAAAATTTATTAAACTGTGGAGTTTGGTTGAAATATTTCGTGGATATGCACCACGAGTCCTGAAAACACCAAACTGATGCCTAAAGTCAACCACCTTGCCTGGTTTAATGGACCAATTTTCCATGATACAAATCTAGAGTCTACCTTGCTAGAAATGCCCACTGTATATTCATAAAGGAGTCTTTGGTCACAACTAAGGGTAGTATCTGCATTTTCAATTTTAAAAATAGAATCCAGAGGATTGCCAACAGCTGAAAATGATATTTGGGGTAAATTATGGTAATCATTTGTACGTAATGTACCCAGTGGACCATTGAATGTGGTAGGGCTTTTTTGTGGTACCATCTACATGTTTAAAAAGAGCTCTAAATGGAAGTTTATTTTGGTGCAAGGAGCAACCCATAGTGTGAAGATTTCTGTTAAGTTTTCTTTCTAGAGGTGCAGCAAATCCACCTTCACAGCCTGAATTGGCATTAGTGTTTGTCAACAAGGATAGCCTTGATAGTGCTCACACTGTTGAATTCATGCAAAATATCAGCCACTTGCTCAGCAAGAACCACACCAGTTGCATCAATATTAGGAAGAACCCTATGTGTCAGATGTTCACTTTCATATGTCCTCTTTGTGACAGTCAAGTGGCATTCTGGTCTCTTGGGGCTTTTTTTCAGTCTTCTCTCCATTTTCCTTCACTATTTCCTTGTACATTAGTGTGTCTTTGTCAGTTCTCCCATCAACTCCAATACAAAGATTTTCCACCTTTTCATCATGCTGTTGATGGACATTTGTTTTCACTTTAGCCTTTTTGCTCTATCAATTTTACATTTATCTATATAAATATCTTTTTGTATTAATATTGGGGATAAGAAGGCCAATAACAGTCAAATCCAAGAGCAATGCATTGGCAAGGCTGGATCCAAGATTGGAAGATACATCACCCCTGATCAACTCAACAGTATACCATGGAATTTTGATAAGGCTATATAGCCTTATCAAAATTCCACCGTATGCTAGGCCCTTTGGGATGCTTTTTCTTACCATTTTTATTAAAATATCTGATAAAGAAAAATATATGTATTATCAGAAATTACACAAAAATATTTTTCAAAATAAATTGGAAAATAAAGTTTGAAATGCATTATTAAATAAAAAAGTAAAAAAGTAAAACATAAAAGTAGTTAGTTCCGGGATTAGGTTGTAAACAGGCTTTTTAATAAAACATTAATTTTGAAAATTTAAACAAATTACAATAATTATAAAAGTTGCATTTTTTTTTAAATAGTTAAGTATATTTTAATGAAAAATAAAATAGATATTTTGTGTTAGTTAAAAGCGTAAACTAAACAATAAACAAAAATAAACCGAACTTGCAAGAGGAGGTAATTACTACCGGTAAATACCGAAAAAATATTCAGTAAAAACGACGCCGTTCATAAGTAGTTATTTGTATTTTAAACTAAATATTTTAGTGTGTTTTATTTCTTATTTTTTAGTAATTTCATTTAATTTATTAAGCGAATAGATAATAAACTCAAAAATATCCATTATTAAGCGTTATTTTTTTCTTTTCATTTCGTTAAGACTCGGTTTTAATTTAACATAAACATGTCTCCGGTGACACCGTTTATGATGATAAAATTCGCAATTTATTTTGCCTTTAAGTTCGATTGCTCAAATAAATACGAAGTTTTGAAGAAAAATATTTTTTGTGGTAATTTTTGACGTTATTTTGCAACTTTCCTCGAGTTATTCTTTTTACGGTTTCAAAATCGACCTAACCTATTGTTCATTTATTTGTCTGCTTCATTTTGGCTCTGACTGTTTTTGGCGTCATTCAAATCATTGGTACCAAGTTCGATTCCTATTTGGTGTTCTATAATAGTGACCTTGTGCCAAGCAAAGTTAATTTTAAATGACTGGAGAAGACAGTTTCTTTTATTTTCCTCATTATGTTTTAATCACTCCCCGATTTATATTAACCTCCCACAGAAATATTAATGACGCTATCAATCTTCACCCTCATTTCCATTACGAACTGATAATAATAATCTCAAAATAGATACAACATGTTTACGCTAATCTCGGAGGGAGAGTTGAAAAATTTTTGTTTCCCTCTAACTCTTAGTGGAAATTTTTGTTTTGTCTTTATAGCTAAGACAGGCCAGGCTAATTCCACAGAATCGAATCGGCCTCATTTCCCCCGTTTTTCAGATGTATGAAGAAAGTGAATGTATCAGAAGAAGCATTTTTTTATAGTCCAACGAATACAAACTCGAGAAACACTCAAATTAGAGAAAGTCCGACACTAACAGATTTTTCTCAAATGTTACTTCATAGAAAAGGCTCCCGTGTGGATACTTCCTGAACACTACAATCTTCAAGTCTAGAATCAGTCGTCATCTATCCTCCTTATCCTCATAAATTTCACCTCCTATCATCATCTTTTTTTTCAGCACCTACTTCATTCAATATTAATATTTCACCAGTAGCTTGAGTGTTTCCCGACCCTTGTATTGGGTGGAGTATTAAAAATTGCTTCTTCTGATATAAGTCGAACAAATTCTTGCAGGTTATTTACAAAGCTTTGTCAAGTCTGGCATAATGTTAAATATTTTGGGCGCATCTCTTCGAAGTAATGGATACCAAAAGGGTATTACAGTGTAACCCGGATATAAGAGAAACCCGAATATAAGATACTGATTCTCCGGTCCCGACAACTCTCTTATATCCGGGTTACACTGTGCTATATTTACTACTGAAATGAGTAATGTATCCTCTCTAGCTGCTCCTCTTTTGTGGCCTTGTGTCAAACGACTTTAGTCTTAGTAAGTGACTCTAAAAGACGCAATTATTTCCTTTTACTTTCTTTATTATGGTTTAATCATCCTCCACGTTTCAAAAACCGCTGACGTCATTGTTCTAATTTTCAGCCTATATCATCACGACCACGGCCTCCCACATATCCATTAATAACTGAAGAAAATAATAATAATAATAATAATAATAATAATAATAATAATAATAATAATAATAATAATAATAATCCCTGTTGTAGTTGGAGCCCTAGGACTGGTTGGAAAAGATTGCAGTAGACTAATTGCAGGGATTCCTGGAAGCCCATGCCTCAAGGAGATACAAAAAAATGTTCTGACAAGTACAGCCCACACTTTACGAAGGGCTATATCTATGTAATTTTAATTTTATTTTTTTTTATTTTTTTTATTTTTTTTTATTTTTTATTTTTTTTATTATTTTTTTTGTCAGTGAAAAGTGTCATGATGCCATTTCTAACCTTAGGTCCCTGGGTGGGACCCGGAAAGAAATGTGTAAACGCCAGAAAGCAAAGAAAATAAAATTAATAATAATAATAATAATAATAATAATAATAATAAGAAGAAGAAGAAGAAGAAGAAGAAGAAGAAGAAGAAGAAGAAGAAGAAGAAGAAGAAGAAGAAGAAGAAGACGTTTTGGGTCATTTGGGACGAAGAGTCGGAAAGTTTCTTTTTTCTTCTCTTTAGGGAACGTTTTATTATCCGATAAATCAAGGACGGATTCGATAGCCCACAATCAAGACGGCAGAGTGAACGCCCTTATTATAGACGAGAACATTTGATAGTTATATCTTTAACGCAGGCAACGATAGTGGGATAGTGACCACCCTCCCCTAAAATGAACATTGTTCGCAACATTAGAAAGAGTTTTAGTTGAAATCGGAATGGTATTTGTGGACTTCAAATGGCCAACATGTAAGTTTTGTACAAAAAGAGGGTTCGCAGCATGACACTGCGACTGGAATATGCTCTTGTTCCGAAAGAAAGGCCTTTCTTTCGGAATAAGAGCATAGATCGACAGGGACAGAAAAGCAAAAACCCAGGGTTGAAAAGCAAAATGTCACCAGATTCAATTATCTAACTTTTTTCCTGACTGAATTCATTTGATTCTGTTTCTTTTTGTTTTTTTTTGTTTTTTGTTTTTTTGAAAGTCTGCGAAATTTTATGTTCTTCCTCAGCGCGATCCCTTGTCATGCAAAACTGACTTCCTTTAAAAGATATTTCTCATCCTCAAGCTTTGTTTCTGCGCCGAAATTTTCGGAACCAACGTAGTTGCTTGGTTAGTTTTTTTACGGTTTATCAATACTTTGTAGGTTATTTAAAGCCGAAAAAATATTTTTTGGAAGCTAAGAATTTGTTTTTTGGTAAGTGAATATTGCATTATGAATTTTTTGAGAATAATAGTTTTGCAGTCTGTCTATATTTCTGAGATGAGGTATTATGTACAGTATTTACATTATTCGGACTATTGTCCTCATCTTTGTCGCCATATCTTTCACAACGTTTCGGCCGTTGTACGCTCCGGCCTTCTTCAGGTGGTTGGAATTTCGAACTGAACCCTTTATTTCGATCCCTGGGGTAGACTGTTCTAGTTCCACGTGCCATGTTTGATGGATGTCAGTTATCAGTTATCCTCAAGGACACATGGCACAGTGGATAAAGGCGTTGGTTAGATCCAGTGACAAACCCAAGGAGTGTGAGTTCAATACCCGGTTAAGGCAGTGGAGAACCTTCAGAGGGAAAATTAGCAGGAGATAACTGATAACTGACATCAAACATGGCCAGGGATCGAAATAAAGGGTTCAGTTCGAAATTCCGACCACTTGAAGAAGGCCGGAGCGTACAACGGCCGAAACGTTGTGACAAATATGGCGACAAAGATGAGGACAATAGTCCGCATAATGTAAATACTGCTATAATAGTTTTCTTGAATAAATTCTACTGTTTACTTTTATGAGTCATTTAATGCCGGATTTAATGTTCTTGTGTGAACATATTTACTAGAGGAGGTGATAGCGATTTTCCAAGCGTAACTTAGATGTGGCACAAGGCCGAAATTAGGGGGCAAACAGTAAGGATCGAACTCACTACTCAATCGTAATTGTTCTAGCGAGCCAAGCTTGTTAACCATTACACCGCCTCGAGGTGCCCGAACTAGAGGAGGTGATATGTGTGTTTTATGTTGTAGTTTTTCTAAAGTTATATTTTGGAATACAGTTTGATTCTTTTAAGAAATAAATAATAGGATATTATATGGACTAATTTAATGAAAGAGTTCCTTCATGTCGGTTGTTTGGTGGATCTAAGAGTCACTTAATGTCAAAATCTAAATATTTTAAACTAGATTTTATATCTTTAACTGAAAGTAAGATGTACTGTTGGTTTGGTTTGGTTTGGTTTGGTTTGGTTTACGGTATATCGACACCTCAATGGGTTATTTAATGCCGACAAAATTTTTATTGCTGGTAATATGTTTTTCTGGGAATATTTTTCTTTGAAGAAATCTATAGCTGGTCATATTTTTACCAAAGAATGTATAACTGTTTGTATTGCTGGTATTTTTTTTATTTTTAAGGTATTGCTGATAATAATTTATCCTTCAAAAATTATTGCTGATAATAATTTATCCTTCAAAAATTATTGCTGATAATAATTTATCCTTCAAAAATTATTGCTGATAATAATTTATCCTTCAAAAATTATTGCTGATAATAATTTATCCTTCAAAAATTATTGCTGATAATAATTTATCCTTCAAAAATTATTGCTGATAATAATTTATCCTTCAAAAATTATTGCTGGTAATAATTCTTTTTTTTTTAATATTATAAAGTATTTCTGGTATTAAAACGTATTTTTACACAAGTTTGGGTGTTAACTATTTGCCCATAGCTGGGACCCTAACAGGTATTACCACCTCGGGTCAGGGTGAACCTGGGAACACCAGCAATTAAGAAGTGTTTCCACGCTCCTCAAAACCTCCTGATCAGAGGGCTTGCTGTTGGACGTAGTTTATCGTCTTACCCAGGACGCGCATGTAGTTTATCGTCATACCCAGGACTACGTACTGTTGGTAATTTAACTATAAAATGTATTACTGGTCATTCTGCTCTTCAATATGAAATTCTGGGTCATTTTCTTTTATATATTAAAATGTATTGCTGGCAATTTTACTATAAAAATGTATTTTTATATGTTCATAATGTTTTGTTTTTGTTTGGGGATTCCCTATTGGCCCATAGCTGGGACCCTAACAGGTGCTACCACCCCGTGTCTGGGGGAACTTGGAACAACAGCAGAAAAGGGCTGGGTCACACGCTCCTCAAAACCTCCATTCTCCCGATCAGAGGCCTTGCTGTCTGCCGGATGTAGCTTATTGTCATACCTCGGACTATTCTACTATTTAATCTATAGCTGGGGGAGGAGATAGGTTCATATCTTTCCCAAGGGTATTTGCGTGTAACAGAATGTAACGAACCAGATTGGAATTCGTTTCCCTGATTTTTAATTCCGAGCCGTTATATATTACCCTCACCCTCACAAGGAAACCAAGACAGAGCGTATTCTACAGTTGCGTGCCAATTTATATAATGTCTAATGTTTGTTCGTACACACTCCAGAAATTAGAAACTCTAATAGTTTTTATTTGAACCTACATATAAGTGAAAACCTTAGTGCTAGAAAGAAGATATTGGGTTCACCAAATATCTGATAGATACTATAGTTATACCTCCCGTATATAAAGATATTAGCTTGTCACACATGAATCGAGGAATTTTTTGGTTGGTTGTTGATTCTTTTGTCTAACGAAGTAACCTTCTTAATATGTTAAACAATCTAGACGTATTCCTGACTCTTTTTCTTTCTAGATAATTTTTTTCTTTCAATATATTGTTACTCACAAACCCAATAAAAATGGTTACATGGAAACAATGTCGAGTAATCTTACTGTATGAGTAAAAACTGGGTAAAAAGAACCATTTGTACATTGAATCATTACATGCGATGAGGAATGGATACTCTTTGACAACAGTAAGAGTGTACGCCAGTGGTTAGATGCAAATGATTCACTAAAACAATACCTAAAACCTCCACTGCACACTAAAAAGTTAATGATGGTCTTTCAAAGGGGTTATGCATTATAATAACAATAATAACAACAACGTCGTATTGTGGAGAAATTGAGTGTATGCACGAAAAATTGAAAAAGAAAAATCATAGAATTTTGAATAGGGATGACCCAATTTGGCTGCACGATAACGAGTAGCGGAACTAATTTCAACTAGGAACTAATTTCAACTCGGAACTAATTTCAACTCGATTTAAAATCAAAGTTATCAATTTCCGTGAATTCCTAAACAAAATACAATGAGTTGGTGTTAATGTCTTAATTTACTATTTAAAATCCTTAGTAGATAAGTTAATTTAGAATGCATCTTTTCTTTAAATTAGTTCCGGGTCGAAATTACTTCCGAGTTGAAATTAATTCTGCATCCCACGACAACGCATGACCGCCCGCTTCTCAATCAACTGTCAAAAAGCTGCATAGCCTGAATTATTAAATTTTGCCTCCTCCTCCTCCATATTCACCTGATATCTCTCCTACTGATTATCACTTATTTAAGCATTTTGAGCTTTCCATACTCAATAAAACATTCCCCAATAAGGAAGAAGTAATCGAAGCATTTGAACTGTTTATCACATCAAAGGATGAGAATTTTTTAAAGATGAGACAAAGAATTTAGAGCTACGTTGAAAAACATGGCGACAATTTCAACTTAATAAATTAGTTATTATTTCAGAAATATGTTATTCATTTCCTATAAAGTGCGTCATTTCATGTATGACAATCTAATATTTCCCCAAACATTTCGAATACTAACAAAATAAGCTAGCTATGGAGAAGTCATAAATGACAGTTTCCTTTCTAGAAAATAAAATTAGAAAAATGTGTCGCATGCCTTATCTGACCCAGAAAATGAAAGCTGACGGGTGTTACCAAATCTATCATTACTTACAAGTCCGATTCGTCATTTTTGTAAGAAGTGCTTGTGTTACATCCACGCGTCGGGAAGCTTTCTTTTTTTCACGGTCTGTACGAACAGGGTTTCACTGACTGTCTAGTAAAAAAAAATAAAAATGATAAAAAACTTCAATATCTGTCTATATTTCCGAGATGAGGTATTGAACTATCGATCTCAAGTGATTCTCTGGCTTTTTACAGCGTGAACATTACTGTAAAAATAGATCACAACCATGAGGAGACTGGTTGATTGTTTTATTGTTTTTAGCGGCATATTGTAAATTCATTAATTACTATTACCTTCTCGCTCTAAGATTCTTGGTTGATAAGAATTGGAAAGACTATATTGACTCGGTTCATTGTATCGTGCTAAAGAATTTTTATCTCCAGAATTTATCTTGCATATTTATAAGTGTACCATTAGTTTATGCTTTAAATATTGCTGCCATATATTGTCCGGGGCTCTTGCTGTATATACAGAAATCCTTGATCCTTGAAGAATCAGCAATATTATTGGTCCTTACCTGGCATCTAGGTTTCAGTCATTTTCTCACCCCCGTAATGCCTCTTCACTGTACTTTTTCTATAAATAATTTCATGGTAATTGTTCGGATGAACACTTCGGTATCGTAGCTAGACTTTATGAATTTAAACGCAGTACTAGATTGGCGTAATGTCTCATTTGTATACAACCACTTTCTCAGATGAATAATTAAAAGCGCTTCAGAAGAATGTAGGTTTTAGAGAGAGCCATCATTCAAACCTCATTGACTCACGCTACAAAACCACAAAGGAATGTACTAAATGACTTTCAGCAGCGGCAACAACTAAAATGGATAGCATATTTAGCTCTAAGTAAATATAATTACATATGTTGACATCCCACATTACTTCTAACAAAGGAGACCTCATCAATACTGAAAAGAGAAGTAAGTAAACTTGAGAAACCGATTTTCTTGATAAAAAAAAGCGTTCCAGAATTTCATTTATAAATTTCAACCGGAAGTAATACTTATTTATCGGTCAATGAATGTCGAATGTTTCCTTATTAGGAAACGTCTAATACTACCCTTATTCTCTCATTTCTTGTGTTTCGCTGTTCGCTTATGGATATCTTGCATCCGGTGATTGTTGGAGATATTAGTACATTTATCTTTTTAAAGATTCTTGATAAATCTGCAATCTTATTGGTCCTGACCTTGCATCTAGGCTTCAGTCATTATCCTACCGCCGTATTGTCACTTTTCTGTGTCCTTTCTGTAAATACTTTCGAGGTAGTTTTTTTTAATGAAATTTCATCTCCAGTACCTAGTCTGGATTAATTTAAGCGCAGTACTGCATTGGCAACAATATCTCATCATTTTACAATTGAATTAGTTAAATGTAAGTTCTATGCTAACAAATTCTTTTCTCGGACTCTCCTCTTGTGGAACTTTTCCGGCTTTCCAGCAAACTTTGATCATCAAAAATTTAAGTTCAATATCAATCGTTATCGTCCGTCTTCTGTCTTTCTATTCAGGAGAGCGAACAATAAAAGAACAAGTTTTTTTCTCATCCTCTAACCCAGTAAGCCCTTGCGTCTTACTTACAGTAAAACTCTTGCCGAATAATTTGATAATTTTTGTTATGCCAGGAGGGTTGATTGATTGATTGATTTTTTACAGTTTATCAATACCAATTGTAGGTTATTTAAAGTGGAAACTGTTGTGGTTATCCGCGTGAGTTCGAATCCTTGTCGCCAAGTTGTTGTGGTTTTCCGCGTGAGTTCGAATCCTTGTCGCCAAGTTGTTGTGGATTCCGAGATGATTTCGGTCTCCAAATAATGACAAACGCAATAATTAAATATAAGAAATAAAATGTATTTCCACAATCATACAAAGAGTAATACTGTTAGTAAGTCCAGGAACGTGGTTAGTAGAAAATACAGATAGATATATACAGTCTCAAAGTAGGACTTCCTTAGAGTCTAAGTGCTTGCAACTGACTTCTACAAGAGGTTATCTTACACTATCTCCGTTCGTATATTCTCACACTCTCCGACTGCCCCTCACTGACTGTAACTCTGGTTATTTAACGGCAGCAGTCCAGGTAACCTTGGTAGAGTCCACTTATATGAAAAAGGGGTGGATCCCATAATCCCCCCTCCTTAGATCCCTTTTAAGGGGGGAGTTAATATTTTTTGGTTCCGGCATATTTTTAATTTCATTTAGGAAAAAAAAAATCACACTTTTCTCCTTTTACTTTGAAGCAGAAGTCCTGAAGTCTTCTAAAAACTCCTTTTATGTGTGATGTGTGCTCTTCAACATTGTCGCTCTTAATTAGAATATCATCCAGATAAGCGGTCGCGAAATTCTGGCCCGTGAGCATTGTGTCCATCGTTTGCTGAAAAATTGCAGGTGCAACTTTTATTCCGAATGGTAGTCTGTTGAACTTGTACAACCCTTTGTGCGTATTAATACAAAGGATTTTCGTACTCTCTTCTTGTACTGGGATTTGTAAATAAGCCTCACTAAGATCTATTTTTGAAAATATCTTACCGCCGTTGAGCTTTGTAAATACCTCCTCTGGGCTCGGTAGTGGGTAATGGTGGTCTTTTATTGCCTTGTTGAGTCCCGTCGAAAAATCTGCGCATACGCAAATTTCTCCTGACTTCTTTTTTACGTAAACCACCGGCGCAGCCCACTCACTGAACTCTGTTTTAGATAGAATCCAAGTTTGTTCAAGTCTCTCCAATTCTTTGTCTATTTTTTCTATAGTAGAAAACGGTACATTTCGCTTCTTTTTAAAAATTGGTTGGACGTTTTCTTTTAATTCTATTTTGGCCTTAAATTTGTTGCATCGTCCCAACCCGCTTGAAAATACCTCAGGAAATTGATTATATAATTCCTCCTTCAATTTTATAGTATCTGATGGTTCAACCTCTAACTTTTTGCAAAACGAGTTGATAGGTAGGTCCCAAACGTTGAATTTCTGCATCCAGTCGATACCTACTAAATTTTCAGTATCTTTCATGACGTATATCTTAAGTTTTTTGTTTTGCCGTGAAATTTAACATTCACTATTATTTCTCCCTCAAATTTTATTCGTTTGCCTGTAACCGACTTGGCAATTTTTTGAGTGTGTAACATGGTAGGTCTGTTGAGTTTTTTCCATGTCTGTAAGTTGATTATCGTGAGGTCGGAACCCGAATCCAGTTGTAATTTAATCTTTTTATTTAAAATTTCCAGTTCCACATATTTCCTTACATTGGTGTTGTCATCGTTATTCATCCTTGTAGCTCTTATTCTATTAGTATCTTTTCTATTTCTACATTGGAATGCCTTGTGGCCTTTTTTTCCACATTCATGGCAGTTTTTATATCTGAAGCGGCAATCCTTGTTCCAATGTAATCCTCCACATCGATAACATGCTGATGGAGGGGGCTTATATTTGTTTCGATATTCGTCATAATTTGTCCTGTATGTTGTACTTTTTCTCTTATAAAATTTTATTTTTCTTTCCGGGGAGGGTGAGAATCTTTTTTCATTGTCCTAAAATTTTAGTTTTCTTTCCGGGGAGGTGAAGAACGTAGACTTTTGTTTAACTTACGTATATGAGAAACAGCTGATCTTCAATGTCCTTTGCGTCTTTCTTTATGCTTAAAAATCTCTGGCAATCTTCTGATAATTGCTGTAATGTTAGACCCGGTTCATTTTGTAATTTTGCAAGCATTCTTCTACGCATTTCGCTATCTTTTGTAGAAACTAGCCCTTGAACAAAAATGAGACATTTGAAATTCTCCGGTGTTAATTCCGCTAGTTTGAAGTCGTCACAATGTTTATTTACGATTGCGGCAAACGTGGAATAATCCTCATTATCCCCCTTTACCAGGTTAAGGCATTTCCACCTCCTATGGAAGAGTGATGTTTTGGGGCTGAAGAGTTCTTTAAGACATGTCACTGCTTCGTCAAATTTTAATTCATTCGTCTTTTTTGGCAAGATATAATCCACGAACTTTGTATATTCTTCAGTTCCTAATTTTCTAAGCAATAGACGTAGCTTTTTTTGCTTCTGTCCAATTTTGACAGTCTATGTTAAAGATGTCTTCATGTCTTCTGAAGTAATCTCCAAAATTTTTGTCCTCATCTAGAGAATATTTGAAAATCTCTATGGTATTCCACACTGCGTCTTGCGAAAATGTTGCTTCTTTTTCCATATCTAATTGCTTGTTGCCCGCTACTTTCAATATTAGTTCCTCTGGTTATTTAACGGCAGCAGTCCAGGTAACCTTGGTAGAGTCCACTTATATGAAAAAGGGGTGGGTCCCATCATAGAAACATATTTTGGATTGTAAGAATAATTTTTGGCTAATATTGTATTAATATTTGTAGATAATGATTTCTACTATTTAACCCATAGCTGAAGTGGTAAAGAGGGAGATTCATATCTTTCTCAAGGGTATTTTCGCGTCAGTAAATATGTCGAACCCGACTGGAATTCGAACCGAACTCGGCTCTCCAATTTCTCATTCCGAGGCGTTATTCATTACACCAACCGCACATACAAGCTTACTTCACCTAGTATTCCCAAGCGGTCACCCATCTAGATTATAACCAGGCAAGACGGTGCTTAACTTAAGGAGGCTTAAGTTCCAATGTAACAGTCTACTATATCGCGAATTGCACTACAGTTAGACGAATTTGTTGTTGGTCAGCAGTTCTTAGTAGAAAGAATTAATACTTGTTACGCCTGAGGTGAAAACTTTCAAAGTGAATGGATTTAACATTTTCAAAATAAATTAACTTCAACACAAGAATTGAATGTAAATTTATATAAAGAATGACAATGCAAGACGATAGAGAATATACTTGGGTGCACCCAGATACCCGAAAAAGGAAGACGAACCATTATAGGCCTTGCTGTCAGTTCGCATGTAGGCAATGCACCACGTGGTTGTTTGAGATTAAGACGTCTTTTTCAACGGAAAGAAGTTATGTTTTCGCTACAATATTCCGGAATACCAAAAAGAGGAAACATGTTGATTGATTGATTTTTTTTTGTACGAGTTATAAACCCTTAGTGGGTTATAAACCGTTTAAAGCCAGAAAATGTTTTTAGGCAATTTTTTTTTTTTTTAGATAATAATGAAGCGGTGGTGGATTCGAACCATCCCCAAGGGTATTTTGCGCGTGAATATATATAACCAAGCCATCGTGAATTAGAACTCTGTTCTTGGGTTAACAATGAGCCATATATATAGCACCTGGTATTACCAAGTGGTCACCTGTGTAGGTACTGATCAGGATCAACATTACTCAACTTTGGTTATCGTACGAGACCAGTGTTCCAACTTAATGTGGCCGTAAACCAAAAATTTATTGCCCAGTCTTTTTATACTTCTGAATAACGCCACATAGTGAGCGTATTAGCAAACAAGGTGGGTGTAATCACTACAGGATTACTTAATGAATATGACAGTTGCATATTTCCTACCGGTCTGTGGTCGAAACCGCGCAAAGGCCATTATTTTGAATAATGATGATCAATGCCAGTAAGCTGGCCTTTGGAAGACTCAAGAAATAGTCAATTCAATTAGAAATTCCCTGAAAGTTTCCCGGATTAATAGATATCTGAAGAAGAGGTGGGAACAATGATCGAAAAGTTGTGATAACAGCAAAGATGAGGCATTAGCCTTGCTACCATATGTTGCTAAAATCTACGATCTTCTTTTACGTACTGTGTGTTATCAGGAAATTAGATCTGGGTATGACGATAAACTACATCCGGCAGCAAGGCCTCTGATCGAAAGATTGAAGGTTTTGAGGAGCCGGAAACATCTCTTGATTGTTTTTGTTCCTAGCTCCACCCTGACTCGGAGTAGTAGCACTTGTTAGTGTCCCAGCCATGAAAGTATAAAAATACACTCTTATAGTAAAATATCAATTAATATATATATATATATATATATATATATATATATATATATATATATATATATATATATATTCGCACGCCTCGGTCAAACCTGGGCTGCAGCAGCCAGATAGTATGGTGACTGTTACACACCGCCTATACCAGAAAATGTAACCATACCCGCATTCTGGTCCTCAGGGTCGTAGGACGACGAGTCAATCACAGGGTTAACCTTAGCCTTACCCTGGCCAGTACCGTCGTTGCTTAACTGGTTGCTGCGAACGTTCTCTTCTTTGATGTCAGAACAGTGAAAATCAAATGTACAAAAATCAACCGTTCCCTCTCAAATTTCTATAGTGACACTTTTAAATCTTGGAACGAGTTTCAAAGTCGGGAATTCTCCCGGCAACAGGTCACGCGGAGTTTTGGTAGCAGCTCATCTCGTCTCTAACTTCCTGAGCCGCCAACATGATCTGCTTATATCGAGTCCAGGCCAATACTGTTGTGGGGTCGACTGATCTGGGAATTCGGTAATTCCCCAACTTTCGAATTTAATTGCAGGTATTAGTTCGCCTTTATAACTCAAGTTTTCTCTTATTTATGCCTCGCGCCATTATTTACAAATTAGTTTTCCTCTTTCTTCTCTCTTCTCTCGGTATTCCTATTGGCATCGTCCCCAGGGGGGATGTTTTCACCATTCATCTGACAATTCTGACTTTTAAACCGAGTGGGGGAAAGTGCGGTCTTATTTTAATCATTGATTTTCCATAACAAATATTTTCCCCCAGTTTTTGGTCTGGTTTGTTCTAGTGCACCCCATGCAGCCATCTCGTTTTCACAACCCTCATGTTATCATGTTATCATGCAGACAAATCTTGCAGGTTCGTTTCTGATTTCAATTTCCTTTTCGAGTGACAAATTAAAACTCATCTTCTAAGTTGTTTACATTTTCACAATTATATTTCAAATGGCACTTTGGACTGTCGATCGTAACTTCCATTTTTGTTGACGGCCATAACTCAACTTTTCTCAGTTGTTTCAAATTCTCACGCTTAGCGAATAACCCGGAATATACCTTAGCGAATTCCTCCTGCACGCCGGTCTCTCGATAGTCTGTTTTCCTCCCCTGTCGTATTCCTAGGTCACAGTTTTACATTAACCCCTTCAATTCCACCAATGTCACACACACACACACACACGTGTATATATATACAGAGAATTCAGAGCAGCATGTATCTATGCAGCTCTTATCTCAAATAACAACTTAAAAGAGACTGTTTGATTAACACAGGGAATGTTAAAAGATTCATGTTAAAAAGATAAAAAAAATATAAAAAACAAATGAAAACTACAGACAAAAGTTCATTTTCTCCAGCAAAAGAATCATTTCTGTAGTTTAGTGCTACCAGCAAGCAGAAACATTTCTCCTCCCGATGATGGCCATTTTGGTCGAAACTAGTCGAGGAATCTAAATGGAATAATAATTATAAAAACAAACGAAATAATATTAATCTACAACCCAGTGTGTCTAAAGATTTTAATTTTTTAAGTTTTTTATTGTTCGAAATATATATATATATATATATATATATATATATATATATATATATATATATATATATTGGGATTTTATCACAATTGGTAGGGAGGAGTGGATGCGATAGGCAACAATAAACTATAAAAGAACTCAAAATTGATCTCTGCGTTTAAGTATTGCATTAATATTTAAGCTTGTTCAACGATAATTCTTCTGTCGCCACTAAACTTAAAGACAATTTGATGTACGTAGGAACTTTGCGTACAAACAATTATTTTTTATTTCGTGGTTTTATTTTTTTTCTTGACTTTCGCGATTAATTTCGATTATTTCCAAATAAATGTCCAAGATAAAATAATTATCGAGAACAATCGCAGAAATAAAAAACAGAATTTCACGATTGCGGGTCCGGATCCGAACCGGAATGTTTTTAATTTGCTCGCGGGGTCAGTATAATTCCAAACGGTGGAGTAATTGATAGCGGCTCGGATTGAGGAATCGGAGAGCCGAGTTTCTTATTCCAGTCGAATCCATTACATTCTCTTACGTACCTTGGAAAAAGTATCAATCCTCTGCTTCTCCCTCCAGCTATGAGTCAATAGAAGGACAGACTAGGTTCTATAGCCTTGGATTTCAACTGGTCTACCGCAGAAAGAAATGGCAATCTACTCCGGGAAAAATCTGTCTCGTCAGTCATGTATCTTTCGATACATGATCGCCTTCGTAAGTATCGCGCATGGCACACAACTGATCTTGGGCTTTAGAAATAAAGTGGAAAATGTGTTTGACACACTGACATTCGCATTCTCTCTCTCTCCCTCTCCCCCTCTCTCTCTCTATATATATATATATATATATATATATATAAGTTACTCCAAAATTTGCTTGAGGATGAAATGGAACTAATGTCTTTAATTTAATTACAAAATTAAATTCGAAGCTTTTAGCTTCCATTTTTGAAACATGGTTAGAACTGTGTAGCGAAAAAAACACATTTTAAATCAATTAATTTATAATATTAATGCTCTGTAAATTTACATTGAGAACTATTTTATAAAAATAAAAATATCTATAAGAACACCAGATTATATATCTTACTGTTCTTTCTTTATATATATATATATATATATATATATATATATATATATATATATATATGTATGTATGTATGTATGTGAATGAAGAACTAGCAACAATACATTTTATCTGTAATTGAAGGCAGACAATTGCGTTCAAACTATATTTAGTTAAAGACTTAAAATTGTTCTGAAATATTTAGATTTCAGCATTAAACAAGCCACAGATGGTGATATGCGGCTAAACAATATCAACCAGCCAACTTTCAGAATGTCATCGATTATGGTTCTCCATAACTACCTATTCGCTAGAGCTCAAAGCAGTGTTTGTTTGCCCCCATATCTCCCCTAGTTCCTCTTATGTCAGACATTTACAAAAACTCTTTAGGTGTGCTACTCCCTACCTCACTGTGTCGCTTTTGCCTTCAATATGTCCTGTGACTGCCAAATTCTGTGCCTCAAAAAAAAAAAAAAAAGAAAAAAATTCCTTTATATAAATAAAAACAAATAAATACTGCGGCGTTTACAGCTGAGATTAATCTAAATACAGGCAACTTAAAAAGACAAACTTACAATAAGGAATGAAAAATCTTCATTATTTCCTTATTAAACAAAATAACCAATAAATATATTGGCTTTCTTTTTCGATATATAAAAAAAAAGAAAAACTTGTCCTTGAACTCTTAAGAAATTTTATTCGTATCATGTGACATACCAAATGTTGATTTGGCCTACTTATGCTGACAGCCGATAACTTTTTTTTTTCTTTTTATCATTCTTTCGGCCTCATTCCCCCTTCTTTTTCATTTCTTCCTCCTGCTTTTACTTTTTCTTATATGTGAATTCTTCGTCTGCTCCCGTATTTTTATTTTCCTACACCCATATTATTTTAATCATATTTACTCACACCTTAACCTTTTCTTTCTCATTCTTCTCCATTTACTTCATCATCAGGTTCCTTTTTTCTTTTTTTTTCTTTTTTCTAATTTTCATTATTTCCCTCATTCAAAATATTCTTCTTATCCGTCTCCCTTATTCATCTTCACCGTCTTCACCACCTTTCTTCCCCCATCATTCTTCGTCGTCGTCTTCCCCATCTTTCTTCTCTTTCCTCATTTTTCTTCTTCCTCATCTTTTTTTCTTCGTCGTCTTTCCCATCCTTCTTTCCCTTCCTCATCTTTCTTTCCCTTCCTCATCTTTCTTTTCCTTCCTCATCTTTCTTCTACATCGTCTTCCCCATCTTTCTTCCTCATCTTTCTTTTCTTTCCTTATCTTTCTTCATCGTCGTCATCCCCATCTTTCTTCTCCTTCCCCATCTTTCTTCTTCGTCGTCTTCCCCATCTTTCTTCTCCTTCCTCAACTTTCTTCTTCGTCCTCTTCCCCATCTTTCTTCCTAATCTTTCTTTTCTTTCCTTATCTTTCTTCTTCGTCGTCTTCCCCATCTTTCTTCTCCTTCCTCAACTTTCTTCTTCGTCCTCTTCCCCATCTTTCTTCCTAATCTTTCTTTTCTTTCCTTATCTTTCTTCTTCGTCGTCTTCCCCATCTTTCTTCTCCTTCCTCAACTTTCTTCTTCGTCCTCTTCCCCATCTTTCTTCCTAATCTTTCTTTTCTTTCCTTATCTTTCTTCTTCGTCCTCTTCCCCATCTTTCTTCCTAATCTTTCTTTTCTTTCCTTATCTTTCTTCTTCGTCGTCATCCCCATCTTTCTTCTCCTTCCTCAACTTTCTTCTTCGTCCTCTTCCCCATCTTTCTTCCTAATCTTTCTTTTCTTTCCTTATCTTTCTTCTTCGTCGTCATCCCCATCTTTCTTCTCCTTCCTCAACTTTCTTCTTCGTCCTCTTCCCCATCTTTCTTCCTAATCTTTCTTTTCTTTCCTTATCTTTCTTCTTCGTCGTCTTCCCCATCTTTCTTCTCCTTCCTCAACTTTCTTCTTCGTCCTCTTCCCCATCTTTCTTCCTAATCTTTCTTTTCTTTCCTTATCTTTCTTCTTCGTCGTCTTCCCCATCTTTCTTCTCCTTCCTCAACTTTCTTCTTCGTCCTCTTCCCCATCTTTCTTCCTAATCTTTCTTTTCTTTCCTTATCTTTCTTCTTCGTCGTCTTCCCCATCTTTCTTCTCCTTCCTCAACTTTCTTCTTCGTCCTCTTCCCCATCTTTCTTCCTAATCTTTCTTTTCTTTCCTTATCTTTCTTCTTCGTCGTCTTCCCCATCTTTCTTCTCCTTCCTCAACTTTCTTCTTCGTCCTCTTCCCCATCTTTCTTCCTAATCTTTCTTTTCTTTCCTTATCTTTCTTCTTCGTCGTCTTCCCCATCTTTCTTCTCCTTCCTCAACTTTCTTCTTCGTCCTCTTCCCCATCTTTCTTCCTAATCTTTCTTTTCTTTCCTTATCTTTCTTCTTCGTCGTCTTCCCCATCTTTCTTCTCCTTCCTCAACTTTCTTCTTCGTCCTCTTCCCCATCTTTCTTCCTAATCTTTCTTTTCTTTCCTTATCTTTCTTCTTCGTCCTCTTCCCCATCTTTCTTCCTAATCTTTCTTTTCTTTCCTTATCTTTCTTCTTCGTCGTCATCCCCATCTTTCTTCTCCTTCCTCAACTTTCTTCTTCGTCCTCTTCCCCATCTTTCTTCCTAATCTTTCTTTTCTTTCCTTATCTTTCTTCTTCGTCCTCTTCCCCATCTTTCTTCCTAATCTTTCTTTTCTTTCCTTATCTTTCTTCTTCGTCGTCATCCCCATCTTTCTTCTCCTTCCTCAACTTTCTTCTTCGTCCTCTTCCCCATCTTTCTTCCTAATCTTTCTTTTCTTTCCTTATCTTTCTTCTTCGTCGTCTTCCCCATCTTTCTTCTCCTTCCTCAACTTTCTTCTTCGTCCTCTTCCCCATCTTTCTTCCTAATCTTTCTTTTCTTTCCTTATCTTTCTTCTTCGTCGTCATCCCCATCTTTCTTCTCCTTCCTCAACTTTCTTCTTCGTCCTCTTCCCCATCTTTCTTCCTAATCTTTCTTTTCTTTCCTTATCTTTCTTCTTCGTCCTCTTCCCCATCTTTCTTCCTAATCTTTCTTTTCTTTCCTTATCTTTCTTCTTCGTCGTCATCCCCATCTTTCTTCTCCTTCCTCAACTTTCTTCTTCGTCCTCTTCCCCATCTTTCTTCCTAATCTTTCTTTTCTTTCCTTATCTTTCTTCTTCGTCGTCTTCCCCATCTTTCTTCTCCTTCCTCAACTTTCTTCTTCGTCCTCTTCCCCATCTTTCTTCCTAATCTTTCTTTTCTTTCCTTATCTTTCTTCTTCGTCGTCTTCCCCATCTTTCTTCTCCTTCCTCAACTTTCTTCTTCGTCCTCTTCCCCATCTTTCTTCCTAATCTTTCTTTTCTTTCCTTATCTTTCTTCTTCGTCGTCTTCCCCATCTTTCTTCTCCTTCCTCAACTTTCTTCTTCGTCCTCTTCCCCATCTTTCTTCCTAATCTTTCTTTTCTTTCCTTATCTTTCTTCTTCGTCGTCTTCCCCATCTTTCTTCTCCTTCCTCAACTTTCTTCTTCGTCCTCTTCCCCATCTTTCTTCCTAATCTTTCTTTTCTTTCCTTATCTTTCTTCTTCGTCGTCTTCCCCATCTTTCTTCTCCTTCCTCAACTTTCTTCTTCGTCCTCTTCCCCATCTTTCTTCCTAATCTTTCTTTTCTTTCCTTATCTTTCTTCTTCGTCCTCTTCCCCATCTTTCTTCCTAATCTTTCTTTTCTTTCCTTATCTTTCTTCTTCGTCGTCATCCCCATCTTTCTTCTCCTTCCTCAACTTTCTTCTTCGTCCTCTTCCCCATCTTTCTTCCTAATCTTTCTTTTCTTTCCTTATCTTTCTTCTTCGTCCTCTTCCCCATCTTTCTTCCTAATCTTTCTTTTCTTTCCTTATCTTTCTTCTTCGTCGTCATCCCCATCTTTCTTCTCCTTCCTCAACTTTCTTCTTCGTCTTCTTCCCCATCTTTCTTCCTAATCTTTCTTTTCTTTCCTTATCTTTCTTCTTCGTCGTCATCCCCATGTTTCTTCTCCTTCCTCAACTTTCTTCTTCGTCCTCTTCCCCATCTTTCTTCCTAATCTTTCTTTTCTTTCCTTATCTTTCTTCTTCGTCGTCTTCCCCATCTTTCTTCTCCTTCCTCAACTTTCTTCTTCGTCCTCTTCCCCATCTTTCTTCCTAATCTTTCTTTTCTTTCCTTATCTTTCTTCTTCGTCCTCTTCCCCATCTTTCTTCCTAATCTTTCTTTTCTTTCCTTATCTTTCTTCTTCGTCGTCATCCCCATCTTTCTTCTCCTTCCTCAACTTTCTTCTTCGTCCTCTTCTCCATCTTTCTTCCCAATCTTTCTTTTCTTTCCTTATCTTTCTTCTTCGTCGTCTTCCCCATCTTTCTTCTCCTTCCTCAACTTTCTTCGTCCTCTTCCCCATCTTTCTTCCTAATCTTTCTTTTCTTTCCTTATCTTTCTTCTTCGTCGTCTTCCCCATCTTTCTTCTCCTTCCTCAACTTTCTTCTTCGTCCTCTTCCCCATCTTTCTTCCTAATCTTTCTTTTCTTTCCTTATCTTTCTTCTTCGTCGTCTTCCCCATCTTTCTTCTCCTTCCTCAACTTTCTTCTTCGTCCTCTTCCCCATCTTTCTTCCTAATCTTTCTTTTCTTTCCTTATCTTTCTTCTTCGTCGTCTTCCCCATCTTTCTTCTCCTTCCTCAACTTTCTTCTTCGTCCTCTTCCCCATCTTTCTTCCTAATCTTTCTTTTCTTTCCTTATCTTTCTTCTTCGTCGTCTTCCCCATCTTTCTTCTCCTTCCTCAACTTTCTTCGTCCTCTTCCCCATCTTTCTTCCTAATCTTTCTTTTCTTTCCTTATCTTTCTTCTTCGTCGTCTTCCCCATCTTTCTTCTCCTTCCTCCACTTTCTTCTTCGTCCTCTTCCCCATCTTTCTTCCTAATCTTTCTTTTCTTTCCTTATCTTTCTTCTTCGTCGTCTTCCCCATCTTTCTTCTCCTTCCTCAACTTTCTTCTTCGTCCTCTTCCCCATCTTTCTTCCTAATCTTTCTTTTCTTTCCTTATCTTTCTTCTTCGTCGTCATCCCCATCTTTCTTCTCCTTCCTCAACTTTCTTCTTCGTCCTCTTCCACATCTTTCTTCCTAATCTTTCTTTTCTTTCCTTATCTTTCTTCTTCGTCGTCTTCCCCATCTTTCTTCTCCTTCCTCAACTTTCTTCTTCGTCCTCTTCCCCATCTTTCTTCCTAATCTTTCTTTTCTTTCCTTATCTTTCTTCTTCGTCGTCTTCCCCATCTTTCTTCTCCTTCCTCAACTTTCTTCGTCCTCTTCCCCATCTTTCTTCCTAATCTTTCTTTTCTTTCCTTATCTTTCTTCTTCGTCGTCTTCCCCATCTTTCTTCCTAATCTTTCTTTTCTTTCCTTATCTTTCTTCTTCGTCGTCATCCCCATCTTTCTTCTCCTTCCTCAACTTTCTTCTTCGTCCTCTTCCCCATCTTTCTTCCTAATCTTTCTTTTCTTTCCTTATCTTTCTTCTTCGTCGTCTTCCCCATCTTTCTTCTCCTTCCTCAACTTTCTTCTTCGTCCTCTTCCCCATCTTTCTTCCTAATCTTTCTTTTCTTTCCTTATCTTTCTTCTTCGTCGTCTTCCCCATCTTTCTTCTCCTTCCTCAACTTTCTTCTTCGTCCTCTTCCCCATCTTTCTTCCTAATCTTTCTTTTCTTTCCTTATCTTTCTTCTTCGTCGTCTTCCCCATCTTTCTTCTCCTTCCTCAACTTTCTTCGTCCTCTTCCCCATCTTTCTTCCTAATCTTTCTTTTCTTTCCTTATCTTTCTTCTTCGTCGTCTTCCCCATCTTTCTTCTCCTTCCTCAACTTTCTTCTTCGTCCTCTTCCCCATCTTTCTTCCTAATCTTTCTTTTCTTTCCTTATCTTTCTTCTTCGTCGTCTTCCCCATCTTTCTTCTCCTTCCTCAACTTTCTTCTTCGTCCTCTTCCCCATCTTTCTTCCTAATCTTTCTTTTCTTTCCTTATCTTTCTTCTTCGTCGTCTTCCCCATCTTTCTTCTCCTTCCTCAACTTTCTTCTTCGTCCTCTTCCCCATCTTTCTTCCTAATCTTTCTTTTCTTTCCTTATCTTTCTTCTTCGTCGTCTTCCCCATCTTTCTTCTCCTTCCTCAACTTTCTTCGTCCTCTTCCCCATCTTTCTTCCTAATCTTTCTTTTCTTTCCTTATCTTTCTTCTTCGTCGTCTTCCCCATCTTTCTTCTCCTTCCTCAACTTTCTTCTTCGTCCTCTTCCCCATCTTTCTTCCTAATCTTTCTTTTCTTTCCTTATCTTTCTTCTTCGTCGTCTTCCCCATCTTTCTTCTCCTTCCTCAACTTTCTTCTTCGTCCTCTTCCCCATCTTTCTTCCTAATCTTTCTTTTCTTTCCTTATCTTTCTTCTTCGTCGTCTTCCCCATCTTTCTTCTCCTTCCTCAACTTTCTTCTTCGTCCTCTTCCCCATCTTTCTTCCTAATCTTTCTTTTCTTTCCTTATCTTTCTTCATCGTCGTCATCCCCATCTTTCTTCTCCTTCCTCAACTTTCTTCTTCGTCCACTTCCCCATCTTTCTTCCTAATCTTTCTTTTCTTTCCTTATCTTTCTTCTTCGTCGTCTTCCCCATCTTTCTTCTCCTTCCTCAACTTTCTTCGTCCTCTTCCCCATCTTTCTTCCTAATCTTTCTTTTCTTTCCTTATCTTTCTTCTTCGTCGTCTTCCCCATCTTTCTTCTCCTTCCTCAACTTTCTTCTTCGTCCTCTTCCCCATCTTTCTTCCTAATCTTTCTTTTCTTTCCTTATCTTTCTTCTTCGTCGTCATCCCCATCTTTCTTCTCCTTCCTCAACTTTCTTCTTCGTCCTCTTCCCCATCTTTCTTCCTAATCTTTCTTTTCTTTCCTTATCTTTCTTCTTCGTCGTCTTCCCCATCTTTCTTCTCCTTCCTCAACTTTCTTCTTCGTCCTCTTCCCCATCTTTCTTCCTAATCTTTCTTTTCTTTCCTTATCTTTCTTCTTCGTCGTCTTCCCCATCTTTCTTCTCCTTCCTCAACTTTCTTCGTCCTCTTCCCCATCTTTCTTCCTAATCTTTCTTTTCTTTCCTTATCTTTCTTCTTCGTCGTCTTCCCCATCTTTCTTCTCCTTCCTCAACTTTCTTCGTCCTCTTCCCCATCTTTCTTCCTAATCTTTCTTTTCTTTCCTTATCTTTCTTCTTCGTCGTCTTCCCCATCTTTCTTCTCCTTCCTCAACTTTCTTCGTCCTCTTCCCCATCTTTCTTCCTAATCTTTCTTTTCTTTCCTTATCTTTCTTCTTCGTCGTCTTCCCCATCTTTCTTCTCCTTCCTCAACTTTCTTCTTCGTCCTCTTCCCCATCTTTCTTCCTAATCTTTCTTTTCTTTCCTTATCTTTCTTCTTCGTCGTCTTCCCCATCTTTCTTCTCCTTCCTCAACTTTCTTCTTCGTCCTCTTCCACATCTTTCTTCCTAATCTTTCTTTTCTTTCCTTATCTTTCTTCTTCGTCGTCATCCCCATCTTTCTTCTCCTTCCTCAACTTTCTTCTTCGTCCTCTTCCCCATCTTTCTTCCTAATCTTTCTTTTCTTTCCTTATCTTTCTTCTTCGTCGTCTTCCCCATCTTTCTTCTCCTTCCTCAACTTTCTTCGTCCTCTTCCCCATCTTTCTTCCTAATCTTTCTTTTCTTTCCTTATCTTTCTTCTTCGTCGTCTTCCCCATCTTTCTTCTCCTTCCTCAACTTTCTTCGTCCTCTTCCCCATCTTTCTTCCTAATCTTTCTTTTCTTTCCTTATCTTTCTTCTTCGTCGTCTTCCCCATCTTTCTTCTCCTTCCTCAACTTTCTTCTTCGTCCTCTTCCCCATCTTTCTTCCTAATCTTTCTTTTCTTTCCTTATCTTTCTTCTTCGTCGTCTTCCCCATCTTTCTTCTCCTTCCTCAACTTTCTTCTTCGTCCTCTTCCACATCTTTCTTCCTAATCTTTCTTTTCTTTCCTTATCTTTCTTCTTCGTCGTCATCCCCATCTTTCTTCTCCTTCCTCAACTTTCTTCTTCGTCCTCTTCCCCATCTTTCTTCCTAATCTTTCTTTTCTTTCCTTATCTTTCTTCTTCGTCGTCTTCCCCATCTTTCTTCTCCTTCCTCAACTTTCTTCGTCCTCTTCCCCATCTTTCTTCCTAATCTTTCTTTTCTTTCCTTATCTTTCTTCTTCGTCGTCTTCCCCATCTTTCTTCTCCTTCCTCAACTTTCTTCTTCGTCCTCTTCCCCATCTTTCTTCCTAATCTTTCTTTTCTTTCCTTATCTTTCTTCTTCGTCGTCTTCCCCATCTTTCTTCTCCTTCCTCAACTTTCTTCTTCGTCCTCTTCCCCATCTTTCTTCCTAATCTTTCTTTTCTTTCCTCAACTTTCTTCTTCGTCGTCATCCCCATCTTTCTTCTCCTTCCTCAACTTTCTTCTTCGTCCTCTTCCCCATCTTTCTTCCTAATCTTTCTTTTCTTTCCTTATCTTTCTTCTTCGTCGTCTTCCCCATCTTTCTTCTCCTTCCTCAACTTTCTTCTTCGTCCTCTTCCCCATCTTTCTTCCTAATCTTTCTTTTCTTTCCTTATCTTTCTTCTTCGTCGTCTTCCCCATCTTTCTTCTCCTTCCTCAACTTTCTTCGTCCTCTTCCCCATCTTTCTTCCTAATCTTTCTTTTCTTTCCTTATCTTTCTTCTTCGTCGTCTTCCCCATCTTTCTTCTCCTTCCTCAACTTTCTTCGTCCTCTTCCCCATCTTTCTTCCTAATCTTTCTTTTCTTTCCTTATCTTTCTTCTTCGTCGTCTTCCCCATCTTTCTTCTCCTTCCTCAACTTTCTTCTTCGTCCTCTTCCCCATCTTTCTTCCTAATCTTTCTTTTCTTTCCTTATCTTTCTTCTTCGTCGTCTTCCCCATCTTTCTTCTCCTTCCTCAACTTTCTTCTTCGTCCTCTTCCACATCTTTCTTCCTAATCTTTCTTTTCTTTCCTTATCTTTCTTCTTCGTCGTCATCCCCATCTTTCTTCTCCTTCCTCAACTTTCTTCTTCGTCCTCTTCCCCATCTTTCTTCCTAATCTTTCTTTTCTTTCCTTATCTTTCTTCTTCGTCGTCTTCCCCATCTTTCTTCTCCTTCCTCAACTTTCTTCGTCCTCTTCCCCATCTTTCTTCCTAATCTTTCTTTTCTTTCCTTATCTTTCTTCTTCGTCGTCTTCCCCATCTTTCTTCTCCTTCCTCAACTTTCTTCTTCGTCCTCTTCCCCATCTTTCTTCCTAATCTTTCTTTTCTTTCCTTATCTTTCTTCTTCGTCGTCTTCCCCATCTTTCTTCTCCTTCCTCAACTTTCTTCTTCGTCCTCTTCCCCATCTTTCTTCCTAATCTTTCTTTTCTTTCCTCAACTTTCTTCTTCGTCGTCATCCCCATCTTTCTTCTCCTTCCTCAACTTTCTTCTTCGTCCTCTTCCCCATCTTTCTTCCTAATCTTTCTTTTCTTTCCTTATCTTTCTTCTTCGTCGTCTTCCCCATCTTTCTTCTCCTTCCTCAACTTTCTTCTTCGTCCTCTTCCCCATCTTTCTTCCTAATCTTTCTTTTCTTTCCTTATCTTTCTTCTTCGTCGTCTTCCCCATCTTTCTTCTCCTTCCTCAACTTTCTTCTTCGTCCTCTTCCCCATCTTTCTTCCTAATCTTTCTTTTCTTTCCTTATCTTTCTTCTTCGTCGTCTTCCCCATCTTTCTTCTCCTTCCTCAACTTTCTTCTTCGTCCTCTTCCCCATCTTTCTTCCTAATCTTTCTTTTCTTTCCTTATCTTTCTTCTTCGTCGTCTTCCCCATCTTTCTTCTCCTTCCTCAACTTTCTTCTTCGTCCTCTTCCCCATCTTTCTTCCTAATCTTTCTTTTCTTTCCTCAACTTTCTTCTTCGTCGTCATCCCCATCTTTCTTCTCCTTCCTCAACTTTCTTCTTCGTCCACTTCCCCATCTTTCTTCTCCTTCCCCATCTTTCTTCTTCGTCGTCTTCCCCATCTTTCTTCTCTTTCCTTATCTTTCTTCTTAGTCGTCCACTTCTAACCTTTCTTTCTTCTCCTTCCTCTTCTTTCTTCATCTTTCTTCATCTTTGTCGCCTTTTATCCCACTCCCACTTTTCGTCGTCTTCCCCATCTTTCTCTTATTCATCATTTCTTTTCTTTTCTTTTCGTATCTCCCCTTTTCTCTTTTATATCATTTCCCTTCTTTTCTCGTCATTTTCTACATACGTCTCATACCTTCTCGACCTCATTTCTTCGACTTATCACCCCTGTTCTTCTTTTTTAATTAATATTTTACTGTGCCAAAAAAAAAAAAAAAAAAAAAGGAAAAGAAAAAGAAAATGGGACAATTTTCTTGTTGCTTATGCCTCGTTGTTTATATTTCCATTGTTATGTTTTATCTCGTTTCCTCCTCCATGTTTGCTTCTCTTTTCCGAGTGAGCAGTGCAAATACCGGTTTTTCTCAACCGAATAGAATTCGCCATGTCAGCATAAAATTCGTAAGCACCTTTTTCTCGTTTTTATAAACAAACAAAACAAGGATAACAGGAAAACCCAAGGGAGAGCTTTAAGTGGAAAAACTGAACCAACTCACGTGCGGCCTTGACAACGTAGCAATTAAATGAGTAGCACCAATATGCAAATCAGAATGAAAACAACCAGGATATTGAATGAATGCAGATATTCAAAAGACTCTTCTCTCTCGGAGGATGGCAGTAGATCAATCTCGTTAATCTGAGGAATTAAGGTAAGCGTAGGAAATAACATTCGTGGTTGAGGGATAATAAACGGAGACATATATTTAAACAAGACGGGAAAGACTAATTTATCGAGATTTTTCTAAATGCATTTTCTTATTACCGAGCGTAGAAGTTGTGTGTACATTGACAATCAGAATTTCAAATTCTACCAACTTAGAATCAGACAATACCCAATATGCACGTGTGTGTATATGTGCGTGCGCGCGGGTGTGTGTGTGCGTGTGAGTGTGTGTGCGTGTAAAAGATTTTATCACGAAACTCCGAAGTAAAGATGAGTTAAGTGAAGAACAACCCTTTCCATATGAATTCTATTAGCGCTCTATGTTTGTATTCGATACTGAGAACTCTACCACAAAGCCTGTTTGCTTTAAATGCCTGATAATAAGCAATTCACCGAGAAAAACAGAAATTTTGACTTCAAAAACTGTATTTCAAATTAACACTATTTATCTATCTCTCTCTCTCTCTCTATATATATATGTATGCATATATATGTATATGCAAATATATATGCATATACATATATATACATATATGCATATATATATGCATGTATATATATTTATATATATATATATATATATACATGCATGTATATATATATACATGTATATATATATACATGCATATATATATATATATATATATATATAAAGAAATATAGTCTTAAGGTGTGCTATATTTATGGAATAAAGTGCTCAATATCAGAGATAGAGCGTGTGTAAATATAAAAGTGAACATAGAAGTCAACACTTAGAGGCTATATATATATATATATATATATGATTGTGTGAAAATTTCTCCGATTTAACACAGTAGAGAAGACAATATTTATGAATGAAAATGATAAAGTCAACATTAGACTTGTTTTCCGATTGTCATTTTTATTCATAAATATATGCATATATATATATATATATATATATATATATATATATATATATATATATATATATATATATATATATATATATATATCGATCCTAGCTAGAGGTAACCGGATGTCTAGACACACTGATGAGCTGTGAAACAGCGAAACAGTCTGTCTGTGGATGACGTTATATATATATATATATATATATATATATATATATATATATATATATATATATGCATCTCTCTCTCTCTCTCTCTATATATATATATATATATATATATATATATATGTGTGTGTGTGTGTGTGTATATATATACTTGTATATATATATATACATATATACATAAAATACATATACTTATACAGAGTAACCCGGATATAATAGAAACCAGGATATAATAGAAACCCGGATATAAGAGAGATTTTATCTGGTCTCAAATTGTTCCCATACTTACCTAAACAAAATAGACCAAACCCGGGTATAAGAGAAACTCGGATATAAGAGAAACCCTGATATAAGAGACTTCTCCTGTCTCGACAACTCTCTTATATCCGGGTTACACTGTACTTAAAATTGCTGTTTTGTTTACGTTTTTAATAAAAATATTGTTTTTATTATTATATTATTGTTATATTATTTATAAAAATAATCGATAATCTTACTCATTTAAAAATGTTATTGTTGAATTCTTGTTTTTCATATTAAATATTGTTTAAAACGCCTGATAATTATGCACCAAGCCAATATTTTAATTATTTAATGTATATTTAATATTAAATTTAATTACCAGTAAGAAAATAATTCTTATTTTAATGAACTTTTGTCAACAATTTATTTAAATATCACTTATTTTTATTTCTACAAATGAAATATGACTTCAGTATTACTTATATAAATTAAAATATTTCTCACTTTTCTTCTTGACTTCCCCCCCATATAATCTAAAGTTATGACCCCCCCCCCCCAACACAACGTACTTTATGACTTTTCTTTCATGACTTTTTGAACATACATCTTTTCCGGTTACGGCTTTCACACGCTATTGCTAGAATCATTTGTACGACTTAAATTCTAAACGGATTGACAGTAGTAAGAACTTTTGTATTTATCTCAGAAATTAAACCGTGTGATACTGTTACGAGTTCCGTTTTGGGGGCAATTGCCATTAATTCAGTCTTGTATCCTCATCCTTGAGGTTTTTCTCGCAGCGTTTCAATGAATGATCTTTTCTGATGATCCGATGGCAGCAGATATTCTTACATAAAGACAGATGAAATATGGACCTTAAAATTGGGGATTCACTTCCTGGATTCTACCTTCTCGTTTAAAAGATCTTGTTTCAAGGTTTTCTCTCCAGCGAGGCAAACATTTGAGAAAAGAAAAATAATGCCGATCAACAACAGTACGAAATCCTTTAATATAACGTTATTTACATTATTCGGACTATTGTCCTCATCTTTGTCGCCATATTTATCGTTGTATTTGTCGTTGTACTCTCTGGCCTTCTTCAGGTGGTTGGAATATCGAACTACCACGTGCCATGATGGATGTAAGTTATCAGTTATCTCCTGCTAATTTCCATCTGAAAGTTCCCCACTGCCTTAACCGGGTATTGAACTCACACTCTTTGGGTCCTGTCACTGGACTGTCTAACCAACGCCTTTATCCACTGTAGGTATGAATTTCTGGGTATTATAAACCTAATGTCTTCAGCAACCATTTTTACCAGTGCTCATTTTGCAATTTTGCTGTTATCATTTCATGTTTTTATCAGAGCTCATATTGCAACTTTGTTGATATCATTGCTTTTCTCTGGCACTCCTTATTACTGGTTCCCATATTGTATTCATTTCTATGCTTGGTCGGCTCAGGAGATGTTTGTGACCTAGCATATGTGCTGATTCCTTAAGTTTACGAATTTTCCAATGGTGTTCCTTGTCTATGATCTCAACCTGATCCCACAGAGGGCGGTGATCTCTCTTCTCTATAGACAGACCCTTTAATATTAATAGATTTATATATGAGTCTTCGTCTAGGCAACAGAACATGTTCTTATTTTCTTATATTCTTCCATAGAAAGAAATAGCTTCTTATATTAATATGAATTCAATAGATGTGTAATGAATACCTTTCATTCTTAAAAAAAAAAAAAAAAGAAAAAATAGGAAAAAACTTGGCTTGAAAATCTAGCGTTAACTGACATAAAATAAAATGAACACTTCCGCATTCCGAATAAAAAAAAAATGCTGTAACCTTCAGGGCGTTTGTAAGTGAAACTGAACCCAATGACCGAGACCTATGACCCGTTCGTCATATCTTTATTAGAGGTCATCAAATGTATTTGCTTATTTTTTATTTTTTTAACAGACCCTTGCTCTAAAAATAATTTTGTGTAATAAACTTAAATGCGTTCTATAAATCCATATTATTTTAAAATAAGGAAAAACATATGAAGAAAAATAAAAGTCATTATTTTAAACTAGACCTCAAAACGATGAACTAGTAAAAAAAAAAAAAAAAAAAATTTCCATGAACGGTATGGGTGAACCCTCAGTTTTTTCGTATCCCACTGAGGAGGCACGGTGGAATAAGAGATAGCGGCTCGGAATAGAGGAATCAGAGAGCCGAGTTCGAATTCCAGTCAAATCCATTACATTCCCTTACGTGCTAATACCCTTAGAAAAGGTATGAATCCACTTCTTCTCTCCTCAGCTATAGGTAAATAGCAAGATAGACCAGGTTCCTTGGATGGCAACTTGTTTACTGCAGAAAGAAATGGTAACCTACTCGGCAGTCATGTATTGAAAGATACATGATCACCTAAGCGTTTATCACGCAGGGAACATAAGTGTTTGAAATTGGTAAAAAAGTACTCAAGAGCCGTTGCTTTGTGGACTTCTCCGACAAAGTAATCTCTTCAAGTGCAAGGTTAAAATTACTTCACACACTATTATTCTAACTTAAGTGAACGATGGTACTAAAAAAAGAAACAAACAATTGGCGATCTCAGGATAACAAATTCCAGAGAATCTTGTCAATCTGAGATGTTCTCTGACAGACAGAAAACGCTTTCCGATTTTAACAGGTATTATAAATAAACAGCAGTGTGTGGGTAAAATTGAAGCAGGCCGTCTTCACACAAGGTGGAGGGTTAAAAGGTCGCTCAAGCCATTCTTCGGCCATACGGAAAAAGCAGTAGAATAGATCGGCTGAAATACAAAATTCTAAAAGTTTTACATCATTAGTCTGAACAATTCTTGAAATGTCATGTCTCATCTACAATGTCATAAAGATAAAGTAAATCACTTGCAACAGGTGTGCGTGTCTGTCTGTATATATATATATATATATATATATATATATATATATATATATATATATATATTTCATTTTTGGAAGTGCTATCTGATGATCCGGCGCCCTTTAAAAGGACTCTGGTGAAATAAATTATTATAATGGTACCTTAAAGTGGTCTGTTTTTCTTTTAAATATTAGCTCTGGATTACATTGAGCTCTCAGGATTTCATCCTCCTTGGGATTACCCATACGGATTACCAAGTTCTTCATAACTTAATTATATATATATATATATATATATATATATATATATATATATATATATATAGGATGTCCATAAAGTTCGTTTGCAGTTTAAAAAATTTATAACTTTATTTGTATTTGCGATAGAAATAATCTGTAGAAAATGTCATAAAATTTAATGTACCTAGTTTTAAGTATAGCTAAAATAACTAATGTGATTTCAGGCATTTTTTCGTGACCTGGACAATCGTATTACCCTTTGTATTACTAATGATGGAAGACATGTGGAAACTTCAATGAAATTTTAAATAAAACCTTAAAAAATATAGATTTACTTCTTTCTAATCCTTTTTTACAAATTACTTCTATCGCAAATACAAATAAAGTTATTAGGTTGGTGCAAAAATAATGACGTAATAATGTCGTTTTTTGACGTAAAAAATGACATTATTACGTCATTATTTTTGCACCAACATAACATATTTTTAAAGTGCACACGAACTTTATGGACACCCTATATATATATATATATATATATATATATATATATATATATATATATATATATATATATATATATATTAAAGTTCTCGTTTATTATAAAAAAGTAATCGACACCGTTCTTCATTAATGAATGTTGGTTGGCTGCTGGCATTTGTTTACATTCGTATACAATACGTTAGAATGCTGTGCGCCGATAGATTAGGGGATCACCGGCTGATGCCAAATCGTCAGGGTTTCGATCCAGGCTTGTTAAACGCTATTTTAATGGATACCCATATTTGAATAGACGCTCCGCTTGTTTGTTAAACAGCAATTTTTTTTACTTATTTATTTGCATGTACCTGTCCGAATATTCGATAAATATTATTAAAGAGAAATATATTCTCGCTGGCAGCATACGAACCTTTGCCACCCTCACACTCTTTACATGGTAACCGTCTTTAGAACCAACGTGCGGTAAACCGACTCAGCTACGGAGTGCGTCACCGATAACGCAAATTCAAATATTGCCTTGAAAATGCAATCCCTTCCCTTATTCTCTAAAGTTCATATCTGGCCAGATTCGTAAAAAACCAGATTTCTAAAGATTACATATATTACATACACAAATCAAATAAAACTCTAGCCTCTCACCATCTCGCTACCAAACCTAACACGCACGTAAGTGAATGTAATGGATTCGACTGTATATATATATACACACACATACACACACGGCTTGGATTGAGGAATCGCAGAGCCGAGTTCAATATATATATATATATATATATGAGAGAGAGAGAGGTTGACGGATATATATATATATATATATATATATATATGAGAGAGAGAGAGAGGTTGACGGATATATATATATATATATATATATATATATATATATATCCGTCAACCTCTCTCTCTCTCATATATATAGAGAGAGGTTGACGGATATATATATATATATATATATATATATATATATATATATATATATATATATATATCCGTCAACCTCTCTCTCTCTCATATATATATATATATATATATATATATATATATATATGAGAGAGAGAGAGAGGTTGACGGATATATATATATATATATATATATATATATGAGAGAGAGAGAGGTTGACGGATATATATATATATATATATATATATGAGAGAGAGAGAGGTTGACGGATATATATATATATATATATATATATATATATATATATATATGTTTCATTTAAATTTCTTTCTGAGACATAATATTTTTGTTATTTCTGTCATTATTTCGAAACGTTCCGTTATTTCTATCACTCTTTTCATCGGTTTGTTTAATTCTCTATCAAATATAACAGATATTTAGTTTCCGACAGCTAGACACAGTAAGTCTCATGATTACAATGCAATCGCCATTATTCTTGTTTTCGACCTGTGCCATTTGCCTTGTACATAATCTCGTACATCAGTTCCTGATTGTATGCCATATTGGATTGTTGTGCATTCGTTCTCTTCTGTTGTGTTTGTGGAAACGTACTGCCCTTCACGTTATGGCTCTCACCATAGCGTAACTTCTTTTGATGGCGATGCTTTGAAGAAAAGGAAACCCATCACCATCGAAAGAAATTAGACTGTGTTAAATGCTCTGAAAAGGGAGAAATAGCAACAGACATTAGTCGATTGCTTGGTCTAAGTTCGACTGTCGCTTAAAACAAGTACAGATGTGTATAGATATTGAGTTTCAGTGTAAGAGATAAGAACATTTTCTTGTTAAACTATAAGTTGGTGAATTGCTGATAATAAAAAAAGAAAAACAAACTCACACTTGCTTTTATTTCTTTTCCAGATTTACTGCATCTGTGCACTGTAAGAGCGACAAGATTTTACGTGATTTCATCTACTGATGACAACACTAGCAATATATATACAAGCAGTTTAAAACAAATTTAATATTGTCTATATTTCTGAGTATTGTAAATATTTACATTATTTACGTTGTTTGGACTGTTGTCCTCATTTTTGTTGCCATATTCGCAACGTTTCAGACGTTGTACACCCCGGCCTTCTTCAGGTGATATACTTTGAAATTTCCTTTTAGTAAGACTTCAAGCTTCCTTCATTTATGCTGTGTATTGAACTCACAAATCTTTAGGTCAAGACACTGGATTACTTCAACCAACGCTACCCCGGTGGACGAAATAAAGGATTCCGTTCAAAATTCCAACGTTTATCACCTAAAGAAGGCCAGAGCGTACAACGGTCGAAACGTCGTGAATATAACAATAAGGATGAAGACAACAGTCCGAACAATGTAAATAAATTTAATTATATCCATAATTTTCATTTCATTATATGTATTATTTACATGTGAATGCGTATTTTTTTCGTCCTAATTGTGTTATAGAAATGAATTATATCCAAGAATATTGCTTCAGTACTGTGTTAGCATAGGTGAGTCATTGACGTATTTATTCACGGAAAATCGCGTGTACGTTCCTATATATATATATATATATATATATATATATATATATATATATATATATATATATATATATAAAGGCATTACGACGCATCTTAGGAACGGGATTGTTTTAAGTCGAGAGTCACATAAATTTAAAAAAAAAAAAAAAAAAAAAAACCCAAAAAAAAACACTTTTTTTTTTTTTTAAATAAAAAAGTAAAAAAGAGATTTAAAATTTCCTACAAATATAAAATCTACCGACCAACCACAACTGGAGCATCTTAACTCATCACTTTATCTTTCTCCTATCTCTTTCTCTCTGTCTCTCTGTCTCTCTCTGTCTCTCTCTCTCTCTCTCTCTCTCTCTGTCTCTCTCTCTCTCTCTCTCTAATCATGTATTACTCGAGATTTGCGATTTATTCGTCATAGTGACAGATTTATAAAGTCTACTTTTAGATTCTGTCAAAACAAATAATCTTCAACCTTCTCCAGATATCCGACTTCTGAGGATCAACACATTTTACGGCTCATTCATCTGAAATCTGAAGCCTAAAACGTGGATTATCAAACTGACATTATTTTAGTTTTCTTATTGTCCGCCATGTTTTATCTCCAAGTCTTGATTACTTAATCTTTGAGGATTAACAATTATCTCTATACGTCGCCTTTAAATACTTATCTAAGGTATATTATATTAAGACGAGAGTCCTTATTGCCAGTTATTAAATATTAATCAGACGAGCATCTTTATTTCTGCGATTTGTTACTGCGTATCGGTCGTAGAGCTCTTCGACCCTTTTGTAAAGTGTCGTCATTTATATATTACGCTCGTATCATCATTGTGAAGTTAGTTTCGACCAGTACTTCCTCATTTGTATGTCGTAACAGTATTTTATTTTTCTTTAATGATTGATTCGATTTCTACGGCTTATCAATTTGCATTTTATTTAAAACCAGAATATATTTTTAAATTCTAAGAATTTTATTGTCGATAATAATAGTTTCGTGATACAAGTCTTACTAATTAACCCATAACGGGGGAGAAAGGTTGACTCTCTCCTTTTCTAATGATATTTGCGCGAAAAGGAATATAACGGACTTAACGCGTATTGGAAATCGGCACTCCTATTAAATATTCCGATCCATTAACCATTAAACCAACCGCAAATCCAAGTTTATAGCACGATTTATTCCCAAACGGTCACCCATGTAGGTAATTAAGGTTCTTAATTTTGCTGATCGTACGGGAACCTGTGTTTTAACATCATGTGACCGTATGGTTATATTGACTTAGAAGCGATTTCCATTTTTTAGAAACCAATTTTGCTAGTGAATGTATCAACCTAAGTCGTTATCTGTCGTGGCAGTTTCTAAAATAAGTTTATAAACTGAGAGTACGCTAACATTCGATAGTCGGTTGCAAATCTATGGCAACGTACACCAGTGGATTAAAGAAAAACATGATATATATATATATACTAGCAGCATGGCCCGGCGTTGCCCGTGCTTGATTCAAAAATCGTACGACTCATATTGCAATCGCTATCACCTGACTTAAAATATTTTTGCTCTTCCTTGCCTTTAAAGGAGGGCCTTTGCTGTGATGATGTTGGTACATGCCTTACTTCTTGCCTATCTCACACTGCGAATTTTTTCAAAGGTCTATACTAAACATTAAATCTGTTACGAAAAAAGAACTAAACAAAATGAACACAAAACGATCAGCTTTAAAAAAGGACTCGTAACTGGAAAAACCGAATGAAAAAAGAATGTTAACAACAAATACTTTTCACACACAACCCAGTTCTGCAGAATCGGAATCAACATTGAGTTTAAGCAAGCGAATGAGCCAATTAGAGTATTGTGCCATGCAGATTTAAATTTTTCCCACTTGTGACGAACGCAGCTATCCATTTTTTTTGCATGCTAGCATGGTAGTTAACATTCGTGTCAGTCTGCTGTTGGCTCTCACCCTGGCCAGTAGAAAATGGCCGCAAACTACATGAAAACTGGCATAGAAGCATGAAAAAATCGATGGGAGTTGGGAAATACGAAGTCGGTCTTCGCCTTCCCGCATGTGCATGTAAATTTTGGTGCAAATCCGTCGAAAATTGCGACCATGCATTCGTTACACACACACACACACACACATACATCCTGCCTTATATATATATATATATATATATATATATATATATATATATATATATATATATATATGTGTGTGTGTGTGTGTGTGTGTGTGTTAAGCGTTTCACCCCAAGCAAGACGAGAAGCCACTAAGACGCAAGGGGTTAAAGAAGATCAGATAGGAGTTATAGAAGAAAGGATGAAGAGAAGGGTAGTGGATAGATCAAGGCAACTGGAGATGTCGATTGACATTACATTTGAATAGATGGAGATTATAGGTCTCAGGGAAAATGGAATAGGGAAGGGAGTTCCACAGGCGAGAGGTGCGAGACATGAACCTATTGGAGTAGAAGAGGCGGCTACATTTAGGAGTTTCGACAATGAAAGAGTGAGAGCGGGAAGCCAGCCTCGTAGGGCGCTTGAACTCATGAAGTCTGGGAACCAGCGAATGCAGCTCCTCGGAGAAATTACCATGAAAGTATTTGTAAAACAGACAGAGAGAGGCGACGGCGCGTCTGTGAGAAAGTGACTGTAGACGAGATGCCAGAGCAGGGCCAATTATATTGCATATCCGCCTCTGTGGCCTATCAAGAACCCTCAGGCAAACAGAAGGGGCTCCAGATCATATATGGCAGCAATACTCCAAAATACAGGCAAGTGACGCATTGTGGGTAGTCTACTGCATATGTTTCGAATTATTCTAGGGGATATTGAGTGGAAATATTTACGTTTCTTAAAAATCGTCAACTAAAAACAAGCAAGAAAAAACAATAATAAACAAATTAACAAACCACAAACTCACACATTAAGTCTGGAGCCCCCGCTTTTCGTCTTAGGGTCCTCGACAAAATCCAGAGATGGATATGCAATGTGATTGGTCTTGATCTGGCATCTCGTTTACAGTCGCTCTCTCACAGACATCCCATCGCTTCCTTCTGTCTTTTCTACAAATACTTTCATGGTAACTGCTCCGACGTGCTGCTATCGGTGGTTCCCAAACGGCATGAATTTAAACGTGCTACTAGGTTAGCATCTCAGTCCCACCCTTTCGCTCTCGAAACTGTTAAATGTAGCCGTCTCTTCTACTCCAATAGATTCAAGTCTCCCACTTCCCGTCTGTGGAACTCCCTTCCTCTCACTTGGTTCCCTGATAGCTACAATCTTCAACTATTCAAATACAATGTCAATTGACATCTCCAAATGCCTTGATCTACTCCCCTTCCTTCTCTTCATCCTTTCCTCTTTCACGCCTCTTTACTCTTTATCCCGCTTTCTGTAACCCCTTGCGTGCTAGTGACACTCCCGCCTTGCCTCGGGTGAAAAGTTTAAAATAAAAATGTAAGCGTAATAACAAGAAAAAGTTGACAAACAGCACTTTAAATAGCCAAAAACTGCATCAGGACTCACAATTATTTCCACTCAGTAGCCCCTAGGATAATTCGAAACATAACCGTTACCGAAAAACCAAAATAACCGTCATTAAAATATATTACCCATAATGCATCACTGACCTGTATATATAAATAGTCGAGCAAAAACACAACGCATATGGCCTGGCGATTGCGCTAAAGCATGGACTGTCGCCTCGTGGTGGTGACTTCAATGTCCGCTTTTATATTTACATAAGCTCTATCCATAATGTTGAGCACTTTAACCCACAAATATAGCCTAAATTAAACATATATTTTATCATATATATATATATATATATATATATATATATATATATATATATATATATATATTTGTGTGTGTGTGTGTGTGTGTGTGTGCACCAGTTCTACAGATTCCTTCCTTCCGAAAATCTATCACCACTATATTCAAATTACCATTATATATATATATATATATATATATATCAAATCCGTAAGTGGAAAGGATAATACAAGTAGGTCTTTTTAATATAAAATATTAAAAAGATAGATCCACGAAGAGAGCTCAATGTATCAAAGTACAGATCAATATGATATACATCAAACACATCATCGAAAAATCCGGTAACAAATTCATTTCAGCAGGTAAGTTTTTAATACCCACCTCATCAAACCGTCGAGATTACGATTTCAATGTAATAAATTATAACCATGGAATATTAGTGTTTAATTTAATTTTTATATTGAGGTTTTCGGCTCGTTTTTGAAACGTGAGAAC
>OZ010608.1:55926555-55986555 GCA_963932145.1 Acanthosepion lycidas | reverse complement strand
CCCCTTTCCAAGAGTAGTTTTGTGCTTAAGTGAATATAACGAATCCAACTGGAATTGGAACTCGGCGCTCCAATTAACAATTCCGAGGCATTATCCATTACATAAAACATGGACCCTCACAACTGTTTGGGTTCTAGTAACTGGATCTAACCAACGCCTTTATCCCCTGGCCCATTTGTTCTTGAGGCATGGCACGTGGAACTAGAATAGTCTATCCCGGTGGACAAATTAAAGGGTCCGGTTCGAAATTCCAATCACCTGAAGAAGGCCGGAGCGTACAACGGCCGAAACGTTGTGAATATGGCAATGAAGATGAGGATAACAGTCCAAATAATGCAACTAATCATAATACCTCTTTTTTCAGAAGACATTTTTAGCAATTCCAGTCCGACTTCGGATTTCGGTGTCACATTTTCTGTCAACTGTTAAAACGTTTCCTAGTTAAATTTCTACACGTGCTTGCTTTTGACATCTGATTTGTAAACTGCATATCATGCATTCGAATAATGATATACTGAAATTCAAATGTTTTATTTAAAATTTTACACTTTAAGAATAAAGCACATAATTCATTATCAATTTTGACTAGTTTTAATATTCTTGCTTTTTATCGCAATGTCCAACAGGTTGTTTTACGTTCTACAACCGTTAAGTAAGCAGAAACGAGAAATCTTACTTCTTATAAAACGCAGATTGTATATGTGTGTGTGTGTGTGTGTGTGTGTGTGTGTATATTGGATCGGATTTCCTACATTTTTCAACCGATTTCAACAAAACTTCACAGGACTGCGGAAAATTACCTTGCGGTGGTTCTAACAGCGCCAAAAATTGGAAAAATACAATTGTTTTTGCACGAAAACAATTTGAAAAATTAAGAGGCATTATTGAAAGGGGGACAACTCATATCGAGTTATACTTATTATATCGAGTTATAATTATTATAAAACACAGGTTGTTTGTTTGTGTGTGTGTGTGTGTGTGTGTGTGTTCGTTTATATATGGGATCAGATTTCCTACATTTTTCAACCGATTTCAACAAAACTTCACTTTTTTTGGCAGGTAGTGTTTCTTATTGTCTTGCACACATTTTTCTTTATTTTTATATTCAGAATGTTTTAAAATTCCATTTACAAGACAATTGTTTATAATAAAATTCTATTCAATCGGTAGACTCATAACGATTGAAAACAATGTTTTTGTTTGAGTTTGGGTTTGACCAGTTCGTAAAAAAAAAACAAACAAAAAAAAATAAAACTAATTAAGACATGCATGTCCGTCAACCTTAAACAATGATCTTTGTCAATTTTATTTTTCAGTCTTTATGATGGTCGATAATTGATCTATCTCTTACTGTTACATCCCCGGGCAACGCCGGGCTCTACTGCTAGTATACACTATAGCAGGCTTTCTAGATTGATGCCTGTAACAAATTCAATAAACACTTCGAGTATATAAGACGAGTATTCAAGTATATAGGATGCCGTTTCGAATATTGCCACTGACTACTTTCTTACTTTTTATCTATGCTGCATGCGTAGCGTTTTTGAAACGAAAGAAAAAGAAAAAAAATATATTTAAAAAAATTATTATGCCAAAATTTAATTCTGACTATTCGGTTTTTGTTTACACAGGGATACGTAGATAAAGGCTTTGGTTCGATGCAGGGAATAGGCCCAAAGAGTTCAATACCAGCCTACAGTAGTTATTTTCTAAGTGTAGCTTAGATGTGGCACAAGGCCGAAAGTAAGGGATACTTAGTGAGGATCGAACTCACCTTTCAGTCGTAACTGATCTAGCGAGACAAGCTTGCTAACCATTACACCACGCCGAGCTGCCCACAGCCTACGGTAGTGGTGAAGCCAAGCTTGGAGAGTTGAGTTAAAGGGAAATAACTGCGACAACCGGAACTAGAACAATCTACCCCGGTGAACGAAATATAGGGTTCGTTTCGAAATTTCAATCACCCGAAGAGAGCCGGAGAATACAACGACCGAAACGTTGTGAATATGGCGATGAGGATAACAGTCCAAATAATGTAAATAATGTTGGTAATGATTTTTTTTGTTTATCAATTTTTACTGATTTTTTTCACTACCAAATTTTACTATTTTATCCCATCTTATTAATGTTCCTTTTTGACAATGTATTCATCGTTCAATTAAAATTCACTTTTTAAATTTGTTCTAAACACTTCAATTCCTCTAACATTTTAAGAATTAAAACACTTACAGACGCCATAAGGTAAACACGTAACCCCCTACACAACAAAAATTGATACATAACTTTGGCCTTATTCCTGGCTTTTATTGTTCTCTGCCCATTTTTTTTTCTCATTCTTTCATATTTAATAACCCCTTACGTCTTAGTGGCTCTATTGCATTGCTTGGGGTGAAATGGTATATAAAAAAAAAACTCCGTCATCTTGCTTTCCAGCCAACTGTTCAAAAATTTAAATAAACTATCAATAGTTATCTTGTGTCTTACTAATACCTGTTATTTTATTGTTCTCTCTCCTTAATATTATATTTTTCTTTATTCTTTCTTACATTCAGTAACCGCTCCTTGTGTCTTAGTAGCATTATTGCCTTCCTTGGGGTGAAATGGTTAAGATAACAAAACGCCATCAAATGATCAACCAAATAAAGACAACATAGAATGAAAAAAAAAAAAATCGAAACAAGTCTTGCATAATTTCACTTACAAAATTTTTGACGGCAGTTTAAGTGCAAAACATCAAGTTTTTACATTTTTCCTCGTTATTTGATCCCATACATCTCAGTATTTATTTATATAAATATTTATATAATCACATATGTATAAGTATTTGCTTGCATAAAACATTACTATAATCTCTCCCAAATGTCAAATCACTAAAACGTATTTCAGACCCTATAAGTTATTTTGAAGACTCTGGCAAGTTGATCTTTATCCAGACCCCATTAAGTAAGAATATTGTACATAAGGTAACTTCATAAAGTTGCAATATCAAATGCAAGTAAGTGTTTGCATTTGCCATCAAATCGGTGTTCGGTGAAAAAAAAAATATACTCAAAGCTCTTTTTTCAAATACACAATATAAAAAACCGAAAAAAGCCAAAAAAGAAAAGAAAAAAAAAGAAAAAAAAAGGAAACTTTTGCGCACACTTCAAATGCGCAGTTGCTCATTTTGTGAAATTCTCGTCACATGTCTGTAAATAAAGGATTGAGGAATCAGATAACTCAGTCTTCTGATAAAGCAGAGGTTGTTTTTTATCTTCTGTTGTACGACCTCAAATGAACCATCACCGAGACGTCATGGCTAAATATACATCTACCCGTCTGTCGACGTGGATTTATCAACATTCCGATCTGGAAAGCATTTACTTTAGAACAACTAATACATCCTTATCAATTTCTACATTTCAACAGCCAATATTTCAATTCGTTTACAAGCCTCTTATTTTTCAGGGAATCTGACTATTTTTTAAGATGTTTCCTGCTTTGTGTCGGCCGTAGTTTTGAATGAAATCTCATTTTGGAACGAAGACAGTCATAAATTTCTACAGATTCCTTTTATTATTATTATTGTTGTTGTTATTATCTACAACTAACCATGACTTCTTGGGAAAGATGTTGGAGTGGTTCATCGTCGCCTTCTCCGCCGTACACAAATTATTAGGTTGGTGCAAAAATAATGACGTAATAATGTCGTTTTTTTTACGTATTTTTTAACGATATTATTACGTCATTATTTTTGCACCAACCTAATAGAATTGTCCTTGAGTGACTATCACCTCAATTACGAGAGTCCAGTCTACGCAGTTATTTAACGCCATTGATGGAGCGAGAAGAAATGGAGTCACGCCCTTCCCAAAGACATTAATTCGAAAGTGAACATTACAGTCTAGGACAGATTTTGAACAAGCCGATTATACTCTAAAAAGAGGTAAAAAAAAAAAAGTACTAGAGTAAAAAAAAAGAAAAAAAAGAGTAACAAATAAAGAGAGAGAGAGAAAGAGAGACAGAGAAAGAGAGAGAGAGAGAGGGAGAGAGAGAAAGCAAACGAGAAGAAGACAGTGATAAATTAAAAGAGAAAATGTAATACAGCAAAAGAAATCGAAAATATATAATAAAATGTCAGTGTGTCACACTTTTTCAACTTTACTGCTAGCCGCGATAGCGCAATATATCATACTATTTTGGAATCGGGCCGACTTCGTGAGCAAATTAAAACCATTCGGGGTCGGATCCGGACTCTCAATCCTGAAATTTGGAATTCCTAAATTTTCATTACTGCGATTGTTTTCGGTGATTTTTTACGACGAATTTTAACTACGATAACAATTTTTATAACTTGGCAATACATTTGGAAATAATCGAAATTAATTGCGGAATCCAGCGAAAGTCGCCCATGAAATAAGATTGTTTGTACGGAAAGTAAGGACCTACGAACACCAAGTTGTCTTTAAATGAAGCAGCGGCAGAAGAATTATCGTTGAACTTTTTAAAGGTTCGCTTAAATATTAATGCAATATTTAGATACAGCGGTCAATTTTGAGTTCCTCTGTAGTTTATTGTTGCCTATTACATCTGCTCCTCGTTGCTTATTGTGATGAAGGCCCAATCAAGAGCCCGCCGCGGTAGTTGGCTTATATGCCACCCGATAAGCTAGTATGTAACAAGAGCTATGGGAGAAAAAACGGAGATGAAACAGAAAGAAAAATAGAGACGCGTAAAAGGAGAGAAAAAGATTTTTGATGAACTAAAACGACAGATGAAAAATGCGTGTGGGGAAGGAAGACGTGTTTAACTGCAGAAGGCAAAGTTTAAGAATTAGCAAAAGAGAAGGGAAGGCGCAGAAAGTTAGAAGCTGGAAAGGAAAAGGAGCAGATCAAGGAAAAAGAAGGGAAACAGTAACACAGAGAAAATGAAAAACTAAGTAAGAAAGGAAAAGAATAAAAAAAAAAATGCTGAGAGTGTAAGAGCGTGTCTGTGAAAAGAGCTATCTGTTAGATGATCGCCTTTCGTCAATATTTGTAGTTCTCCTTGAAATTGGCAAATACTTCAAGCCAAAACAGAATATCCTCGTGCCAGGCACAGCTAAAAAAAAAACAACAAAAAAAAACAAAAAACAGAAACGGCGCCGTCGGACCATCCCACGACTCGTAACTTCGATTCCGTTGTCAAGGACACGTGCGTGATCAGCAAGCCTTATGAGTGGTCAGTATCGTCTTTTTTTCTTTTTGTCTTTCGCCAAAAAACCATGAGGTGGTGACAAGTCAAAATAATAACGGAGCTACACAAAGGTTTTAAAAAAGGCGAGCATTAAAATAATACTAACAAAGAGTTTTTACATTTTCTATCGAAGTAGTCTATTGTACATATATTCCTGGAACTCGAAGGATACACCATATAAATAGTAGCGTAATGGTTCGCCAGCATTTGCCATAATTCAAAGTTATATATATATATATATATATATATATATATATATATATATATATATATATATGTATGTATGTATATATATATATATGTGATATATTTTATATATATATATATATATATATATATATATATATATATATGTGTGTGTGTGTGTGTGCTATATTATATATATATATATATATGAAGAAATATAGTCTTAAGATGTGCTATATTTATTGGATAGAGTGCTCAATATCAGAGATAGAGTGTGTGTAAATATAAAAGTGAACATAGAAGTCAACACACCTGTTTCATGCTAGTGGTCTGACGATTACGTCTAGCATGAAACAGTCTGTCGCCTCTAAGTGTTGACTTCTATGTTCACTTTATATATATATATATATATATATATATATATATATATATATATATATATTTATATATATATATACATATATATATATACACATACATACATATATATATATACATACATATATATATACATACATACATATATATATATACATACATACATACATACATATATATACCTACACACACACACACACACATATATATATATATATATATATATATATATATATAAATTAGACTTCTTTCAAAACTACTTTTTTTTTTTTCAATAAAAATAAATAAATTTATTTTTACTATTGTCTCACTTATGCCATTGTTACCTAAATTCGGAAGAATCTTCTAGGTTGAAGTCATTCCTCTGGGTACGCTAACTGGACACACCAATCTTGAAGACGATATATGAAATGACTTTGGGACATCTAATGAACAGGAACTTTTACAATTATATATACAAGAATGTATGCGCATTATATATATATATATATATATATATATATATATATATATATATATATATATATATATATATATATAGTTAAGTTATGAAAAACTTGGTAATCCGTATGGGTTATCCCAAGGAGGATGAAATTCTGAGAGCTCAATGTAAATCCAGAGCTAATATTTTAAAGAAAAACAGACAACTTTAAGGTTGTATTATAATAATTTATTTCACCAGAGCCCTTCTAAAGGACTCCGGATCACCAGATAGCACTTCCAAAAGAAAAAAAAAACAACTTTTTTCTTTAAAATATATATATATATATATATATATATATATATATATATATATATATATATATATATATATTAGTAAGTCTCTGGGTTATGACAGTCATCAATTTTATTTCTTGGTTGAACCCCGTATTGAATTGTATATTCGCACTTTTGTTTGTGGATACTTATTGCCTTTCATTATGGCTCCCAAGCGTAGGATATCATCTTCTAATTGTGGTGCTTCTAAGAAAAGAAAAGCTATCACCAGGGAACGGAAATTATGTGTACATACCGACATAAACCAAAAAAAAAAAAAAAAAATTGCGTTACGACGCATCGTAGGAAAGGAAATCGTAAGTCGAAGATCTCTCGTTCGTGTGTTTGTGTATATGTGTATGTGTGTATCGGATACTAATGTCAGCTTAATACCAGATTTACTTACATTTTTACTTGAAAAGAAACGATTGTGTTGCGCCAGTATAAAGGACATACTAACTTTGCAAAATAACTTTTGATGTCGCATTTAGCTCCTGCTTTATATAATTTTCGTAAAACATCTTGAAATGTTGTCCATTTCAAACAGTGTAGCTTATTTTAATTTTCGGTTTCCCTTGCTGTCCATTCACAAATCTTTAACGAGTGAAATCATGAACACACGTCTATTAATAGATACATTGTTGTTTGCGGGACATTATCATTCTAGCGATGGTATCAACCGGTTCTATTTAATTGGAAAGCGGTCACATTTGCTCCACCCAGTATAATGCGTGGGTGGGTTGGCAGTTAACATATCACCTCGGGCTTTCCTCGGGAAAGGAGGGGTCTTTATCAATTTCGTTTATTTAGCACAAAAAGAAATAGCGATAGATACCATTATTATAAATTACTTTTTATTAGGTACGGGTAATAGATTCCATTTTCCAATTATGCAATCCGGCTTCAGTTATAAATAAAATAAAAACTAAGAAAAAAAAAAATGAGGATGGGAAACTTAGTCTCATTCAATTCTCTCTCCATCTTAGCTTTTTTATTATTTCGATGTTTAAGTCGATTTTGGATTCTCCTCTTCCTTCTCGAATAGATAGTGGGTATCAAACAAGGGTGATTTTTTTTTTAGTTTCCACAAAACTAATTAATTTGTTTGTTAAACGACATATCAACTACTCATGGGTCATTTAATGCCGAAATTTAATTATCTTGGGACCGTTGAAATAATAAAAATATGTTATTCTGCTTTCGCAATTGAATACATGGTAGATAATACTCAGATTTTGTGCATATATATGTTTGTGTGGACATAATGACTAAAGGCGGTGATATGTGTTTGATGTTTAATTAATATTATATGGATTATTAGTATATGGATTAATATTATATGGATTAATGTCATAAAAGATTTCTTCATATTGGTTGTTTGGCTAATTAGCTGATTGATTGAATGATTGTTTAGCGGCATAGCAATATCTCTATGAACAGAAAATATTAAAATAATTGTCGGACTTAATCCATTTCATAATATATATATATATATATATATATATATATATATATATATATATATATATATATATACACGGCAGGATATATGTGTGTGTGTGTGTGTGTGTGTGTAACGAATGCACGGCCGCAATTTTCGACGGATTTGTACCAAAATTTACATACACATGCTCCAAGTTAGCGGAAAGGCCAAGACCTACTTTGCATTTCCCAAATCCCATCAATAGTGGAAATAATCGATTTTTTCATGCTTCTACGGCAGTTTTCATGTAGTTTGCAGCCATTTTGTAATGGCCAGAGTGAGAGCCTATAGCTGACTGACACGAATGTTAACTAGCATTAAAAAAAATCGATAGCTGCATTCGTCACAAGTGGGAAAAATTTAAATCTGCATGGCACTTTACTCCAATTGGCTCATTTTTTTCTGTCTAAATTTCTGAGATGAATGGTGATTTACACTTTTACATCGGCAATGTTTCAGTCTTTGTGACCTCTTGAACCAAATTTGTGACCGTCCTCTGTGTGACGACAAACTACACCCGGCAGCATCTGATCAGGAGGTTTTGTATAGCGTGAAACCAACTCTTAATTGCTGGTGTTCCCAGGTCCACCCTGACCCGGTGTTGTATCACCTGTCAGGGACCCCAGCTATGGGCAAATAATTAACCCCAAACTGGGGTCAAAACACTATGAAAGTCTAAAATAAGTTTTAGTACCAGCAATACATTTTTCTAAAAAAAATATTAATAACAATGAATTTTTGAAGGAAAAAATTATTACCTGCAATACATTTTTGAAAATAAAAAAATAAAAATATTACCAGTAATACATTTTTGAAGGAAAAAAACATATTATCAGCAATAAAATTTTTGAAAGGAAAAAATATTACCAGCAATAGATTTTACAAGGAAAAAATATTACCAGCAATACATTTTAGAAGGAAAAAACATATTATCAGCAATAAAAGTTTTGAAGAAAAAAATATTGCCAACAATACGCTTTTTAACAAAAATATTACCAGCAATAAAAATCTTGTCGGCATTAAATAATCCATTGAGGTTGATATGCCGTAAAACAAAACAAGACAAAAAAAAAAGAAACCAAAATTGTAAGAGGCTATTCGTTGTCTCATTCTATCAGCAAACAATGGCATCACTTCTTTGAGGACACGCTGGCACTCATTACGAGCAATCACAAAGAGACGTCTGTTACGATCACACCTGTCGCTCTGGTGTAGTCGGAAGATGTGATTCCTGTGAGCTAAAGCAATTGAGCAGGCAGGGAAAAAGCAAGGAGATTATAATGATTTCACTTGGTATTTCCTTGCTGGAACGAAAGCTTTCACACAGGAAAAGACTTCAGTGGCACATTTATGAAAAGGACGATTAAAAATATTATTACAAGGGGTATCGCGAAGGAAGTCACGGAACGAGTCCCAATAAGAGCGTCGATAACAAAGATATTCTGTTAACAGGAGGTTCATAACTGATGGGAGAATCGAAAGAGATATCCATATACATCACCGCATGATTGGAGTTACCAAAAGGACAGAGTTGCAGCACACGACATGAGTCCCGGTTGGGGGCAAGGAAGAGATCAAGTAAAAGAAGCGTGTTGGTTAGAATTACTGGAGAAACGCGTGGGGAAGTCTACTACTTGTTATCGATTGTGTGATAGAAAAGGTCAGCATTGCCAGCGAGGTCGCTGACACTGTTTAAGCACTCTTATATGGTGGGCATTGAAGTCGCTGAACACAAATAATCAAACGGGTTTAGGGAGGGCCTTATCTATACTATCAGAAATAATATCTAGCAAGAAACAGTCATGAGAGGAAGGAGAACGATATCTGACAGAATTTAGGAGAGAAAGACAGAAGCACATGTAAGAACAAGAGAGAATTCCCTCGCCAGTGGCAGATGCTCCGGAACATAAACACCAAGGCCATGCATGTGGATACTAGAATCCTTCTGAAAGAGAGGAAGATAGTCAGGTACCTGGATTTCACAGGAAGGGATTAAAGAATTAAGATTACCGTATACACTCGCGGATAGGTCACCCCACTGGATAGGTCGCATCCGTACCTTATGACTTAATAATTGATGATTTACTCTTGACTCGCAGATAGGTCGCACCATTATCTGGGGAGTTACACAGCCCTTTTTAAACGTAGGAATTATCACATATCTACCTTTATTTCAAAATTTACAATTATTAATACAGTTTTGCAGTTAAAATACATTTCATCTATCATCATGTTATGAAAAAGAAGTAACTGTTTTGCCGGTTTAAAAAAGGCTCTGGTTCTTATTGAAAGTCTTTAAGGCCGTTATTTCTTATGTCCACGACCCAATCATCCATTTCCTTTTCCTTATTTTGATATGGCGATACTGAATACCTTGCTGCTTTCTTTGATTTCAGTATTTCTTTAAGCTGATCTTTCTGCTTTCTCCATCCTATGACAACCTTTTCTGAAATTCCAAATTGCTTTTCTACTGATCGATTTCAATGTTCTTCTCCATAATTTAGTACTTTTAATTAAAACCTGCTTCATAACTCTTTCTTTTCCCTCATGATTAGGGTTTGCAATAATTAAAATTATAAACTATAAATTTGGCTACCAACTATATTACTGCGCAATGCAAAATAGTGCAAACGTTTTGAGTACTAGATTCATGCGCTTTATTATTTATAAATAACACTTAAGACGCCTTTTAAACAACTATTAAAGAAAAACAACCATAAATCATTTCTTTAATATATATCTATATCTATATCTGTATATATATATATATATATATATATATATATATATATATATATATATATATATATATATATATATGAATCATGGGACTATTTTTTCTTTGTCAATGACCATCTACACGTGTTTTCTTAACTTATGTATGCATGTTCAGGGTTTCTATATCAGCCTAGTGCAAGGGCCCTGACCGAACGGTGACTCATGGATCAATGAATATTTTATAATTTTATTTAATTATTGTGATGGATATGTGAATCTAGCAGCAGGAGGTTAAGTTTGAAGCAGTGAGTCAGTATATATGATAGATAAATGGTTTCTATACAGAGAAAATCCACAGTTTTGGTGTTTATGGGCAGCATTTCCGATTTTTCAGAAATCATGATAACAAGGTAGTGTTTGTTTTACATTTATGTCAAGCGAACAGGTCGTACCCCTAATATTTTTTGAAATTTTTGGTCAAAAATTAGTGACCTATCTGCGAGTATATACGGTAGTTTCATAGAGAAATAGGATTTCCGGAGAGTGTCCCAAGAGGAAGGATTCCAAACTGCATAAATTGGTAAGAATGACTCGAAAGGTTTTGGGATTTAGGCTATTTTTCTTTATCCCTCTGATTTTGTTGTTTTTCGCTTATTGCTTTTAGTCATGGTGTATTATTTAGAGTAATAAAGAGCCAAGAATAAATGGTATCTGTCGGTCGACTAAGGTAATATGTGTTGGTAGGGAATTGGCGAAAACTGCATCATAGTGTAGCTTCGAGGTTGCAATTCGGAAGTCTTTGCAGGAAAACCTTACCATACGCGACATAGCACTGCAAAAAACCGATATTACGCGACTGTTGATCAGAGCAGCCTCTCTAGATGCCATCCAAGACTTCAGGCTTATAAGTACCAGTTGGGATGTAGCAAGCAAAAAAACGGCCAACCCGATGCCCTCAGTATGAATAGTTGTAGCCACCATCCAGTCATGTAATACCAAAGTTTCTTGACGGCCACCCTTATTAAGGCCCCAGAAGAAAGGAACCGAAAACCTCTTCCTAAACAGTAAATGACGGATAATCCTCTACTCCTGTCGAAAAGAAGGGGGAGTTGTATGGAACGGGCAATAGGTAGACCTATCTATTCCTATTTAGAAAAAGAAAGAAATTTACCTGTTAAGATTTAAGTCGAAATATCCAGAAAAACGATGGTTGGTGAATTAAAACTACCTTTATTGTATGAAATGCCTCTGGGCAAATCCTAGTTCAGTATTTCAAGTTATCGTTCTAGATAAATTATTTTCAAAATGCCAAAGATTCCGCGTACAAGGATATGGGCATTTAGCTATTATCATCTACATATTTTGAAAATTCTTCCACCCTTTATTTGTACTTTTGGGGGATAGAGTCTAACCCATCCCATGAATTATGACAGAAGCTACACCTTGAGGAAGACGGGAGAATTAATTTTTGAAAAATGTGCCAAGGAAATAAGACATTATATATTATACTTTATTTAATTTTAAAATTGATTTACTCCCGTCATCCACACAGGATACATTTTGAGAACCCCAACAGATGTATGGAACCAAAGATAGTCAAGAAACCTAAAATCTGTTTTTCGTATAAATAGATATGATACATTTTATAAATAAAACAGTGAATGATGTACAATCTCCTCACAATGAAGCGATTTGAAGCAAGAGAAATATGGTTCTACAGAAGGATGCTGAGAATACCATGGACTTGGTGCCTCTACTTTTCTACTAAAACGCAGAATAGCATGATGAAGAAAGGCCCCAGACTTAATATAAACAAATTTTTATCGTCAAAATATTTATGTTATTATTAAGCGAAAAGGCCAAAGTATTTTTTGAATATTAAAAAAAAAAAAAAAAAATAACTCGTTTCTAGCACGTTTGAAATTTGGGTTAAAAATCTTGTTTTTTTTTATGTGACTATGGTGTAACAGAGCTGCTAATGGACATTTTCGCGCCTGTTTTCCGGTAAAATAATATTAGTTTGGAAATTCTTGCAAAAATCATCGTGTTTTAATTAAACTTTCAGGACTTATTCACAAATGAATGAATTTATTTTTGAAATTATTATTTTTAGAAATTTTTTTTTTTTTTTTACATCTGTTAACACTCCCTCCACTTAATTTCATTAAATTTTCTAGAATTTGAAATCATCAACGAAATGTTGTTTATTAGTTAAAAGCAGGATTCCTTGGACAATGTAAATCCATTTTTTTTTTCAAATTCTTACAAAGTTTCCTAAAATCTACTCTAAATCGTAAAATAGAAACTGCAATAAAACTATCTAATTATTTAATTAGATTAGCTAAAAATTATCCCCCAACTCGTCAAAGTTGGGTTAAGTTATTAAGTCAAGACTATATTTACTAAATGAAAATTGAAAAAAATTAATACAATTCATCAGACCAAAATTTTTTTAAATAATTTTTAAAAATTGTTTTTTTTTTTTTTTTTTTTGTAAGTATAGTTTTTCATAAGTGACATTATCGTTAAAATGTCACGTGTTTGAATGGTTGTCCCCTTTTAGGGATAAACATTTTTCGTTTCTCTTCCAAGGACGGTTAAAGAGAAGAACGGCCCAAGCAATTATTCCATATAATGTTGTCTGAGCTGTTCGATTATGCTGAAATAAAATAAATATACAATTACCTTAGTAATATTAAAATGTAAGTAGTTTAAAAATTTAATAAATAACTTTAACATTTCATTAGGATCAGGATATAACAATTAATAATAAAGAAGAAAATGAAAAAAAATATCTTAAAATATATAAATTAATAATAAATACAATAAAATTTCACATTATTGCGTTTCCTCTTATCATTGCATTTTATTATCATTATCGCAGTTATTGAATTAAAAAGTTAATAATTGAGATATTATACAATAATATAATTATCTGATATTATTCTAAATATGTAATACCTGTGATAATATAACAATTAATAAATTTATTCATTATATCAATCATTAAATTACATTACCATATTATCTCAGTTATTAGATTTTTAATTTAATAACTGACTTAATTAATAATATACCATTATCGCTCAAATAATAATATACCATTATAGCTCAAATAATAATATACCTTTATCGCTCAAATAATAATATACCATTATCGCTCAAATAATAATATACCATTATAGCTCAATTTATGAAATGCTATAAATTTAGGAATGTTTATTTTTATACTATCTAAAATTTTATTATATTTTCAGAAAGCATCTTCAAACATAAGGTTAAGTACCAAAAAAATTAATAAAATATTATGTCATTGTTTAAAATATTTTGTTAATTTAAAAAAAATTACCTGGTAGTTAAAAAACAAAACAAAAACAAGCCGTTTTTACGTAGAATTCGTAAATTTATGTCAATTCTGGTCCACCATACCTGTCAACACCTTAGGCTGTTAATATACTGCCGTATGCTTGTATACAACATTTTATGCTATAAGTAATATTTTTTTGTGAACAAATTAATTTAACTTTAAATTTGATAATTTTCCGCAAATAACGTTTCAGAAATATATATTTTTGTAAGATTTTTAAAACTGAGAATACACTTTTTTTTTTATAAATGTTAAAAAATGGCCGTTTCGATTGGTTTTTCTAAGACAAAAAAAATTCAACTAATATCATTCTAATTTCTAATAGATATACACCACAGTATTCTGCTTTCTAGAATTAGAAAATTTAATTCTTTAGCTTTCATTTAAAGCTAAAATAAAAGTTTCAAGAAATAATTTTCATTCATGAAAATCCATTTTAACCTTAGGCATACCGAATTAGTGGAGGAACCTACCATAGGCTGACTGTCTGAGCAACGATGACGATTTACGCCACATAACGAGGAAAGAGGGTTAAGAGTCACACGGGATAGAAAGTTGTAGAGTGCCATGATTGCCTATGTCCTCAATCAGTGCCATGATTGTCTATGTGCCACATAGAAGAAACTTACAAGTATAGATAAAAATAGGTTTATACAGTGTAACCCGGATATAAGAGAGCTGTCGGGACCGGAGAAGAAGTCTCTTATATCCGGGTTTTTTGGCCCACCTTGTATATACACATTACTTACAGTCTTTTAGCACCGTTTAAGTACTCAAATTGTCCTCCTTCTACATTGTAACATTCACCGACCCTCTTCAGAACACTATGACGCACAGCACGACACATATCCCGATCTATATCTATTTAAATAAATACTTCTGAGATTTACTCTTTTAATTCTTCCACTGTGTAGGGATTTCTCTCATAAAGCTTGTTCTTTACTATATCCCCCACCCCTCGAAAAAAAAAAATGGCGGTAGGTCAGGTAAACGTAGTAGTCATTCGGTGCTGTCCCTTTTTTCCGAACCAAAGGTGTAGAAAGATTTGGTTAAGTTAGTCCCTTACTGGCAAAGCATAATGGGGAGATACGCCATCTTGCTAGTCAGATCTGAAACCTGTAACAAATACTAAACCAACCGTAAGTCTAGTTTTGGCCCATCATATATTAGGTTGGTGCAAAAATAATGACGTAATAATGTCGTTTTTTGACGTATTTTTTAACGTCAAAAAACGACATTATTCCGTCATTATTTTTGCACCAACCTAATATAACTGACGGTCACATAATTGTCTTATCTAGATTTACCATTTTGGTGTGCTCTTAATTTAAGTGGTTCTTCCAGAATTGTTATTATTTCGGGATGAATTGTTGAAACTGATCCTTTCTGTTGAAATTGTTTTATGAATGGAAAACGCTGAAGGACATCAATTAAAATAAGAATGGCTAACTTTTAATGTGCGTGTTTGTGAGGGTCGAGCATATTGCTTAAACTGGTGGCTAATCTGTTTCGAACAATACTGGCCGTGAGGAATGAATTATTGCCTCTGCTTAACTTGCACTCAGCACGGCAAATATCAATTCGTCTTCCCGTCGAAGACACGATAGAAAAGATCGGCTGAGAACGCTCACAACACCCACCGAGGAATTTCATCTCCGACTCACCCAAATCTGGACCGATCCCAATAAAACAATCGGCTTTTCAATAGAGGCTAATACCTCGAGTCTGTTGATTTGTAGTTGATATTCGAGCCGAATAATTTGTCATCATAATTTTATCGTTGACAGCAAATAAAACAAACACCAAAAAAAGTAACTGATCCTCATAAAGTAGCTTAAATCTGGCGTACATAATGGAGGTATTATCTGAGCTTCGACTGGTATAAGGCCACCATTATGAGACACACAGTGAAGATAGAAATCACTACACAATAGCAAGGTGCCCGAGTATTTGCTAATCTAAATTTAATCTGGGACACCCAGTCAGGGTCGCATTCATTATTCAGCCATTATCACTCCCTCGACTGATTCAATCGTCTCTCTCGCTCTCTCCCGCTATTTATCTATAGCTTATCTGGGTAGGGGGTTGAAAAAACAGATTCATACCTTCCCCAAGGGTATTTGCACGTAAATGAATGTTACTAATTTGAATGGAATTCGAACTCGGTTCTCTGATTCCTCAATCCGAGCAGCTATCCATTATTCCACCATCAACATAGAAATTATGTCAGACAGATTTCATAGGTTGAAATGCTTTACGGTGTCAAAGGTAGAAAATGATAGATCACAAATAACTGTAGGGTCCCACATATAGACAAATACTGAACTTCCAAACTGGGATCAAAACATTAAAGTCTAAAAATACATTTTCATAGAAAAAAATTACCAATAATACATTTTCATAGTAAAAAAAAAGTTACCAGCAAAACACAAACTTCACACAAACACAAACATATTCTCTAGTTTAAATGGTTTCTTTTTTATTATTCAGTGTTTTTGCCACACGAAACAATCTTCTGCTATTGTCTGCGTATACCTTTTGTTAATACATACATTGTCGTTCGTTCGTTTGTTTATATATATATATATATATATATATATATATATATATATATATATATATAAACCTAGTGAGCCAGACAAACCTACCCAGGTTTAACCTAAGCGGATCGTCAGGGAAAGCTGGCTAAAGAAGCAAAGGGAAACGCATATTCATAAGCGATAGTCAAAATTATACCACGTGACCAAAGATAAAGAAAAACACAAGCTTTTTTGTTAGTTGTTTACTCGTATCGGGTTTTTTTCTTTGGGCTTCAAACCTCTATCTGTGCGATGGTTTTTCGACAGACTTTCATGTTTCTAGCTCTTTCTTTTTTTTAAACCTTTTTTTTCCTTCGTGATTGATTTGATAATTGGCAAATCAAAAATTCGAGGGTTTTTCGAAACGAGTATAGTTAACTATATATATATATATATATATATATATATATATATATATATATATATATATATATATTATAAAGCATTGCTCTTCAACTATGAATTGACCTCTCCTGGCAGCTGTCGCATTTCGTATAGAAAACGTTGAAATTTCCATTTCTCTCTGCCGTGCGACGATAGCCTAGGGGTAGGATCTCTGACTGATGTCAAATCGGTCGGGTTTGGATCCCGGCTTGAAGTAATCGGACGTCTCGCCACGCAGAAGAGTTGTGAAACAGGCTGTCTGTGAATGACTGTGTATATATATATATATATATATATATATATATATATATATATATATATATATATATATATATATATATATATATAGAGAGAGAGAGAGAGAGAGAGAGAGATATTATTAGGTTGGTGCAAAAATAATGACGTAATAATGTCATTTTTTTACGTCAAAAAAACGAGATTATTACGTCATTATTTTTGCACCAACCTAATAGTTTTGCTGTTACTTTAGACATTAATTACTTGGATTCACATACGTGTCCATAATAACTGTTGTGAGAAAGATATACCAGGAGGCACGTGTTTTCTACCTAAACCCTACCAGCATTGCTTGCATTAAAATGTAGTTCAAAAGAAGAACACTAGAAATAGTATGGACGGAACAGGTAAGCAACGAGGAAGCTTTAAGAAAAAAAATGGGAACAAAAAGGGTAAATACTGAAAATCAGAAGGAGACAGCTTAAAATCTTGGGACACGTAATGAAAAAAATCTTGGAAGATTTGACTAACACGGCATATACAAGGTTGATTGTTTTTCGATTTTTTTTTTCGGCTTATCAATCCTTTGTAGCTTATTCAAAGCCAGAAAATATTTTTAGATTCTAAGAATTTTCTTTTTGGAAGATAATAGATTAAGCATGCAAGTCTAACTAATTAACCCATAGCTGGGGGCAGAATAGATGGATTCATTGGGTATTTGTGTAAGCGAATATAACGAACGCAAAAGGAATTCGAACTCTGCTCTCTCCAATTAAAAATTCCGAGCCATTATCCGTTACACCTTCCACACATTCAAGTTTACGGCATCTGGTATTCCTAAGCGGTCAACCATCTAATTTGACCAGGCTCGACGTTGCTTAACTTCAGTTTAACCGGAGTTTCAACGGACGGAGAGAAACATCGAGTATCCCACGTAAAGAATTTATCTGAAAGAATTACAATGTGGAGACAAAGATGGTAAAGAGACAGGCGACTTAGGGTTACAAGTGACAAGCTATAAGAAGCCAAGATTGGTTTGGTTTGGTTTATTTTGTTTTACGGCATATCAACCTAAGTGGGTTATTTAATGCCAACGAGATTTTTAGGATAGTTTCGTTGGTTGGTTGGTTGGTTGGGTTTTATGGCATATCAACCACTGTGGGTTATTTAATGCCAAATCCAGTTTATATGAAATTTAAATGCCTATTTTGTATGGAATAAAAAACGTATAGCTGGCAACATTATTCTTTTACAAAAAAACGTATAGCTGGCAACATTACTTTTTTTACAAAAAAAACTTAGAGCTGGCAACATTATTGCTTCAAAAACTTAGAGCTGGCAACATTATTTTTCTGAAAACATTATCTGAGACCTTGCTGTTGGATGCATTTTATCGCCGTACCCAGGACGCGGATGTAGTTTACCGTCATACCCAGGATGGGATAGTTTCGTATGAACAGAATATATATTCTTTGTAAAAATCAGTTTGCAGATCAGGTTTTATTTATGCATCTTTGTAAAGAGGGTTTTTTTTTTCGAGACAAATGTATTGCTGGTAATATTTTTTTTTTCAAAATGTATGGCTGGTATTCTACTATAAAAATCTATTTTTTTAAATGATTCATAGTATTTTGATTCCTCTTTGGGGTTAACTATTTACCCATAGTTGGGACCCTATCAGGTGATACTACATCGGGTCAGGGTGAACCAGGGGACAACAGCAATTAAGAGGTGGTTCCACGCTCTTCAAAACCGCCAGATCAGAGGCCTTGCTGCAGAATGCAGTTCATCGTCACACCCAGGACAAAGAGCCAAGATCGTCCACGTCCTGAAGGGACACGACAAGTAAGATTAAATCTGATTTCGGGTCTAACGCGGTGAAACAAAATAAATATGATGTAATGTAGTTTAGAATGATTGAGTGACCCAATATTTTGGCCTTGTGCCAGAAAGAGCTCAAAGCATCAACAGAATTAAAGTAGATTAACGCAAAGGTACGCCTTGAGGAATACGGGCGAATTCTTTCGTGAAAATGTACCAAAGAAATAAGACGAAATACTTTATGAATGCCATGTTTTAGAGCTAATTTTATTTATTGAGTCCCTCCTCTACTCAGGATACATTTTGAGAGTCGCAATGGATGCATGAATCCGGAGACAGTCATGAAACTTAAAACTACTTTTACAAACGTTGGTGCTGTGTTCCTGATTCTACCGTAAACTTTCTTTAGACTCAATAACTCAAAAACGAAGGATTTGCGGGCATATGTTTATATGGACGTTTGTCCTTGTTTTGGCGTGAAGAACCCACCTCCTAAGTTTGTAAAAGTATTTTTTTATATTCTCTAGACACACACATACATGGATTCTTTTCAAAACACATAGCCAACTCATAATTAGGGTAGCATTGCTTATTAAATATTATTTGGCCGTTATCAATCTTACACTATTTAGCGTGTTAAGTTTACTAAAAGTAGAATTCATGCCCAGGTCAAATGGCCGCTCATAGCACATGGCCGCAAAAAAACATACAACATCCACCGTACATACACCACGCAGCAGAACTACTATGTAGAAACCGTATATAGAAATTCACCATCCAAAAACCACGTCTTTGATAATGGCTATAGAACTAGCCGAAAACACCCGGGATAATTATAACTATGGACTATTCCTATATTCTTTAAACCCTGAAAAATGAAAACTATGTGAGAATTCTGAAGAAATTCAATAAAAGATTAATTAAATCTTCCTTGTCGGCCATTTTCACTGAAACACGTTTGAAAGAATGGTTGCTTCCCAAATACACATTAATATATATTAGGTTGGTGCAAAAATAATGACGTAATAATGTCGTTTTTTGACGTAACCTTAAAAAACGACATTATTACGTCATTATTTTTTGCACCGACCTAATATATAATACATTTGACAAATAGAAAAGCTTTTCATTGAAACTAGATTTGATTATGAGTTGCGCCTTTCTAGATATCATCAGATCTAAAAATGAAAAAAAAAATGTGTGTGTATTTGTGTATATACTTAAATAATAGATTATTAGTACCTTTTCAGTTAAGCTGGCATTACTTGTGATGAAAGAAAATGAGTGACTTTAAAAAAAAGCTGGTAATATTTATTCTGTATGTTTTCTTTTTAATTCTTAATTCACGTCAAAAATTATTTATGGATTCCGCCAGATTTTCTACATTGAATTTAAGGTAAAAAAAGTTATAATTATCCCGGATCTTTTGGATTCTTTTCAGAAGGGCTCGAAAGCAAGAAATACGTAACACTTTTCTGAAATTCATTAAATCCTTATCGAATTTTTCAGAATGGTTTTAAAGTAAAAAATCGACAGATGTAGATGTTTTTACGTCTGTTCATTTGTTTTCCTTGTCGACAATATGTGGATAAAATTGGATAAAGTTTTGAAGAAATTTGACAGATGGAAAACCTTTTCATTGAAACTAGATTTACACATTTTCATTCTTTTCTTTCATCACGAGTAACACCAGTTTAGCTAAAAAGGTACAAATAATCCATTATTTAACGATATACACATACGCACGCATAATCAAATGTAGTTTCAATGAAACGGTTTTCCATTTGTCAAATTTCTTCAAAACTTTGTCGGAATTCTATATCTTATTTCATACACACATACACACATACACACATACACACATACACACACACATAGTAAAGGTAATAAATCCGTTGCTATATAATCCAAGTGGATCCTAGTCATATAAAATATTAAAACTGATCCACTAATAGAACTCAATGTATTTATTAGCTCGAATCTTAATTGCTCTGTATAATAAATACATTGAGCTCTATTTGTGGATCAGTTTTAATATTTTATATAACTAGGATCCACTTGGATTATATCGGTCTTTTGGACATAGCCCGGCATTTGTGCTGATTCCTTAAGTTTACGAATTTTCCAATGGTGTTCTTTGTTTATGATTTCAACCTGATCCCACAGAGGCCTGTGATCTCACTTTTCTCTCCATATGTGGTCAGCCACGCCTGATTTTTTCACTTCCCCTCGTGTTACAGCTTTCTGGTGTTCTTGAAGCCTTACTTTAAGGGGGCGGCCTGTCTTCCCTTTATATTTCTTTCCGCGGCTGCACGGGATGGCATTAGTCATGTTCTTCTCTGTGGGTTGAGGGGGTTACTCGGGAGAGATATCTGCGAAGTATCGTCCAGAGAATTTTTTAATACTGCTGTTTTCTGGTCTAATTCAACTCTGACATTATATATATATGTGTGTATATATATGTGTGTGTGTGTGTGTGTGTGTGTGTGTGTGTGTGCCACCACAGAAACACGATACCTAAAGTTTAAAATGAATTTTCAAAAAAAGGAAAAATATGTGTAGAAACTTTTATCTTAGTTTTAATTTCAAGCCAAGCCTGAATTTACTATTTCCAATAAGAAAATTACTTTCTGTATTGAAATTACTAAAATAGCTGACTTTAACCTCATTTTTAGCCATCCGTCATCATGAATAATTCCTTTTTTAAAAAATTATTTCCAAAATAAAATATATTTTTCTGGAACTTTAATTGAACAAAACTAGCTGATTAAAATTTAATTAATCTGATTTGAAATATACAGTGTAACCCGGATATAAGAGATCCCGATATAAGAGAAACCCGGATATAAGAGATATTTTCTTTGGTCCCAAATTAGAGCCATACCTACCTAAACAAAATAGACCAAACCCGGATATATGAGAAACCCGGATATAAGAGACTTCGTCTCCGGTCCCGACAACTCTCTTATATCCGGGTTACACTGTATTACATTAAGTTCAAAGAGCGCCCTTTTTCTATAATTTTTAAATACCCAGTAACCTTGAAAAATTAGGAAAAATATTCTCCATAATTAATCTAATATTTTATTGAATTTTAGGTACTTTCGCTTTAAATTCACTAGAGTTATCGCTCATTTTCCGAGAATGTTATGAATGGACATCCATATTTACAAAAATCGGCACTTCTATACACATACAATTAAAAAAAAAAAAAAAAATCAATATTCTTTTTAAAATATTCGGGGCGGGGGTCACTAAATTGTAATACGTTTTTCCATTTAGGATTTATTTACTGTACGGTTTTTATTTAATTATAATATCACCTAACCTCTATAAAGAAGGAGATAATTTTAAAAGATTTAAAACTTTATGAATTATTAAAATTTAAAAAAAAAAAAAATTCGGGAAAAGCAGTAATAAATATATTTTCATATAAGCAATTGAAAGCCTTTCTAATTAAATAATATCTTAATTTTATTGCAATTTTTATTTTACGAGTTAGAGCAGGTTTTCGGTAACTGGGTGGGGGCGGTTTTGAAAAAAAGAAAATATTTGAATTCTGTCAAGTATATTAACATTAAGCAAGATAAAATTTAACTTCTCGAAATTTCATGAAATTAAGTGCGTGTGTGAGGGGTGGGCGTATAAACGTAAAAAATAGAATTACCAAAATTTAAAAAAAAAATTTCCAAAATAATTTCATTCATTTGTGAAATCTTTAAAGTTTCCTTAAAATTTGACAATTTTGGGATTTCTGCAAGAATTTCCAAATCTGTTTTTCACCGCAAAAAATGCTAAATTTCCTGTAATAATCTTTGAACGACTGACGCAAAAGAAAAGAAATACTTTATTATTAGGTTTGTGTCATGGAAAGAAAATTTATTATAAAAATATTATAAAAATATTATGAAAAAATAATATCAAAAATATTATAAAAATATTATAAAAATATAAAAAAGATTATAAAAATAATATTAAAAATATTATAAAAATATAAAAAATATTATAAAAAATATTATAAAAATATTATAAAAAATATAAAAAAATTCATTATAAAAAAATTATTTTTTAATTTTGTGTCATATATTTTCGTCGGGGAATGTTCCTGTTTTAGCAAGTCAGTGGCGTGTGTAAAAATTCAGATAAGTAAAAATGACTGTAAAAGAGTATGAATAAAAGCAAAATGAAAACTATGCTTTACCGACACGTTTCGTCCTCTGATGAACTTTAACAAGGCAAATGTAAGGATTATATTTTGTAAAGAGTATCGTTACGTTTTTAACAATTTTAAATCTAATAACACTCCCAAATATTCTCCAAACCAACTATAGTGTAACCAGGATATAAGAGAGTTGTCGGAACCAGGGAATAAGTCTCTTATATCCGGGTTTCTCTTAAATCCGGGTTTCTACTATATATCCGGGTTTGGTCTATTTTGTTTAGGTAATTATGGCTCTAATTTGGGACCAGAGAAAATCTCTCTTATATCCGGGTTTCTCTTATATCCTGGTCTCTTATATCAGGGTTACACTGTACTTACTTTGACTTTCACAGTTAGCCTGAAAAATATTTATGAGCATTCTAAAATTTAGAAACTTTCTAACAACATTGTGTTAGAACAATACTTGCTCAACAGATATGGATATGCTGAAACAGTCGTATATCTTGTATATTGTATATAAATACGTGTCTGTAGACAGATTGACAATTGATTAAAAACAATCCTTTGTCATAGGACGGATGTCACTTATATAAATAGCAATGAAGAAAGGTCATGCACTTTGCCCTTTAAAAGTACACCCAGATGCCTGCTTTGACCGCATTCACCTCCCTGAATCAATTTTACCGCCTTCACGAAATTATGTTAACTGATACCACAGTGGTTGTCACAAGTAAATATGGTAACCGCCTGACAAAATATGTCGTTTTAAAGTGAGCTCACGAGTACAATAAAGAGGGGAGAGAAAAAATGAAAAATATCGAAAAGGTGTAAAGATGGACGCAAATACGAAAACGAGGTTGGGCATAAAGAAATGAAATATAAATTAAAGGAAGTGTCAAGCGAATTCCTAAGAAAGGGGAAACCTTTGAATGAAAAGTGGGGAGGTGAATATGGTGGGTGAATGGGGGACGGGTAAGATTGAGAAACAAAGAACATATTTGAATTACCGTATATACTCGTGTAACGTGCAATGTTTATTAAACGGCTGTACTTTATGACTACAGTAACTGGATATATAGTTTAGTTAATGGCGTAGCGAAGGCTAGCAGTACATACCCGGCCCGTTTTAGGATGAAAGTGTAGTATCTGTGCTTTGTGATCATGCGGGCTGGCTTCTGTCGAACTCTCTAATGCAGGGAGGAACTCGGAGGAAGCTTTGCCGAAGGGCAAGGTTTTCTTCGGGGAGGTAGACAGGACCTGAACCCGTCCAGGCGGGTTCAAAGGTCATATTTTTGGCCGAGCCTACGGGCTCGCGGGCAACCCACATTAAACCGGCCTTGTGCCACATTTAATCCTCGTGGGTGGGTTAATAAATACTAGCAGTACATACCCGGCCCGTTTTAGGATCAAAGTGTAGTATCTGTCCTTTGTGATCATGCGGGCTGGCTTCTGTCGAACTCTCTAATGCAGGGAGGAACTCGGAGGAAGCTTTGCCGAAGGGCAAGGTTTTCTTCGGGGAGGTAGACAGGACCTGAACCCGTCCAGGCGGGTTCAAAGGTCATATTTTTAGCCGAGCCTACGGGCTCGCGGGCAACCCACATTAAACCGGCCTTGTGCCACATTTAATCCTCGTGGGTGGGTTAATAAATACTGGCTAGCAGTACATACGCTAATTTTATATCTTGTGTATGATAGGATTCCCTTAAAATTAGCTTCAAAATTAGGTCTTCAAAATTCGCATGAGACGCGAGTATATGCGGTTTATTTTGATAACAGAACGTTAGATACGAGTGAAAATGCGGAAGAAAAAAAAAAGAATAAAAACGAGAAAAAAAAAACTGAGGCTTCTGTTCAAAAAGCCAAAGTAAAAATGGCGCACAATGCAAAAATCGAATGAAAGAAAAGGCAGAAAAATCAGTAAAGAAAGCATCAAAAAAGCTTTAAACTTATTAAGAATTAAAATATTTTAATAAATTAACAAGTCAGGAAATAGTATATAGAGTTAAAATTAATTTGAGTTAAGACAGATTTCTTACTTAACCTACAGGAAACGAAATCTGTGTGAGATCTGCAGTTTAGTTACAGAAGTTTTATTAATTAGGTTGGGGAGAAGACAGAGACACACACAGAGAGACAGAGAAAGAGAGAGAGGGAGAGAGATTAGACGCAGATAGAAGAGAGAGTGTGAGAAAAACACAGATACACACACAGAGAAAAAAGAGATTGAGAGAAAGACACACACAGAAAAAGAGAGACTGAGAGAAACACACACACACACACAGAAAAAGAGAGACTGAGAGAAAGACACACACACACACAGAAAGAGAGAGAGACGTAGAGAGACAGACAGACACACAGGGACTGGCAGAGAGAGAGAGACAGAAAGAGAAAAACTGAAAGAGACATAGATAGATAGATAGATAGATAGAAAGATAGATAGATAGATAGATAGATAGACAGAGAGAGAGAGAGACTGGTAAAGACAGAGAGACAGGTTGATAAAAAGAGAGTGACTGACTCACAGAGAGAGAGAGAGAGAGAGACTGACAGAATGTGGGACATGAACAGCAACAATAACAGTGGTAATATATACTCTTGGTTTGCTCAAGGCTGGAATGGGAAAAAAGCGTTGAACAAAATACCTGGAAACATCAAGGTACAAAAAGTCCTGAAGATCGTCCTTCTCAGATTTGCTCACATATTAAGGAGAGCCTCTAAACTTATTATAACCTCATGGGAGCCCAAACCCAAAGGATGGACTTGGCTCCATGAATGATCAAAGCAGGGTATGATGAAAATAATAATGATGATAATAAAAAAGGAATAAATTTTATACACAAATGAAACGTTAAATTCAATTTTCAACGCATCAATATTATTTGCAAAACAATCATAAAAATATCGAATTGACTAATTGCATGCTGATATATAGATCATTTTGCTGCCTACTTCCACGTCAGACATTCAAATCACAACAGATAATATTTATTTACATTATATTCGGACTATTATCATCATCATCGATGTTATCACAACGTTTCAGCCGTTGTGTCCTCTGGTCTTCATCAGATTTTGTAGACTTCGCAAAGATGATGACAATAGTCCGAATATAAATTGTGTAAATAATGATAAATTCTCATTCCAAAAATTAAAATAGAAGAAAAGCTTTGATATATTTTTACGAGATCAATAACGAATACCTAACAAACCAAAATAAGTCTTTTTTTTTTTTTTTTTTTTTTTTTTTTTTTTATAGAAGATATTGTAGTAAAAGTTGTGAAGGATAGGTCCCTCTTATCATTGTTTCAACTTTTTATTTAAGGGAAACATTTTAAGGGTTTTTTTTTTCTTAAATTATATATTCTGCATTTGAAGTTGCATTACTCTTGCAATTGTAACCATATATTCAGTTAAGTGTCATACGTGATACACGCTTGGGCGATTAGGTCTTTCGATTCAAGACTAGGCAGAAGATTGCCGTTTCTTTCTGCGGTGGACTGGTTGCCAATAAAACCCAGTTTTTCCTGCTATTTAACCCATAGCTGGGAGGAAAAGAGATGGATTCATACTTTTCTCAAGTGAATTATCGAACCCGGCTGGAAATTGAACTCGGTTCTCTGATTTCTCATCTCGAGTCGTTATACATTACATCACAACCATTAGTAAGTAAAATTTGTGGATAATTTATTTCTACTTTGACCACAGGTGAATGCAATTCCTGAACAAAACCGAGTTTCTTCCGCGAAGGTAGAATTTTGCGTCCTGACCCACTTGCAGAAATGTAACCAAAACTTTAAACATCGAATTTTTATGGGAGAATGCTTCTCAGTATAGATGAGAACTTTTTAGTTTTTGGCATTTGTTTCTTTATTTTTCTAGCCTTAAATTCCCACTATACGTTATATTTGGTCTATTTAAACCTCTTGCTTCTCACACTTCCGGCAATATAAGTAATTTTTTTTTAAAGAAATTACCGATATAGAAGGACCAGATAGACGAAATCGTTTGGAATTGAGATGCACCGAGTTCAACAAAGACTCGGTTAACGTCCTACAAAAGAAATAATAAATAAATAAAATAAAATAAAAATAAAATAAAAATAAAATAAATAAAAAATAAAAAATGAACAATATGGTGTCGCTTCCTGACCGACAAACGGAAGTGATATTAATTTATATTCCGTTAGAAACGCCTACTTGCTGACATTTTTTTTTACAAAGACCTGAAATTAAGGTCGCCTATAGAATATATAAAATTCTTTCAAACCAAATAAAGCTATACAGACATCATAACTGACCTATCATCTGTAAATTCAGCTCGTCTAAAAATATTCAAAATTTTATTTTTAAAATAATCGAATAAAACAAATAATGTAAATAAAAATAAATGACAGAATAAGGATTAAGTCAGGAAAAAAATAAATTTCTATAAAGCTAGAATCTTGAAATAAGAGGTACATTATTTTGAGTTTAGGCGAACTAACACATACTTAATGATAAATATATATATATTAAAGTACATGTATACACGTTTTTTATTTGGTTGGTCAAAAGTAATTTAGGTTAATTTGCAGATTAGGACCTGCGCTCAGTTTGCATTAAAATTTTCCCGAATTAGTTAAGTGTAAATGTACATGCTTCATTCGAATATGACTCGATAATCTGATGAAATGTACCGTTTTGGAGTTATTGTCAGTAAAAGTTCGGATTCATTCGCGTCGTGGCAGCCATTACTGGCGTTGTTTGCATACATTTGCTGAGTAACGGCTATTAGTGGGATATCCACTTGTCTTGATTATTGCGCACGCAATATAGTTCTCTTGCGCAGTAATTGAGACAAGTTGAGACAAGTAAGATCAGTAAACAAGGCCGTTAACTACTTTCTTTTCGTGCTTAGCTTTCCGCCACAAATCTATACAAACAACGCCAGTAATCGCTGTCAACATCGATCCGAATGAATTATTATCAATCAATTATTAAGGTTAGCAACTAGTTATTTTAAATTACAAAATTTTACTTGGATTAAATAAAAATTGCTTAAAATATAATACATATTACTTATAATACATTCTTTCTTGACGTCAATTTTGACGGGACAGGTACACTAATCTTATACAAAACAATAATGTGTCTCCACCAATTTTTAACATCAACTTCAGATTTTTCTTGTTAAATGTTGAATAATTTTAACACATTCAACATAATGGATAAAAAATAGTGAATTTTATTTAGCAAAAAAGAAAATCACGGATTTGAACGAAAAAGAACCCAAAATCCAATAAAAAAAAAATTATCCTTTAATAGTCAGTTGTACTTAGTTTGATTTTTAATATATATCATTGTAGGTAGAAAAAAAGCAAATGTTAAGATAGCGAGGGTCACAAAGCACTGTCCGGGACTCCCAATAAGTCTTACCCCCATCCAATCAAGGGAGGGTACGAACCGGCCATGCTTATACTTAACATCAAACTGGCACTTCGACGTGGCACATTGGTAAACCAGATTTTCTCGATAGATCAATTACGACTGAATAGTGAGTTTGAAACTCGCTGGATACCGCTTGGTTCCAGTCCTGTGCCACATCTAAGCTACGCTTACTAAATCAATATACTTAATATCAGAAAGAAACAGCTGAAATTTTTAGGGCGCATAAGGAAAGAGGGCTTGGAAAATTTGAAACTCATAGGACGATCTGAAGTAAAATATTAGCAGTACTGGATTTAGAAGAAATAGCAAAAAGACAAAATTTACTAAGAGCTACAAAGGACAGGAAACTGTGGAGATCCATGATCGCCAACATCCTGAAGAAAAGAAACAGGAAAATTATCTGAAGTATAAGATACAAATTTCTGTTTAAAATGTTATCTTTTAAGCACTGATAAATTAATAATGATATTTTTTTTCAAAATTGTTTTGAGAAATTGTTTTTCATTCGAAAATTTTCAGATGCGAAATAATGACTGTATTTACGTGAGCGTCGCATACCGGCGCAGATGGTGTAATGGTTAATGGGTCAGCCGAACAATTCACGAGTCGGGTTCGAATTTTCGCCAAGTTCAGACATTCACTTATGCGTAAATACTATTGGAAAGGTATGAAGCCATCGTTTCTCTCCACCAGCTATGGATGAAATAACGTAGCTCTCGTGTTGGAGAAATCTGAATTCCAAACCGTATGTAGCCCTTGACAAGACCGTGTGGTTTACAATAAGTTTATATTCTCCCTTATATCTAAACATAGATATTATTTATTGATATACACTGTTGACAAGAGTATTTGGGTGACGACAACTCAAGTAAGATTACCCAAACATATTTCGGGATTTAGCGTATAAAACGCAAATTTTGTGTGAGTATATATATATATATATATATATTTTGAAAAATAAAAATTAAAAAATTAAAATCCTCAGACACACTGGATTGTAGATTAATATTCTTTCGTTTTTTTATTATTATTCCATTTAGATTCCTCGACTAGTTTCGGCCAAAATGGCCATCATCGGGAGGAGAAATATTTCTGCTTGCTGCTAGCACTAAACTACAGAAAAAAATCTGTATATATATATATATATATATATATATATATATATATAATAGATAGATAGATAGATAGTTGCATTCAAAAGTTGTGCTCTCTCTCTCATATATATATATATATATATATATATATATATATATATATATATAAGACATTTTTATGTTTATACATTCTTTTTATAGATACAATTATTTAAGTAAATGCTCTGTTTTATAATAAACAGTATTAAACAACATTTAACTTAAATATTTGTATCTATAAAAAGAATGTATAAACATAAAAATGTCTTAAAATAATTGTCGGACTTTGTCCATTTCATTACATATATATATATATATATATATATATATATGGTGCGATGGATAAATTGTCTAAATTACCCAAAAATGAAAATAACCCTGACATCTCATTTTAACAGATATATTTACCAAAATTGCACAAACATATCTTGAAATACGAAAGAGTAAATTTAATCAATAAAACTGCTATTGGCTTCAGCCACAGCCTCAAGACAATTTGGGAATCTCCTGCAACTCTTTTAGACGCTCTCCTTATTGAAGTTAGTGAATACTGCCATAATCCTTTCTTTCAGTTCAACTTTGGTGTTACGAGGAGTTTTGTTGGTCTCTCGCTAAACTGCGCCTCAAAGATAATAATCAAGGGTGTTGCAGTCTGAGAAGTTAGGTGGCCAGATGTAAGGGGCGATATGGTAGCAGATATTGTCTGACTCTCATGACTGGGTTCTTTTGCTTGTGTGGCAGGGTGCAGAGTCCTGTTGCCAGACATAGGATCTTCCATCAGCCACCCTCTTGACACAGGGCAGCGTTACTTTCTCAAGGTATTTGATGTAGATCTTCGTGTTGAGTTTGAGGCCCTCACCAGTAAGTTCGGGAGTTATTACCAGAACGATCAGGATGAGTTTATCCGAGCTGCCGTACCATCGTAATCACCATTAGACTCATCCAACTCTTTCTGAATTCTCTGCACTGTCATCAGATTGGCACCCAAACATTATGTTGGAGCTTCTGTTGCCAAGCTGTACATCATGCCTTTTCCAAATTTCTGGCAGAATGAATTGCGTCATTTTTCTCACAGACTGTGCTCAACTGACCCTATTATACTGCGCAGTCGACAAAATCAAAAACAGACAACGTGCATGCGCGAAATTAAAAATATACCTACTTTTGCACATCTATGCATGATATACGCTGATAAATATCTTCATTTTTTCACAAATAAACTATAAAATAATTGGAAATATGCCTTGAAAAATAGTGTAACAAGGGAATTAACTTTAATAAATTAACAAAAGTTAGTCAAACAGTGCAATTTAAATTGTGCTTCATATAATTTAAATTGTGGATCATATCACTAGTTCGATTCAGTGATTGCATGCTGATTATAACATGGTCCGGACATGTTGGCAGTGATAAAGTTGTAGAGACAATGACAACAAAAAGGGCAGAGTTACAGTTAACATCGGGAAGAGACAACTGAAATTTCTGAGAAACATAATGAAAAAAAAGGGCATCAGGAATTTGATTGAAGGCAAGAGGGCGAAAAGGAAAGCAAAGGACAACCTCCTTGGCGAGTTTGAGCGAATATATAGCGGTGCTGGGTTTGGGAGTGATGACAAAAAGAGAAAAGTTATTAAGAGCTACAAAGGATAGGAAATTGTGAAGGGAAATGATCGCCATCATCCTTAATGGACACAACACATAGAAGAAATTTTAAATAAATTAAAATTCTATCACGCAGTTTTCCATCATCCCCTATTCTCAATTAAGACCTTTACTGAACTTTGCTATATTTTTTTACATCATAAACTTAGTTAAGGAACCAGTAACAAACTTTTACCACTCAATTTTGTTATGCTTTTGAATATTTACTATATAGGTGGATTAGCAGTAGAGCCCGGCATTGCCCGGGGATGTAACAGTAAGAGATAGATCAAGTATCGACCATCATAAAGACTGAAAAATAAAATTGACAAAGATTATTGTTTAAGGTTGACGGACAAGCATGTCTTAATTATTTTTTTTTTTATTACGAATTGGTCAAACCCAAACTCAAACAAAAACATTGTTTTCAATCGTTATGAGTCTACCGATTGAATAGAATTTTATTATAAACAATTGTCTTGTAAATGGAATTTTTAAAGCATTCTGAATGTAAAAATAAAGAAAAAAGTGTGCAAGAAACACTACCTGCCAAAAAAAAAAAAGTGAAGTTTTGTTGAAATCGGTTGAAAAAGGTAGGAAATCCGATCCCATATATAAACGAACACACACACACACACACACACACACACACACACAAACAACTTTGGTTTTATAATAAGTATAACTCGAATGAGTTGTCTCCTTTCCATTCTCGCGATGTCTCTTAATCGTGTTTTCAAATTGATTTCGTGCAAAAACAATTGTGTTTTTCCAATTTTTGGCACTGTCAGAACCACCACAAGGTAATTTTATGTAGTCCTGTGAAGTTTTGTTGAAATCGGTTGAAAAGTGTAGGAAATCCAATCCAATATATAAACGTACAGACACACACACAACCTGGGTTTTATAATAAGTATGATGATGGAAATTTTTTCCATGTGTAAGTGGGCGATGACGCCAAAAGGTTGGGAATCCCGTGAATAGACATTTTTAGCCAGGAGTTGTTCAATCAAGTTGTTGATATAACAAAATATAGAAATAAAAAAATAACAAAATTAAACCTACAAGTTAAAAAAACAAAAACTGGGAAATACATTGTGATATTAGGTGGAGAGAACAGATGGAAATTATGGAAAAAATTTAGGTAGATTTTAGAAACCAACAGCAAAAGTTGGGTCACTATGTCTTGCCTGAAAATTTGTCGTCAGAGTCCATCTTGTACATTTACAAATCTACCCTTCGCCTGCTACCATATCTGGTCTGGCGCTCCAGCTACTCATCTGGAGGTTCTTGACAAAATCCAAAGAAAGATCTGTAATGTAATCGATCCTGACTTGGCATCTCGACTTCAATCACTTGCTCACCGACGTGACGTGGCTTCCCTCTGTCTTTTCTACAAATATTTTCATGGCAATTGCTTTGACGATCTGTTTTTACCTGATGCCCCAACTACATTAATTTAAGCGTGCTGCTAGAGTATCACCTAGTTTCCACACGTATAGTGTTGAAATAGCTAAATGCAACGTTCACTTCTACTCCAACAGTTTTTCTCGCACTTCCCACCTGGGGAACCCCCTCCTGTTTACTTGATTTCCTGATAAATACAATCTTCAAAAATTTAAACGCAACGTCAATCGCCATCTTCTATATTCTTGAATCCCGTTCATCTTTTGTCCTTTCCTCAATCCTCTCTATGCTCAGTCTTTTCTCTCACTTTCACTCGGTGTAATACCCTGCGTATTAATGACATTCCCGCCTTGCTTGGGGTGAAATGATTAAAAAATATATATGTCTATATTTCTGAGATAAGGTATTATGTACATTATTTACATTATTCGGACTATTGTTTTCATCTTTGTCGCTGAAGAAGGCCGGGGCGTACAACGGCCGAAACGTTGTAATAAATATGGCGACAAAGATGAGGACAATAGTCCGAATAATGTAAATAATGTACACACATATATATCTATAAGTCTATCATTCGTCCATGCTTAAAATATTGCTGCCCGAAACGGTCTGCTATAAACCGTGAGTTCCTTGATAAAATCCAAAGATCAGTACTATTATCGGCCCTGATTTGACGTCTAGTGTATAAAAGCCGAAACGTTGTAATAAATATGGCGACAAAGATGAGGACAATAGTCCGAATAATGTAAATAATGTAAAAATATATATATATATAGTTTGGTAGTGTAGTTACTGCAAGATTTTCCTGAAGGTAACAGATTATACCATTCATCCACTTTCGGAGATTCAATCCAGATTTGTATAAAACAGGCTCCATTGGCTTTTCTTTACCTGTAGACACTCACACGTCAGTAAGAGTTTTTTTTCTAAACCGGTGGCTACCCAAGAAAACATCGCTCAGTCTATTCCGCCATTTTATCCCTAGCTGAACAAATTCTTTACAAATAATGTGTATCAGTTCATCCCCATCTCTTCCATCTAGGATTCTTGCTGATAGTTTGTGTCTCTAGGGTACATCTCCTCTTTCCCTTCATAGAAGCAATGTTTGTAAAAAACCCTGGAAATAATACTGGTTCTTGTCATAATTATCGACCGTAAGTCCCTGTATATGTACGCATACACCGTCTTTATATAAGCATGCACAGATGGGCTTCTAATAAGCCTAAAATTATGGCATACTAGTTGAACTGTTTTGCTCACTAGTTTGAACCTTTTCATTCCAGCACAGGCCTGGCGATACCATCTGTTATTGTCCTTTATTTTTTTTTACAGACGCCCAAATCAAAGTCTGAAGCCGTTTCATGTCCTCATGTTGTAGGGCCTCTTGCTGTCAGTCTAATCATAAACCTTTACAGCATGACAGCCAAAGAGTCATTCCGACAAGGTTTTATTTATTGCTTATTTTCATTCGTCTTTTTTTCTGTTTCTTCTTTTCGTCTTCTCCAGTGATCATTTTATTTTTCTTCCGTGTCTTTCACCCTAAAATGCTTTTCTTTCTTTAATTTCTTTTATTTTGTCTGCCATTTTGCTTTTTTTTACTTCACTTTTTCTTTTTATTCCGTCTTTTTTTTATTCTTCATTCATTCTTTCTTTCTTTTACATTTTCTATAACACCTTTGGTTTTTCTTTCTCCTTTTTCCGCTTCCTTTCTCCCTTTTTCTCTTCCTTCTCTTCTTTTTTTTCTCTCTTTTCCTCTTGCATTCTTTCTTTCCTTCTTTCTTTTATTTCGTCTATTTTCTATTTTCTATTCCATCTTTGGTTTTTCTTTCTTTCTTTTCCGTTCCCTTTTTTTTTTCTGATTGTGCTTTTGCAGATTTTTGAATATTTTTGGATATTATTTTTTTTTTTTTTCTCTCTACTAATTTTTTAGGGAGATATTTCAAAGGCATCTATCCCTCTCAGTGAAACGGGTGGCGAAAAAGAAAGATAAAAAAGCAAAAACTTTAACAGAAGATGAAGATGAAAAATGAATCATTAAGTGATTGCGTCGCCACTTCAGCAGAGTCTCGACGTTTTTGAAGAGAATCAAAATTCTTTGTTTATTTTTTAATATATCAGAAGGCTGCATCGCCAGTAAATAAGAGGGCCTGAACATTTTACGTCAACAAAAATTACTGACTTTTTTTTTATTAATAAATTCCATGGGAAATTGGATGTGCGGATCATGCAATGGATAATGGTTAGGGTGTGAAAAATCTGAGACACGAATTCGAACTCCAATCGATTCCATTCATTTATGCAGCCATACCCCAGTAAAAGGTAAGAACTTCCTATTCCATCTATGGGTTAAATAGTGGCGCTTTTTTGTGGGGGGGGAGGCATAGATCTATATTTTTGTACTTTTTTGTATTGCCACACGCACGCACGCGCGCGCGCGCACACACACCCGCTCGCGCACACACACGCGCACGCACGCGCGCGCGCACACACACACACACACACACACACACTGCTCCGTAACTGTTTCCTCCTATTGTATTGTTAAATGTTGAAGTTACACAAACGATAAAATTTAAATTTTTAAATTTCTGGCGTTTGAAGTACATTTAAAATTTAAAGTTAATTTTTAGCGTTTCACTCGATATATAATTATTACGAGGCTTATTCATATTTCTTTTTCTCCAACTACATGTATATTTTCTCATCGATAAAAACTAATATTAGTGATTTTTTATTACCATTTCAAATGGCGAATTGGACGTGCGATTTTTTTTTATTTTTTTAAATTTTTTGTCCAAGAGTTGAATTCGAATTCCATTCTGATTCTTTACATTCACTTATGCACGCAGTGACCCTTGGCAAATATATGAATCCATCTCCTTCTCCAGCTATAGGTTAAATACTAGGTCTTTTGCATGGAAATTCAGTGATATTCTCCAAAAAAATATTAATGCAATATTCACTCACAAAATAGTAATTATTCTTACAATCCCCTAAAATATTTCGGCTTTAAATAACCTATAAAGGGTTGATAATCCGTAAAAATGAAATAAATCAATCATGGCAAAAGTAAAGCTTATTGCAAGTTCTAAATTTATTCTCAGGGTTTAACATTATTCCACACATTGACAAAAAGCAGATTTTTACCATTAATATTAATTTACTCATTTCTAGTCTTGGAACCCCAGATACAAACAATTCAAAGAAGAATTTCTATGTTTTATGAATTGGATTTAGTTTTCAAAAGACAATATAGAGCTTCTTCAATTATCCGGACACCTTCAGACAAAATTTAAAATTATATATAATTCAAAATTTCGGATAATTAAATATCTAAATCAGTGTTTCTCAGCTTTTTTGTTATGTTTGTAGAACACTTGAAATAGTTTTCATGTCTTAGAACTTCTGCATAAAATATTTTATATACACCAGTATTAATATTAGGTTGGTGGAAAAATAAAGTCGGTTTTTGACGTATTTTTTAACGTAACCAACCTAATATCTACCTCTTATATTTCTATCGTAATTCACATGGTAAGGATAATTTCAGATAGTTCTAAACTTGGTATCTATGTTGATGGCACAACCATTTCCTCCTGTCTCGATTGTAAGTTTGATCAGTTTGACAAGATCAAATTGGCAGCTGATCTAAAAAATGAACTAGTCTGCAGTTAACAGGGGCAAGGAATAGCATGTTAATTTTGACGCCTCCAAAACTAAACTGCTCTCTATTAATCATGTGAGTGACCTCTTCCTCCTTTCTATCAGCATGGCTGATGCTAACATCCAGGAGGGTGACGGGTTGAGCCATCTCGTGCTAAGATTTTCGGCTATATTGAATCCATTGCTAGCTCTGCTGCGATGAAAGTTTGTTCCCTGTGTCCAGCTAGACAATTTTTCACTCTAGAATATTGTTGATTTTTTTAATGCAATAAAAAAATTATTTAACTATGGGATAAATTTATGTATTATATATATACACATATATATATATATATATATATATATGTATATATATATATATATATATATATATATATATATATATATATATATATATATATATATATGTGTGTGTGTGTGTGTGTGAGACAAACCTTTCTTTACCAACGCGTTTCGTCCGCTTTTTGAAAGACGAAACCAACCATACAGGATTTTCCCGCACACGCACATGTCTTAGTGGGTTTATTTCCTTGTTTGGAGTGAAATGATTAAATACAATTTAAATGCATAAACACATATATATATTTAGCATCCCGACTCCAGAGTTTCGTAAACAAACCTTATATATGAGAAGTGTGATTTTATAACTTTATATATCAATCTAGTGATAAGTAAATGATTAATAAACTAGGGAAAAACTATTTAACGTGTTTCTTCCTTCAAAAAGAACTTCATCAGACTAAAGTGTTCCTATTGATGGAATTATATGTATGTTGGATGAGGGGGAGTAAAAAGCAAAACGTCACACTCTGTCTACTGCTATCACAATGATGGATATTTAAAAACAACAGCGATAAAAAAAGAACAAAATCATTAAGAAAATGAATCAAGTCGGCTAGTCTGCATCTCTAGACGTATCGACCGAAAGAACTTTAATATTCAACAGTTCTCCTAGCTGCTTCATTATAAAAATCCACACTTTTCTTGGTACTTCCAAACGTACATATATATAATTCCATCTATCAGAAACATGTGAAATAATGTTTTCATTTTGTCATTCCGTCCAGTCATGTACAATACAGCTTCCCTAACCACCTAATAGACCACCAAATTAGACTATTTCTCCCCAAAGCAAGTAATAACGACAGCGAACACACAGCCAAAAATCACATACACATTTATTACAAAAACCAAATGCATATTAATTACAAACAAGACGAATCTTCTCTAAGGCATATTATAAAGAAATATACTACCCCAATTGATCCGAATAAAAAAATCAAATTAATTATCTATTATAAAAAATTTAAAACAAACAACCTTATCCTCAAAAATAACAACACACCAACTAAGTCAAAATTATAAAGAACGAAAATTTTCTATGAGTTCAAATGCCCCTTAAGGAACTGTGTTTCTGATCAAACCGGACTCATAAATAATTACATTGGTTACACAACTACATGCTAATCCAGACGTCTTACGTTACACCTATCTGAGATCACAGCTCCATTAGAACCCATTTAAACACACACACAAATTAACCAGACTCCATTAGGAACATACTAGTAGAAAACACAAATATATTCTGCATCCACCTGCAAAATAAGACTAAAAATAATGGAAGCTTTAATAATAAAAAAGAAGAAGCCAACTCTTAACATTATTAACTACGAACAAAGCCACAATGTGCTAACCGTATTCGGAAATTAAAAACATCCCTACCACACACTGAGGTATACAAAGAACGCACGCACTCAATTAAACTGAAAAATCGAATCATCCTTGATAATGGCTAAAGGTATAGCCGAAAGCGATCGGAAATATAAAACATTTGGACAGTTCCTACGCACCCTTTGTCCAGAAAAGAAAGCTCTTCTCAGAACACAAGAAAAATTAAATAAAAAGCTAAACCTTAGTACCTTGTCTGTCGTTTTTAATGAAACATGCATATATATATATATATATATATATATATATATATATATATATATATATATATATATATATGTATGTATCGAATATAACAGCAAAATTGTTAAAATCGTGTAACACTAAACTTGTTTATTTGTTAGATTATGATTTGAACCGTTGTATCTTAGAAATGATTAAAGATATCTTACTGGAATACTCCGAGGTTTTGTAACACTATTGGACCCTACTTTAAGCAATAACAGATAAATCGAGATAAAATCGATGATAAACGAAAATGACATGTTCATCATTAATTAATCATAGCTAAGGATCGGAAACCGATGAGGGAATGAATATATATATATATATATATATATATATATATATATATATATATATATATATATATAGATACCCAAAAAGCCCACCTATGGTTTATACCTCCAACTATGCTGAGCAGACCTTAGTTACAGTTTCTGGGGATGACTTGTGATTTCGTGCTAGCACAGCTATCGGCGGCCCCCAAGGGTTCCGTCTACTCAATCTCATTCACAAGGCTTGAGTCAACCCTTGGTATGGTTTTCAGGCACTTTCCAATAGTCCGATAACATCAAATTGACCATGGCGAGAGTCGAACCCGGGTCTCATGGTTAGAAAGCGAACGTCCTAATCACTCGGCCATCTACCCCCTCTCTCTCTCTCTCTCTCTCTCTCTCTCTTTCTCTCTCTCTCTCTCTCTCTCTCTCTATATATATATATATATATATATATATATATATATATATTAGGGTAATAAAATTAGTTTAATGTAGTCTGGTAAACTCATGGGAAGATGGGCACTGGTTTCGGGATTACATTTGTCTGCAATATGTTACTGACACTAAAAGTAATTTGCTAAGGTCACGTGAACTGACTCGAATGAAGAGTTTAAATTAACAAGACGGCTTTATAAGAAATTTTCACTCCTAAAATATTCCACTTTTTATATAAAAGAATTCCTTTGCAAGGCAACTTATAAGCAGTTGTAAGATTTTTTTTATTGTGTGTGTGTGTGCAACCATTATTTGGATTTGTGTAATATTTGTGTACTTAAGAAATTAATTCACAAAGAAAGGTATCAGTACATTACAGAATATTAAAAAAAAGCACTTTCGTTATAGCAGAATATATTGCTGCATATAAAAAGCAATTTAGCAGTACAACTGAAGATGAAGGATAGGGCTATATCTAGTAAAAAATAACGTAGATGATTTCAGTGATAAACAAATTACAAACAAATATATGAAGTGCAAAATATCAATATTCATAGCTACTTCTTGCCCCCTGTGGAGATTTCTCTCTGTTGAGGGGTCCACCCCTTTTTATACAAATGAACTCACCCAGTATATACATATACTATTGCAAGAGGGAGACGAAGAGCAAGACCTCCGAGTCTAGCTGAGTCGTGATACAGTCTTTGACTGTAAGCGACGTCTGTCGAACTCTCTGCGTTAGCAGAGAGGAACCCGGACGAAGCTTTGCCGAAGGGCAAGGTTTAGTCCGAGGAGGTAGACAGGGCCTGAACCCGTCTAGGCGGGTTCAAAAAGGCTATATTTTTGGCCGAGCCTACGGGCTCGGAGATACCCACATTAAACCGGCCTTGTGCCACATTCGATCCTCGTAGGTGGATTGATAAATACAGGAATCAAGAGATTCTGAGACCGAGAGACAGACTCTCGGCGACTGTCGAACTCTCTGCATTAGCAGAGGGGAACCCGGACGAGGCTAACCCGAAGGGCAAGGTTTCGTCCGGGGAGGTTGGCAGGGCCTGAACCCGTCTAGGCGGGTTCAAAAAGGCTATATTTTTGGCCGAGCCTACGGGCTCGCAGATACCCATATTAAACCGGCCTTGTGCCACATTCAGTCCTCGTGGGTGGATCGATAAATACAGCAAGACCGAAGAGTCAAATCGAGTCCAGAGTGACAGAGTAAAAGGTTGTAGGTAACCGGAAGAGTGAGGGTGAGGTAACGGCGTTGTAGGAGTCACAGTGAGCGAGCACGTAGACTCAGTAAGAATTCATACAGCGATACAATACAAAAGACTGTATATATATATTGCTACTAACCCGTATTCCTGGAACTACTAACCTGCTTTACCAGTTTGTATTATTACGTTAATACATTATTTTTCTATATATTCATTCCTGGCGTTTGTTATTTATTGGTACCGGATTTCATCCCGGAATCCACAACACTCTTTATGCAGTGACCACAGTTACATATGTCAGGTGTTATCGTCAAGATTCTATGGCACCGCATCTCTTCGGATCTTCTGATACAGCACAACCTGTCTCATGAAGACTGACTTAAACTTGCGGGCAACTCGTACCACACGAACCAAAGGAAAGGACAACCAAATCTATTATTATTGTTGTTGTTGTTGTTGTTATATCTGTTGTATACACATTTTCTTCCGTGTCCCAAGAAGAGACCTAAGGAAATGGCTGTATGATTAAAAAAAAAAAAAAGACCGCACACATGTTACATAGATAAAGGTCTTCGTAATGTTGTGAGTACAATTTTTTGCATTTATTTAGGGCATGTGTTACCAGGAATCTCTTCAGTGAATCTATCGAAACATTTTCCAGTCAATATGAGGCCTCCAACTACAACTGGAATTATTGATGTCCTCATGTGTTACTTTTTGGGGATTTCCATTTCAAGATTCTTGTATTTTGATACTTTTTTGAAGAAAATCAACGTTACATTACAATCTGTAGGGAATGCTAGGTCAATATGAAAGCAAATTCTGTTTTTGTGGTTTTTGACCACGATTAGCTTTGTTCTTTCTGTGTGTATTGAAAAGGTCCATAATATTTTTAAAGGTCCTATCTCTGTAACCACGTCTGGGTGATGTTCAACCCAGTTTTTTTTTTCAGTTTTCTTCCCGTAAATTTTGCATATTATCCAGTGAAATATTGGGGACCACTCTATCATAACGAGTTTTATATTCAGTTGGTGCTAACACCGTGCAACCTGATAAAATATGACAAATTATTTTTGGATATTTATCACAGAATCTGCATTTGGGGTTAACATAATTTTTCAGTGTTTATGTGAGTGTGTGCTTGCTTTGTAATTTCTAGTCAGCAATCATTGGTCCCGTGCAGCAAGAATAAAACCTTCGATTTTATCTTTTACCCAAGAACTATTGATGGGTACGGGCTTTGTGTACATCACCTTGTTTGTTTATGAGTAATCAGTGACCATGAAGAGGTTTATCTTGCCATCGTTTCTGAATATAGTTCATTGCATTTGCTTGTGCTTTCTTTTTTAGGTTCTTCGTCGCTATAGTAGGTGTATTATGGTTTATTTGCCCTTTTCCACCGACTTGAAATTTCCTTTTGAAGTTTTTGGCTTTCTATTAGGTTGGTGGAAAAATAATGACGTAATAATGTCGTTTTTTGACGTTAAAAATACGTCAAAAAACGACATTATTACGTCATTATTTTCCACCAACCTAATATTACTGAATAATTGTTTTTCTCCTATGCTCTTTGATACACATCATTTAGTCTTCTGTAGTTTACAGGTATCGTTGAAGACCAATTTCTGTGATTTTGTAAGGCAATTCTGGTTAAACTAATCCTCTGCCTCATTTGGATCTGAGTACATACAGCCGATCAACATCAGCCTTAGGATGATGCATCCGTTGGCAAGGGAGAAGCTTTTTCGTTATTATTATTATTATTATTATTATTATTATTATTATTATTATTCCACTTATTTCTTTTCTTACTAAGAGCGTACATCCTGCTGTTATCTCAGATAAACAACGGACTTTTCCTGTTTGGTCGCAAGAATAGACTGAAGAAAAGATTGAGCAAAGTTACTGTTTAGTTTTAGAGAGAGAAATAGAGGGAGAAGAAAGAAAAAGCGAGAAAAAGAGGGAGAAGAAAGAAAGAGGGAAAAGAGAGGGAAAAAGAAAGAAAGAAAGAAAGCGGGAGAAAAAGAAAGAAAGAGGGGAAAAGAGAAAGTAAGAGAAAGAAAGAGAAGTCGATAACACGCATGCGTTTGACGCTTCAGTGAAATGGAAAAACATCAATTTTTAATCAATTGTACCCTCTTACATCCTGGAATGATGACCTGAAATGTGTGACTGTTATTACAATATTTCCTTAAAGTTAAGCTCCAATATTTACCGAGGCAATTCTCCGGGTATTTTTGTAGAATTCGCCATAAGATTATTCAATCATTAACTTAAGAATTAAGATTCATCAGAATATTCAAATAGGAAACTTCTATTGATGTCGTTTGTGTAAAAAAAAATCTTATCGAGTCGGGTTAAATAGAAATAGCCGTATGAAGTAAAATTATAGGTTAGTTTTTTTTTTGGAGGAGTGGATAAAATTAGTCCTACAGGAGGATTCAACTTCTCATATAAGACGAAAGGCAATTTTTGAATCAGTTCTTATTTTAGCAATTTTATGGAAAAATATGCGTTTTAAGTGACGTCAAAGACTATAAGCCGCGCACCGTCTACAACTTCAGGCTGATGAAGTTTGCAGTCACGTTTTTAGAAACGTCCTTGGAAAGTCAACGTCTAAAACTAAATGACTATCTGCATTTCAGCATGACGAGTATGTTCTTTCGTTACGGGAGAACAAATGGACACCAACAAGTAATCAGCTCACCGATATTGTCCTGAGAAAGGACGTGGAGTTACAGTGACCCGACGATCTTCCAATGGGAGTTCTCGGTGTGGTTCCTTCAAATTTTCTTTCCTTTAAGATCCCAAATTAATGTTTACATAAACGTTATTAGCATAACGTTCTGACCCAATAATCCGTAAATATCAATAAATAATATGAAAACTTGTATTCCTACCAAACACAAAATTTATCTCTCGCGTTTATATATATATATATATATATATATATATATATATATATAGTATATATATATAGTGTATATATATATATATATAATATATATAGTGTATATATATAGTGTGTATATATATATATATATATATAGTATATATCGTGTATATATATAGTGTGTATATATATATATATATATATATATAGTATATATAGTGTGTATATATATATATATATATATATATATACATATATATATATATATATATATAGCGTATCATGCAACTTTTGAAGATCTGATTTTGAAGTATTTTGACTACACTAAATGGATATATAGTTTGGTCAACGATGGAGCCATGCCCAGCAGTACACACGCTAATTTTATATCACGTGTATGGTGCGAAGCTCTTAAAATTAGCGTCAAAATTAGGTCTTCAAATGTCGCATGATACGCGAGTTTTTACTCTCTCTCTCTCTCTCTCTATATATATATATATATATATATATATATACATATATATATATATATATATATATAATACCAAATTTTAATTAATAGGGATTATTTCAAAGAGGAATTTTTAGTTCATATGAGAGCTCAATGTATGATACAGAGAAAATTATCATAACATTAGGGAAAACCTTAAAATACATAGCAAAAATAAATTGACCTGCAAAAGTTTTCTTTGGGGCTTACATTAGGAAGAAAGAAAGAGAACAGAAAAAATGAGTTATTATAACATAAATATAACAGGTAAAGAAAAGTTAGGAAATAGGAAGGTTCAATTTAAAACAGTCACGATAATGGGTCAAATAAACCTCACACAAGAACGATCATCGCATAATACTAATAACAATAATAAAAAATATAATATACTATATATATATATATATATATATATATATATAAATATTAAAATATAAATATATATATCAAAACATTATATATACATATATATATTAAAACATATGTTAAAACATATATATATTAAAACATAAATATATACATATATTATTAGGTTGGTGCAAAAATAATGTCGTTTTTTGGCCTTAAAAAATACGTCAAAAAACGATATTAGTGTTGCCCCAACCTAATAAAACATAAATATATAAAAACATAAATATATATATATATATATTAAAACATATATATATATATATATATATATATATATATATATATATATATATATATTAAAACATAAATATATGCATATACATATATTAAAGCATATATATATATATATATATATATATATATATATATATACGTAAACAAAACGATATATATCTAATAATGAAAAATAATCATAATAATAATAATAATAATAATAAAATTAATAAATGAAACAAAAAATACGTAGATAAAATATATATCTATCTATGATAATCACATAAATAATTAAATATATGTGCACACCCAAATATATATGCGTGACAAGCAAGTACTTTCAATCTTCTTCAAGATCATTTTCAGGGGAAATTACTACTATTATTGTAACTATAATAAAACCTGCATTTCGTTGTAACGGTGACATTTAAAATTATTTATTTTATATTTATCTGTTTTTGCTATGTACAATTTTTGTAAAAGAAACTTTTCAGTATGAAGGAACTGACGGGAAATTGTTATAAATCTAAAATAAGTTTGTTTTTGTAATTTACCTCTGAGGAAGATCTTGGAGGGAATTGAAAGTATTGGGTAGGTCGCACTACGGCACCCCTTCATTGGACAGCAACTCAGTTCTTAGACCTTCAAAACTAGGACCGAATATGCCATAGACAGTGAGTTAATTCATTCCATTCGTATTTTATTGGTAAGGAGGAAGTTCCATTCAGACAGCTTTTTCCCCAGAACTGTTGCTTTACGGAACAGACTACTGCTTCCCCGATCATTACGATCTTTAAATCTAAGGCCAACCGTTATCTATCTTCCATATCACTATAATATGAACTTCTTTCGCTCTTGCAACAACCTCATTCTGTAACCCTCTACCTTGAGTCTCTCCCGGGCCTTATATTGGGTGAATAATAGTATAAAAAATAATAAATACACTTATCAGACTTTTTTATCACAATCGATAAATCATGCTTCGTATGGCCGTACTTCAGATGCTTTCCAACGCAATAAGTTGCTAACATCACGCTACACTATCATTTTCAAGCAAATATTAGATTAGCTATATTCCTCAGTTCCGCAAATACAGTTCTTTTCTCAGCTAGAAAACGCCATGCCACGTACACAGGATCGAATCGTCTTCATTCCTTTTGCATTTCATTGGTAAGGAGGAAGTTCCACTCAGACAGCTTTTTCCCCAGAAATGTTACTTTGTGGAACAGACTCTCGCGTAGATGCTTCTGGACTCTGTCAAGGCTAGAGAGAGAGAGAGAGAGAGAGAGAGAGAGAGAGAGAGAGAGAGAGAGAAAGAGACACACACAGAGGGGGGTAGGTAGGTCTGGGCAGCTCCCGCCCAAATATGAGAGCAGTACTCCATTGTTGGCCTCGCTGTATTCTATTGTCCATCTCAAGCGGGCATCTGAAGACACAGATCCGGAGTTGAAATCCTGATTGAAAGAGCATTCTCCTTTATGATTTTTATCATAGTCAAATGTTAAAAATAAACAAATCAAGTGTTGATTTGTATAAAGAAACCGGAAAATATTATTTGAAACAAAGAAAAGAGTACTGAACTCTTATGTAATATCGGTACTTCAATATTGAATGCTGGACAGATGAAGAGATTTGAGGCAACTGAAATATGGTTCTACAGAAGGAGGCTGAGAATACAACTGACTGAACATGTAATCAATGATAAAGTTTCAGAGAAAATGGAAACACTTTTACTTAAAAACTTTTACTTAAAAACAGAAAGAAACAAGTAACATTTCTCGAACACATAATGTGGAATGAAGGGTTGGAAAATTTAACACTGACAGGATATATTGAAGGCAAATTGTACAGAGGAAATCCGTGCATAACTTACCTAGCGAGCTTGTGTACAAATATGGCAGAACAATGTTTAGTAGAAAGAATAAATATACATACTTTATTAATAGCTATAAAAGAAAGGAAATTATGGAGAGTCATGGTTGGTCACGTCCTGAAAGAACACAGCACATAGAAGAGAGAAGACTAAGAAGAAAAAATAGCAAGCACGCGTATACAATATGAAAAACAATTGCGTGTAATAATAAGAAATAATGCCATTTTAATACTTACCTTTCTTTATATTAAATAAATTCTAAGGCATACTAACTTTCTATTCATCTCGACAAGGCCTGACAGATAGATCGATAGATAGATAGATATAAACAGAATGAGATAGATAGGCATAACAAGAATGAGATAGAAAGATATAAACAAAATGAGATGGATATAAATAAACAGATTGAGATAGATAGATAGATAGATAGATAGATAGATAGATAGATAGATAGATATGAAAAGACTGGGATAGATAGATAGATAGATAGATAGATAGATAGATAGATAGATAGATAGATAGATAGTTAGATAGATAGATAGAAACAAAATGAGATAGGCATATAAAGAATGAGACAGAAAGATATAAACAAAATGAGATAGATATAAATAAACAGAATGAGATAGATAGATAGATAGATAGATAGATAGATAGATAGATAGATAGATAGATAGATAGATAGATATGAAAAGACTGGAATAGATAGATAGATAGATAGATAGATAGATAGATTGATATGAAAAGACTGGAATAGATAGATAGATAGATAGATAGATAGAAACAAAATGAGATAGATAGGCATAAAAAGAATCAGATAGCAAGATATAAACAAAATGAGATAGATATAAATAAACAGATTGAGATAGATAGATAGATAGATAGATAGATAGATAGATAGATAGATAGATAGATAGATAGATAGATAGAAACAGAATGAGTTAGATCGATAGATAGATAGATATAGAAACAGAATGTGATCCATCGATCGATAGATAGAAACACTGAGATTGCTAGTGAAGGTGATGGATACGTTCACAAATATTAATGCATTCTTACATTCTTAAATTTTTCGTTTCTTAGTAAGATCATTCACGCATGTCTATATCAGAAACGTCACGCGCATGCCCTAGCAAGCGCTTCCGCTTATTCTCTTTAGGCAAATCCAGCAGACCATTTTATCGACCAATTGAGATCGTCACTCTTACAAAACAAATGGTGCCGACAAGTTGAAATGCATTCACATAATTTCGCCCGCTTGATGGAACGCAGGCTTAACGCCATATGAACGATTTTCGAAAGCGCGTATTTTCAGTCAATAGAACGCAAGCAGGTTACTTGAAAGGTTTTGTTTTTTTTTTGCTACATGTTTATTACGTATGTAATTTTGATGCTCCATTTGTAGCCTGTGTGTGTAGAACATACCTTCATGAAGGTGAGCGAAAAAAAATGGATGTCAGGTGATACTTAACAAATGTTAAACGTAATTCATTTGGTATAAGACCCTGTTTTTTGGCCCATTTCAAGAAATAAGATTTCGAAGAATGTTATATTTATAGATGTGGTATAGTATACATTCTTTTTTTATTTTGTTAATGCTAAATTAAAAAAAAAAGATTTTATTCCTTTAAATTCCTAATATCATGAGATTTTCCCTCCATTTCCATAGTTTTGTAGTTTTTTTAAAATCGTTATCACTCCATGCAAGGCAGTAAAGCCACTAAGACACGGGTTTACTGGATGTGGTCGAATTAGGAACAGAAACATTAATAATGTGCCTGAAAAGTAAAGAATGACCAAGAGGACAGTCGATAACGATTGACACTGCATTTAAATTTTTGCAGATTAAAGTTGGCTGGAAAGCATGGAACCAGAAGGGATTTCTACAAGCGAGAATTACGAGAAAAGAAGCGGATACGGTTACGTCTAGCCAGCTCAATTGTAAATTGATTAGATATAGACTCTAGACCCGTCCTGCCTTTAAATTCGAAAGGTTTAAGTGGCATAGCGAAGAGCTCATCTAAAAATAACCATGAAAGTTTGTAATGAATCATGTATTCATCATAAGAGAACGATTTTACATTAATTGATTCTTAGAAGAAAATTTATATCTTAAAATTGTTAGAATCGCAAATTAGACCAATAGTGTTGCATTGGGAAAAGTAGAGCATAGGCTGATCTGTGGAACACATTGAATATGGAAACACATTGAATATGGAAACACATTGAATATGGAAACACTTCCCATACCAACTCCATGATCGTTTACTGCGCCGCATTTGTAATATTAGGACAAGCGTGTCTATACATTATACCATACGTTGATTTTTCTCATTCCTTGCACCAGTCACACCGAATCAAATATTCACTGCAATATTTTTGTCCAAATTCCAGCAATTTGTCATAAGGGACTCTCTTAAACGCCAGCACAAAATTGGCAGTTAAGTTGCAACCGTAAGTTCTATGCTAATAATTTCTTCTCCCGCACTTCTCGCTTGTACAACTTTCTTCCAGCTACCTTCCTTTCTGCCACCTACGAACTTAAACCAGGGTATGACGATAAACTACATCTGGCAGAAAGGCCTCTGATCGGGACATTGGAAGTTTTCAGGAGCGTGGAACTGCCTCTTAATTGCTGTTATTTCCAGGTACGCCATAACCGGGGTACTAGCACCTGTTAGTGTCGCAGCAATGGGCAAATAGTTAACCCTCAAACAAAAACAAAAGCCTATGAAAGTATAAAAAATACCCGAAATGCATTTTTTATTTAAAAATACCACCAATAGTAAATGACTTACAATAGATATATTAGAGTTGAGGGCATACAATTGCTTTCAAAATATATTTAGTCATAAAATTGCTTTTCAAAATATATATATGAAGGATGACTTTTCTGCCCCTGTTAACTCAAACGAGGATATTAGAAACAATTTGATAATTTCTGAAAGCGGGATAACACTTGATGCGTAGTTAGGAATCAAGCAAAGTATCTACTATAAAAACAGATCAGACGCCTTAAATACAAAAATCCTATATACAGATCTGAAACCAGCAATCAATTAAGGATTTAAACAATTAAACCTTCTATAGAAGAATAGCACCAGAAACACCAAACTAGGAGAGAAGTGATTGGATCAAGGCTCCATATTGGACATACTACCATAAACCATTCGTATATTCTAAAAAAAAAAGAACATCCTCCAGTATGTGTTGCATGGCAAAAGCCATTCACAATAAAAGTCATATTAATAAACTACCGCAATTTTAATTCAATAAACTAAAATGCTACCAAACAACAAACTTAAAAGAACCTTTTCAAAATAGTGATCCACTTTACGTATTCGAGTTTCGAACAGAAATAAAAACTGATTTCAAAAATATAATTAAAAAATATATATCACCATAACAGCAAAAAAAAAAAAATTGACTATTTAAATAAATTATTTATTTAGGAAATACATTAAATTTTGGTATTAAAAGACTCAATGGGTTGACATACCGTAACACAAACAAAACGTACTTCAAAACTTTAAATATGATGTCAATTGTCATTTTCTATCTGCTTGTTCTCTTACTGACTCCTCTGATTATTTCACTCTCAGAACCTCTTGCGTCTAAGTGGTTTTTATCGCTTTGAATGGGGTGAAATGATTACAAAAATAAATAAAAAGCAGAAAGAATTCTCGTGGTGATGCCATTAAGGTTCAGACATTAAAGGGTGTTTTTGATCTCGTCACAATTTCTTTTATTTTGGATTCTCATAAAAAATCCATTTTTCATCGGCAGTGACTCACTTGTCACAAATAATCTTTCTCTTTTTGTATCGGACAATAACAGAGAGACATGTGTTTGAAACGCTGACCCTTGTTTGTTTCTCAAAGTTTTTGAGGAAACATTTTTATAGCTTCGGATTTTTATGGAACCTTATAAATAGTGCATTAGGCTTGACTCATTGCACAAGCGTTAAAGAGCTGAGGAAATTTCCATGACATTTTTAGTATTTTAGAAACATTGTTCAAAACGATATTTCCCACAATGCATTTTAACAATGATTCAAGCTTTAGGTTCACATTGTTGCCCTCGCTATTGTAGTTACTACAATGTTTTCACAGGTCCTTTTTTCGGATTATCTCAGGTACACAAACCGCACACACTGGACACCGAAAATATACAGGGTTCGGCAAAAATACATCCCACATATGCCTTCTCGAAATACCTCACGCATATTGGTAAAACATAAGTGACAATGATGTCTTTATGTAGCTAATGTCTTACCATTATGGATGAGGTATATCTGGGTCGTATATGTTTGAAGTATTTCTGTCGCACCATGTGCTTGTTACTATTTTTCTTTAATTAAGAGTAGAATGGATAGTTGTCAGCAAAAAGGAACTGCCGTACACGCAACTTACAAAATGGCGATGCCATAATCAAGCAGCTACAAAATCTAAATATTTAGGAAGTTGTGTTAACAGTGAAGGTAACATGCGACATCAAAATCCGAAGGCGTATTAGGATAGCAAGGGTTACCTTTCAAAAGCTAAAGAAAATATTAAGAAACATGAAAAATCTTGTTAGAAACAAAGAAAAGAGTACTCAAAAGTTATGTAATAGCAGTTCCTCAATGTGGCTGTGAAAGCTGGACAATTTCTTCACAGATGAAGAAGAGACTTGAGGCAAGAGAAACGTTTTTCTACAGAAGGATGCTGAGAATACAATGAACTGAACATGCGAGCAACGAGGAAGTTTTCGAGAAAATAGAAACAAAAATGCTTTGAACTAGAGAGAGAGAGAGAGAGAGAGAGAGAAAATTTAATGTCAAGTGTATTTTGTGTCTGCTTGAAACCTGTTCTCTTACTGACTCCTCTGATTATTTCACTCTCATATCCTCTTGTGTCTAAGTGGTTTTATCGCCTTGAATGGGGTGAATTGATTAAAAGAAAAAGCAGAAAGAATTCTTGTAGTGATGCCATTAAGGTTCTGGTTAATAAGTATGACTGCGGATAATTAAGAGATAGAGGGAGAGGGAGAGAGAGAGAGTGTGTGTGTGTGTGTGTGTGTGTGTGTGTGTGTGTGTTTAAATTTCTAGGGTACATAATAAAGATAGGGGGCTTTTAAATTTAACACTCACAGGAGATATTAAAAGCAGTAAGTACAGAGGAAAACATTGCATAACTTAACTGGCGAGTTTGTCTAAATGGATAACAAAACAGTGTTTAGGAGGGATAGCGAAAACTGTACTAAGAGCTACAAAACGAATTGTGGAAAGCCATGATCGCCCACGTACTGAAGAGACATGGCCTATAGAAATAGAAAACCATTGTACATTTTACAAAATAAATATTTACATCATTTATTCCAGTCCTGTTGAAACTCGACCAAGAAATCTGGCGAAACTTTGTGGCAACAAAAACAGATTTTAAAAATGAATTAAATATACGAGTAAGACACGTAAAAATACCCCGGCTTTGCTTCCTATTTTGTTTCTTTTTTTATGAAACATAATTTTTAAGTTATGATTGAGTGAACTCATATAGGGAGCGAGAAAGTCTGAAGCTATAAAAATGTTTCCTCAAAAACTTTGAGAAACAAACAAGAGTTAGCGTTTCAAACACCTGTCTCTCCGTTATAGTCCGATACAAAAGAAAGAAAGATTATTTATGAAGTTACTGCCGATGAAAAATTGCTTTTTTATGAGAATCCAAAATAAAAGAAATTGTGACGAGATCCAAAACACCCTTTAATGTCTGGACGTTAATAGCATCACCACGAGAATATTTTCTGCTTTTTATTTTTTATTTTTTTTTATCAATTCACCCCATTCAAGGCGATAAAAACCACTTAGATGGTTCCGAAAGTGAGTATGAGAACAGGATTCAACCAGACAGAAAATGACAATTGACATTATATTTAAATTTTTGAAGTACGTTTTGTTTTGTTTTTAGTCTTTTGATGCCGACATTTAAGGTTTTTCTAAATAAAGGTTAGTATTTAAATAGTCAGGAGTCACTGCCAATAAAAAATGGAGGCTACAAAATACCCATGGAAGTTCCTATGTTGTCCCTCTTAACAATTTTAGCAAAATTTTTCAATAACATTGATAAGTATGACTGCCGATAAGTATTTGAAGTAAGAGGGTACAAATAAAAAGATTCAAAATTGAGAAAGTTTTCCATTTCACCGAAGCATACGTTAATAGTATGGAAGTGTTATCGCTTCCTCTATCTCCCCTTTAGTTCTTTATTTCTTTTCTTCTTGTTTTCTTTTCTTTTTTTCTAAACTTTCTTTTTTCTTTTTTCTTTATCCCCATCTTTTCTCATTTCTTTCTTTTCTTTTTTCTATCTTTTCTTTTCCTTTCTTTTCTTTTTCTATCCTTTCTTCTTTCTTTCTTTTATAATTCTATCTTTCCTTTTTTTCTATCTTTCTCTCACTTAAACCAAACATAATATTTTCTTGTGCTACCAAAATAATAATAATAATAATAATAATAATAATATTTTAGTACATAATCAAGGGGTTTATTCTAAAATCGGATATTATTTTCGGAACAAACTAATACTATTTTCCCGTATATACACATGGTGCGCCACGTATTTGAGAACAAACTTTTGATGGATTAACAATCAGGACACATTAGTCATTACGAATTAATAATATATTTTGAACATTTATTTCTGAGATGAGGCATTGTAACTGTTTACACTATTGTCCGCATCTTTATTTCCATATTCACGACGTTTTAGCCGTTGTACGCTCCGGCCTTCTTCAGATTATATACGCTGGCATTTCGAACCGAACCGTTCATTTAGTCAACCGGGGTAAATTGTTCTAGTTCCACGTGCCATGCCTTTTCTAGATATCTCAGTTTCAGTTAATTGCCTTTAGTAACTCAACTGTGAGTTAATAACTGGCTACAGCAGAGGTGAACAAAAACTTTGGAATTAACAGAAATTGAACTATCCAGAAAAGGCATGGTACGTGGAACTAGAGCAATCTACGCCCGTGTAAATAACATATTTTCATGTAACTATTATATTAATATACTAGAACCTAATTAAAAATTGTATTCTACAATTGGACATTATTTTCCGAAAAAAACAATGATGTCGTAAAATAATTTTTTTCTGTGGGATATAGGTCGTTAAGTACGGAACATTACCTTGAGGGTGTGTCAAAATACGCTGGTCCTGTAAACAAGATAGATATATTGGTACGACTTCACATACGTACAGGCAGATCATCATCATCATCATATACATCTATATATATATATATATATATATATATATATATATATATATATATATATATATATATATATATATATATATATGTATGTATGTATGTATGTATATATCTCGAATATACATATTATATATATCTTATATATATTATATATAATATATATATTATATATAATATACTTACATATATATGTGTATATCTATCTATCTATCTATCTATCTATATATATATATATATTATTTATTTATTTTTATTTTTTCAAAATAGAGGTCAATGTAAATTTACAGAGTATTAATATTATTTATATACATACATTGGCTCCTAATCAAAGTCGAGCACTCTTAATCTTTATATACATACATGCATACATACATACATACATACATACATATATATATATATATATATATATATATATATATATATATATATATATATATATATATATTGACTCACGCAACTATAAACACACACATATATATATAACACTTGCTCTACATAGACATATTTTTTTTTTATAATCAGGCTGATCCCGGGATTGAAACTCTGCCCTTCATTTGGTGCTTGAACATCCAGTATTAGGATTTGTGTCCGACTATGGAGGGAACAGTTAAAAATTCCAATTTTAAAATAACTGAAAAAACTTAGTGTTTTTAAATTTGTTTTCTTTATATCGATTCTAAAGTAACAAAATCTTTGTGAAATTTAAAATTGTTTTAAATTCAGTTTAAAATGTGTCCAAAACTTTGAATTGAGGAAATCGATATTATTTCTTCAAAATGCTACGGAATCAAAGTTAAAGTATGTGGTTTCGTGACGTGAGGTTTTGAAGTTCCGCAAAGTTTGTTAATTTGAAGAACTCAATTTTCGGCTTGAATTGGAATTTCGGCCCAAACTGGTCTTTTAGCCGGAACTGGACTTATGGCCAAATGAAACTTAAAGTGAGGTTCGCACGAACTTTTAAGCTAGTTAAATAGTCAAATATTAAAAAAATATATGTGGTTGACATCGCTTCATATAACAAAAGAAATTTAAGATAAAAGGAATATATATATATATATATATATATATATATATATATATATATATATATAATCTCGGTACTATATATATATGTGTGTGTTGTGTAGAAAGAATTAGAATGAAAAGCGTAACAACAAAAAGAAACAACGCAAAGTCAGATTTATGTATCTGTAAAGCTAAATTTATGTGTGTCTCTGTGTGTGTGTTTCTGTGTGTCTGTCTGTGTGTTTGTCTGTGTATGTTTCATTTGGTTCAATCTTGTAGAGATTCTGTCCAGTACCAATTGACATCTTGAGCAGTGTACCATGTCAAATACATACTTTCGACAGGTTATTAAGTGCAGATAACCAGCAGGCTATTCAGCGGAAGCGGAAGTAAAAAAAAAAAAAAAAAAAAAAAAAAAGAAAAAAAGCGATCCAGACGAAAAGCATTGAATTTAATGACATGACTAAGTAGAGCGTATTCCTTTCAGAGGCTTACAGACGAGTTCATATTTAGAGAGATATTAATAACTACATTGTCAAACAGATTTATGCTTTTATTTTATTTATTCCCTAAACAGTTGTTTATAGGGTTCCGGATATCACGGACATGATTTAAAAATACGCATTGATAATATTTTATTCACGATTTATGCTAGCGTTAATTTCATTTTAAACTAAGATTCACAGGCAAGGTTACTTTCATTTTTTCTGTCCGTTGTTCTCAGCAATGTCCAATAATTATTGCCTTAAAGACAGGTAACAGAAAACGTCGATTGTGTCTAAGACACAACAAAAAAGACCTTGCTACTTGTTAATATTTGAAGACGTGTGCATAAAACGGATTTACGTCTACTATGTTTATATTCTAGTGTTAACCGGATCCATATCTAACTTTTTTTATTCTTATTCTGTCTATTTCTAAGATGGAGGTTACATTGGAAAGATCATTGATTAATATTGAAATGCATCATTCTTCTCCACAAATTATAACAATGATTTAAAATAAAAAAAAATGTGTGACACACAGCAGGCCGCTTGTAATTCGACTGATTGTTAATAAGAACCCAAACATATGGAATTGGATTTATATGGTCACTTTTTTTTTCCTCAAGAATCGACAACATAAGAATTAAACGCGGTTCTTATAAATAAACAGTAATAATTAAAAATGTTTCGCATTTTTGTTGTCATTTATTTAATCAAGATGCTCGCAACTTATTTTAGCAAATAGATAGCAAATGATAGAAGAGCACAAATGACGGAAAAATGCATATTTTTGTATATTTTACTCGTTTTTATGTATCTGTCTATATTTCTGAGATGAGGTATTGTAATTATTTACACTATTTACATTGTTCGGACTGTTGTCGTCATCTTCCTTGGCATATTCACGACTTCTAGGCCGTTGTACTCTCCAGCCTTCTTCTATATTTCTGAGATGGGATATTGTAATTATTTACACTATTTACATTGTTCGGACTGCTGTTCTCATCTTCGTTGCCATATTCACGACTTCTAGGCCGTTGTACGCTCCAGCCTTATTCTATATCTGTCTATATTTTTGTGATGAAGTATTGTAATTATTTACACTATTTACATTGTTCGGACTGTTGTCGTCATCTTCGTTGCCATATTCACGACTTCTAGGCCGTTGTACTCTCCAGCCTTCTTCTATATTTCTGAGATGAGGTATTGTAATTATTTACACTATTTGCATTGTTCGGACTGCTGTTCTCATCTTCGTTGCAATATTCACGACTTTTAGGCCGTTATATTGCTCGGCCTTCTTCCATATTTGTCTGTATTTCTGAGATGAGGTATTGTAATTATTTACATTAGCTGTTGTCCTCATCTTTATTGCAATATTCACGACGTTTCGGCCGTTGTAAGCACCAGTTTTTTTCAGGTGATTGGAATTTCGAACGGAACTCTTTATTTCGTCCACTAGAGTAGATTGTTCTACTTCCACATGCAAGGGAGATAAGCGAGAAATCCGGAAGAGATGCATGTGGAACGCATAGTGAACACTAAAATTCATGGAAAAGGAATTTACAGCGGCCGAGAATTAAACTCTACATTATCGATAGAAGGGGGATATTATGTGTTTAATATAAATATATGTCAATATGAAGCATAGAAGATTCCTTCGAACAGTAGATGTTGGCAACATTCAAGAAGAGTCACCTTTACCCATAAAAGTAGCATATGTACGGCTTCTCTTGCCAAGAAAATTGTCAGCATCATAAATTTTGCGCTTTCAGACCATAGACATTTTTGAATTTTCGGGGTTGATCGCGGATAATTGAAGCTAGAGAAAAATAAACCGCGGACAGTGGGAAATGTATTTTATCTGTAATTTATTTTGTATTATTTTTAATTGAGGAAGTATACTGTTGTTTTTTTTTTTTAATTAGTTTGTCGCAATCTTTCTTGACCAATGGAAAATTTCAAATGAACTTAGTTAATTTGCTAGATATTGTGTTTTTAAAGGGATTATTTAAAGTAGAGTGCGTTCGTCTCTCGTATTCTCGTCCTTTTTCGGCTTGGAAATAGACAAAATCCTCATTTAATTTTTTACTTATCCAACAAGTAAGCAAAACAACATCCATAGCTTTAGCTATTCAACTGGTCAACAGCGAAGATTTGGAAAAAGCGTTATCTTTTTGGAATTAAGATGACATCGGAAGATTATCTAAAAATCCCGCCTTTGCGCGTTAATCTTGACGGAGATTAGATTTTGTACGTGAACTGATTTTCTTTCGAGGAAGAACATGTATTCCGAATGAGTCAGACATTGTGAACTGGTTTTGGTTATTTAAGTGGACTCGGATCTCACGGTTTTTCTATTTTAAATTTCTGATCAATCATTCTTAATTTATATCTCTTTGCAAATTTCTAGAACTATAAAATAGCAACGGAAATTCTCCGATTACATAATTGAGTTCAATAAATCAGCTAAAAATCTTGCGGCAACAATCATAAGTATGAATGTAAGTCATTATTTAAAGAACTAAGAAAGGTATTAGGTTGGTGCAAAAATAATGACGTAATAATGTCGTTTTTTACGTATTTTTTAACGTCAAAAAACGACATTATTACGTCATTATTTTTGCACCAACCTAATACAAATCCAAAGATTAAAAGCTGATAAGATTTTCCATTTGACTGAAGCAGACAGTAAACATATGTGAGCGTCATCGCCACCTTTAACTTCCCTTTCTTTCTTTTGATTTCTGAATTCCTTCTTTATTTGCTCATTTTTCTTTCTTTTTCTTTCTTTCTTTCTTTCTTTCTTTTTTCTTTCTTTCTTTCTTTATTTATTTCTATTTCCTTCTTTATTTTTTATTTTTTCCTTTTTTATTTCTTTGTTTTTCTATTTCCTTTTTCTTTCTCCTTTTTCTTTTTCTTTCTCTTTTTCTTTCTCCTTTTTCTTTCTTTCTCCTTTTTCTTTCTTTCACCTTTTTCTTTTTCTTTCTCTTTTTTTTCTCCTTTTTCTTTCTTTCTTTCGTTTTCTTTCTTTTTTTCTCTACCTTCTTCATTTTCATTCCTTTTTTTTGTTTTTGTTTTTCTTTCCTTTCTTTCTTTTTCCTTCCTTTCTTTTTTGTTTCTGTCTTTCTTTGATAAAAACCACACAGAAACTTCGATACATCTTATTCTTTTGTCTTTCCTCGCAATCAAAACCGAATGGTCCATTATTTATCTGCGGTAATGTCAGGCCGTTACGCAATTGCAAACTAACGGAAAAACCAGCACAATTGTGATATTGACAGAGTGAGTGAGAGTGTGAGTGACGGGATGCGTAAGAAAATGCGTGTGTTTAACAGTGAATGAGTAAGTGTGTAAGTTATTTAATAACAGTGGGTGAGCAAGTGAGAGTGAGTTAGTGAAAAGTGAGTGCGTGCCTTAGTTCGTGAGTGAGTGAGTGAGTGAGTGAGTGAGTGAAAGAAAGAATGAGAGCGTGGGTGAGAAAGTGTGAGTTAGTGAATGAAAAAAGGAGTGAGTGAGTGACAGAGTGAGTGAGTGAGTGAGTGAGAGTGTGAGTGAGTGAGTGAGAGTGTGAGTGAGTGAGAGTGTGAGTGAGTGTGAGTGAGCGTGTTTAACAGAGTAAGAATCAATGGACATTGTATGAATATCTATCGCAGGGGGTAACCATCCCACCAAAAATGATTACCCCCCTCCCAACACCAGGAAAAAATACACAATGAAAGCAAATACATGAACGTTTGAAATATTTAGTCCATACAACAGGAGAAAATAATAAAAACCCCGATTAAAAATAGGTACGCCTTTCGTGAACAAAAAAAAGTTCAAATATCTGCATTTTTTTAAACAATGAAAAATGCTCCTACTTAGTAATCAGTTGGAGAGGAACGCTTCCCGTTAGGGACTGTAACCCAACGCATAGGCAAATGAAAACAGAAGAAAATGTTGCTTTCTGAAAACTTGATGAGGGTAACTTTACTTAACACAAGAAAGAGCCACCTGAAATTTCTAGGGTACTTAATAAAGAAAGAAATTCTGATATTCACAGGACATCTAAGATTGCTAGATGTTACCAGAAATTATATGCTGTTTCTTTTCTCGCACTTCTCGCTTCTGGAACTACTTTCTAGTTCCACGCCTTCCAGCCAACTTTAATCTTCAAAAATTTAAATCGCTATCTACTGATTACTCTTTTTGTTCCTGCTCATTAGTAATGATTCTGTTCTTAATTTTTCTACACAAGGTAACCCCTTGTGTCTTAGTGGCTTTACTGCCTTTCATGTGGTGAAATCGAGTTAAAAAATACAGCACATAACCTAACTAAGAAGCTTATGTATCTATATATAAAATTCTGTGACTTCTATTCGTCCGTCCGTCCGCCTCGCCCTCTAAAATAACCATACATTGACCGATCGAAAGTTTTTGTGGAGAAGGTGAACAGATAATGGGGTACAAAATATAGTTGGTTTTTCTAGGGAGCGTAGAATAGAACAGTAAATTTTCATTAATTTTTTTTTGTTAATTTCAATGTTTTAGTATTTACCATACAAAATACCCCCACTTAAAAAAAAAGAATTAATGGTTAAAATAACAAACACTTATGTAATAAAATGCAATATTGTTTTTTGCATATCGTTTCTTTATGTTTATATATATATATATATATATATATATATATATATATATATATATATATATATATATGCGTGTGTGTGTGTGTGTGTGTGTATATATATATATATATATATATATATATATGTGTGTGTGTGTGTGTGAAAAGTGTATGTATATAAATATAAATAAATATATATATATGTATAATTATTTATATATTATATGCGCGGTACTTATTAGAAAGCGCTCAATATCAGAGATAGAGCTAACATATATATATATACACGAATTAAGTTTCCCCTTCACCGTACGTTTGCCAGAACTATAAACACATCTCAAGAT
>OZ010608.1:55919055-55921555 GCA_963932145.1 Acanthosepion lycidas | reverse complement strand
TTGAGCATTATTACGTTTACACCTTATGCATCAATTTAACGATTATTTATTTGCTTGCCTGCGTATGCACACCACCACACGCGTACACGCCTTCTTATATCTTATATATATATATCTGTCTATATCTCTGAGATGAAGCATCATGATTATTTACATTATTCAGCCTGTTCTTCTCATCTTCATTGCCATATTTGCAAAAGCAATGAATAACAATAATATTGCAATATAAGCTCTGATAAAAATTTAAAAAAATTGCAATATGAGCACTGATAAAAAATGATTCCTGAGACATTAGGTTTATAAGTTACAAAAATTCATGCACAGGTGTTTTCAAGAACACATGGCTCAGTGGATAAAGACGTTGATTAGATCCAGTGAATAGACACAAAGAGTTGTGAGTTTGATACCAGGCCGCACCAGTTGAGTCAAAGGGTAATAAGTGAGACATTCGGAAGAGCCATGGCACGTGGAACTAGAACGATCTATGTAAGACAGAGTGGAAAAAGTTAACTGGTGACGCGTTTCGTTCTTCATGTACTTTATCGGACAGAATTTGTTATGTTTGTACGACTACACATGCGCAAGAATGGGAGGGGTACTGTGAATTTTTATTTAACATTTTTTTTTTTTATCCAGCCGAATTCATTTGGAGGCGCAAATTTACTGTAAATGACGTCATGATCGGACGATTGCGTTGGGTGTTGACTTCAAAGTATACATTTATATTTACATAAAGCTCTTATCCCTGATATTGAGCACTCTAAACCATAAATATAGCGTATCTTAAAATTATTTTTTATCATATAGACACATTTTCAAACAATTTTCTGGGCATTCAATATCATTATCAACTTTTAACTAATTTTTCTTTCATTTTATTGTGTCCTTTTTTATTTATTTTTCTTTACTTTTGATTTTTTGATAACGCCCTAAGTTTTTACACTGCCTGACCGTTAAAATAATCTGCATTAATCCGAAATGAGTAACCTTTGACGAAACTTTAACTTACATTTGAAATCCTTTGAGAAAACAATTCTTACATATGCGTCAGTGCGACCCGTTCAGCTATGGTCATGTCGAACTCAATATTAGACCTACTCCCAGAATATGGGATACCACAGGGTCTATTTCATTGTTTCGCAGTAAGGCTAGTCACTTTAAAGGTTGTAAAGTGTGACAACCCAGAGCTTTGGGATTATTAATAATAATAATAATAATAATAATAATAATAATAATAATAATGATAATAATAATAAAAAATAAATACATTAGAAACAACATACAATGTGAAAAAAGTAAGTATAAATTATGTTTGGGAGTATTTCATGTAGGAATTTCAGATAAATTGATACTAGCTTATAACATTTTTACGTATATCTACTAAAAGTTCTCGCATATATATATATATATATATATATATATATATATATATATATATATATATATATATAAATTCGAGGACTTTTAGTAATTATACGTAAAAATGTTATATTTGAGGTATTTTTGTAGGTAGTCGATTGGTCACATCAACAATTTATATATATATATATATATATATATATATATATACGACTATGCGAAAACTTCCTCCGTCGTAAATTTAGCCACCCCCACCTTACCCTGACCCGTCATCTATGAAAGTAACTCTATACTGATACAAATTATCAACACCCCTCCCCTGCTGATTCTAAACAATCCGCCCTTGATGTTACCATGGAAATTTTTGATTTCAATTCTGACCATACTATTAAAACTCGTAAATTTCAGAAATAAGTCATTCCCAAAAAAATTTCGCTTGAAGATGGAACAGAGCCTACTTTAACTCAAGTTAATTCAAATATTATTTTGAAGTTTTCGGTTCTTGTTTTGAAACATGAGACCTCTTATGTAGCGAGTTGGAATCATATTTTTAAATAAATAATTATATATATATATATATATATATATATATATATATATATATATATATATATGCCCCCGAAAAATTTAATTCCGGTCGAGCACTATTGAGAGAAAAGCGTGAATTTTTAAACAATGACTACTGCTGCTAATATTGGTGGAGTAATGGATAGCGGCTCGGATCGAAGAATTAGTGAGCCGAGTTCGAAATCCAGTCGAATCCTACGCGCTAATACCTTTGGGAAAGGTATGAATCCTCTTCTCTCCCTCCAACCTCCATCTATGGGTAATTAGAAAGACAGACCGAGTTCTACACCCTTGGATGGCAACTGGTCTCGTCAGTCATGTATCGAAAGATACATGATCGCCTCGCTTGTATCTCGCATGGCGCATAACTGAACTGAAGTATGTAAAAATTCACCTTCCTTTAAAACGAGCACTGATAGCTCAGGGGTAAAATCTCTGACTAATGTCAAATGAGTCGGGTTTCGCTCCCGCCTTGAGGCAATCGGATGTCTATCCACACTGTTTCACAACTCATCAGTGTGGGTAGACATCCGAGATATATATATATATTTTGCTTGAAATGTTATTTTCGTGA
>OZ010608.1:55879055-55914055 GCA_963932145.1 Acanthosepion lycidas | reverse complement strand
TAGATAGATAGATAGATAGATATGAGGAGAAAAATTAGATGGAAACCAGATCGTGATAGATAGGTATAAGTAAAATTATATATATATATATATATATATATATATATATATATATATATATATATATATATATATATATATATAGTCAGCCTAATTCAGCGTTCCTCCTTTGTGTCAAATTAAGTCAATACATATTACAAATTGATTCAGATCAATTTGTAACATGTATTGACTTAATTATGTTCTTAAATGATGTTCTTAAATAGCTTAGATTTTAATATGAATATTTATACATGGAACCAAACCCGTTTAAAAATATCTAAACTGTCAGTTGCATACAACCGCTTTCTAAGATGGTTAAAAACAGCTTTGAGCGAGTAAAATCTGTGAGTCTTGGCAAAGACCACACTTCTTCGAACCTTTCAGAAAGAGCTGTAATCAAAATCGTTATAAAATTAGCATAACGTGATACTCCAAAATTAATGAAAACAGTTTTATCGTCAAAATCTTTGATATTATTAAGAGGAAAGATCAAAGCAATTTTTGAATATTAAATTAAATCTTTTACTCCTTTTTAGAACATTCGAAATTTTGATTAAAAAACTTGTTTTTCTTGTGTCAGTGAATGTACTATATTTTAGCATACCAAATTTTAGCGTCTTTTTTTGTAGTGACAGACACATTAATTTGTAATTTTATTTTTATTTTTAACTAATAGTCAGATTTTCATGAAACTTTCAGGATTTGTTCACAAATGAATTAAATTATTTTAGAAATGTTTGTCGTTAGAAAATCTTGGTAAAATATATATTTTTACCTGTGTTTCAGCCCCCTTACTTTTTTTTTAAAGTGTTCACCCCAAGCAAGAGAGGAGTGCTACTAGTACGCAGGGGGTTACGGAGAGTGAAAGTGAGTGAAAAGATTGGATGTACGGGGTTGGGGAGAGGAAAAAATAGGACAGGGATGAAAACAACAGAAGATGGCGATTGACGCTGCATTTAAATTTTTGAAGGTTGTAGTTTTCGGGAAAGCAAGTGAGTGAAGGAAGTTCCAATGTCGGGAAGTACGAGGAAAGAAACTGTTGGAGTAGAAGTAGTGATTACATTTAACTATTTCAACAGTAAATGGGTGGGACCTCGTTGCCATGAAACTATTTGTAGAAGAGACAGAGGGAGTTCTGTGAGAAAGGGGCACCAATCTAGATATGTCGCCAGTATTCAATGCAAGGACGAATGGTAGATTTGTATATGTGGGAGATGAACTCTGACGAGAAATAACTTCTGGTATGACACAATGCTTAATTTTATGAAAACTTGAGAAATTCAACGTGATAATGTCAACTGTATACAACCGCTTTCTAAAGCGAGTGAAGTCTGTGGCTCTTGGCAAAGACCAAGCCTTTTTGAAGCTTGTGGATTGGCCCTACAGGATTACAAACAAAGATCTGTATCAAATAAGAGAAAGGGCACAACTCGAGAATTTCAACAACAACAGCTAGAATGGATATCACTGTAACTAGAAGAGAAAATCATAATCAAGGTGTGGACGTTCCGCACTACTCCAAACAAAAGGTTAGGAAGCAAACCCCCATCAATACTGGAAAGAGTTATAGCTTCAGAAAGATATTCTCCTAAAAAAAAAAAAGCTTTGAGAGAAATATTTTATATAGTACTGGCTGCTCAGTCAATGAATGATGAATGTTTCCTTATAAGGAAACGGCTAAAATTTCTATTGCCATTCCTGGAATTTGTTTCCAATTTAAAAAAAAATTCGGCATTATGATATATGATTTGTTATTTGGACCAGCATACTCATCATTTCGACCGTTATAGTCTCTAATTGTCTTCAGGTGCCTGCGTTTGTACACGGTAATATTCTTGTAATTTCAAACTAATATTACATTCGTTACTACTCAGATCAGTTTGGTGCTTATTCTCAAACATTTCGGCCGTTGTACTCTCTGACCATCTTCAGATGTTTATCTTTGTACACAGTAACCATCTTAGAATTTTGAACCATTAGTATATACTTGCCTTTAGCTCATCTTGGTTGTCATACTCACAATGTTTCGGCTATGTTTTGAACCAAAATCACTTCAATCCACAGGGGCAGATTGATTTAATTTCGTTTTACGTGCATAAGGGAGATAACTCACATCAGTTAATACTCACCAATCTCATTCACCTCGGTGTCACTTGTCTTTTTCTTTCACTATATCAACATATGTATTTTCAAACATTTTCATGGTAATTGTTCTGATGTGATTTCCTGTTTGATAGCTCGAGTGTAAAGATTTAAAGCGCAGTACTAGATTGGAAGCTAGGTCTCATCATTTTACGGTTGATTGATTGGTTGGTTAATATTGTTAGCAGCGTACAAAGCCTTTATGAGTTATTTAATGTCGAAATCACAATCCTTTGAACAATTTTATGGCTTCAAATAAATACATTTGGTACGTTTTTGTATGCTTTCAATTACAGATAAAATGTATTGTTGGTCATTTTGCTATCAAATGCATTGTTGGTATATATCTTAATATAAAATTGTATTGTTGGTTACTTTGGTTTAAATATGCATTGTTGGTAATTTTCCTATAAGTAGGTAATGTTGGTGGGTTGATTTCGTTTAGATTGATTTTTTGTTTAACGGCATATCAAATCCTTAGGGGGTCATTTAATGCCAAAATTTTATTCGGAGCTTTGAGGCAATAAAAATGTTATTCTGCTTTCACAGTTGAATACATGACAGATGATACTCAGCTTTTGTGCATATACATGTTTGTGTGGAGAATATTGCTAGAGGTGGTGATATGTATGTTTTATGTTGTAGTCTTGTTGAAGTTATATTTTGGAATACAGTTTGATTTCAAAAAGAGATTGTAGGATATTATATGGACTAGTGTCATGAAAGAGTTCTTTCATATTGGCTGGTTGGTTTTGTTTAGCGACATATCAACCTCTATAGATAATTTAATGCCGAAATCTAAATATTTTGAACGCAACTCTATGCCTTCAACTACAGATAAAATGTACTGTTGGTCATATTGCTTTAAATATGTATTGTTGCTAATTCTATTATAAATAGGTATTGTTGGTTGGTTGATTTTGTTTAGCGACATATCAACTTCTATAAATAATTTAATGCCGAAATTTAAATATTTTGAACGCACTTGTATGCCTTCAACTACAGAAGATGTAGTGTTGTTAATTCTACGATAAATAGGCATTGTTGGTAATTTTTTAATATAAAATGTGTTGCCCTTATTTTTAGAATAAAAATGTATTTTTTATAATTCCATAGGGTTTGTTTTTATTTAGGGATTCACTATTTGCACAGAGCTGTGACCGTAACAGGTGCTACCTCCCCGGGTCAGGGTGGCACTAGAAACAACAACAATTAAGAGGTGGTTCCATGTTCCTCAAAACTTCCAATCTTCTTATTGGGGGTTTTGCTGCCGGATGTAGTTTATCGTCATACCCAGGACTATTTACAATTGAAATTGCCATATGTAACGGCAAATTCTATGCTAAGAGTTTCTTCTCTCATACTTCACGATTGTGGAAGTCATTTCTGGCTTCTTGCTTCTCAGTTACCTTTGATCTTCAAAGATTTAAATCGTTATCTTTTACCTCCTAAATTCCTGTTTAATTATTGTTCTCTCTTCTTAATAATGTCATTCCTTTTCACAAGTTATTTCGCACCCAGTAACCTCTTGCATTTTAGTCGCTTTATTGCCTTGCTTGGGATGGAATGATTTTAAAGAAAAGTTTTATGAATCCGAAACGTTTTTAACAAACGTTTTACTCCATTTGAATATTTGTCACTTGCACAACCTATTCCCGTTGGTTGAATAAAGTGTCCCATTTAAAATTCCTTTAAAATTATCATACAAATACCCGATGAAGGACGGAGAAGACAACAGCTGAAACTTTGGGAGTACAACAACCAAGATGAGTATGTTTGTCCTAACCAGTCGGTCCCTTAAGTAAGAAGATTTTTTCCGCTGTAGGTTTGCATTTCTTTCTAGTGTAGACTGGTTGCCAATCAAGGCTATAGACCCAGCCTGTCCTGCTATTCAACCTATAGCTGAAGGGAGAAAAATGGTTTCATACCATTCCCAGGTGTTTTTACGCGTGTGAATGTAACGACCTCAACTGGAATTCGAACTCGGCTCTCCGATTTCTCCGAGCCGATATCCATTACGCTACATCCCTAACAGCAAAGCGTATAATACTCTAGCAGCACATATCCACTGCAATAATAGCGAGAATGAATACTCCTACATTTGCGCTCGCTTGTAGCCTTGTCTCAGACTAAGCTGAACTGCGCTCGCTTGTAGCCTTGTCTCAGACTAAGCTGAACTGCGCTCGCTTGTAGCCTTGTCTCAGACTAAGCTGAACTGCGCTCGCTTGTAGCCTTGTCTCAGACTAAGCTGAACTTGTTTCTGACGTCTATTTCCGGGCTCACATTTACATGTGTGGGTGGTGTAACTGTTATCAGCGATTCAAGTTCGAATTCCGGTCGAATTCATTGCGCTCACTTTTACTAAATCTTTTAAAAGGGTCTAAATCTATCTCTTCTCCCTCTAAATTATGGGTTAAATATCAGACCTTGTCCCCTCTAACCTTATTGGCAATAGATCTAGAATTTCAAAATAGTTGTACGACTACAACCCGTAAAAGCATACATGCTATAGAAATCCACGAAGCAAACTGTATCTCATTGAATCTGTGGACATACCTATCTCCACCGGGGGGTAACTCTAACGAGGAAGAGGACGGCCGATCGACATTTATCTAGTCTCTTCTTTATGAGATTTTTTAATAGGCTGAGTATAATGGTTATTTGTCTCTAGACGTGGTCCTACAGGAGACATGGAGGCGCCTTACCTGTCAGGCATCCTGACGGAGTGAATTAAATTCCAAATGGAGAATGAAAGAAAAGAAGCAGCTCCTGAAGAACGGAAACTTCTACGGCTGCAGGAAGATCTCCGGCAGTCGGAGGAGAAAGCTATGCTCCTTTCGAAGAAACATCCTTAACCAACAGAGAACTTGCAGGCAAATCTCTACGGAATCTTCGTTTGCTAACCTAACTCATACATATGTATATTGTTTTTTTAAATAAGAACACACACACACACACACACACACACGTATATATATATATATATATATATATATATATATATATATATATATATATATATATATACTAGCAGGCTTCACCCGTTCGCTTTCGCTTCGCAAATAAGATATATTGACTACTTGAAATCTTTGAAACAAAAATTTTAAATGAAAATTTCATTCATAAATTATCTTGTTATAGTTAAGGAAAGTTTTACAAATAGATGCCAACTTGTTGAAGGCCAAGTAAAATTCAAATTTCAAACACTTTTCTGCACTACATAAGACGATTTTCCCAAACAGAATTATTTTTTATATAAAAATCAAAACAATCCTCGAATAAAAGGACAGTAATGAAGGACAGTTCATTAATGAAATTAACTTAAATCAATATGCAAATTAGTTAAACCTGGAGAGTGATATTGCCTATAATTAGATAATTGCACCAGAGAGAGAGAGATCGATAGAGAGAGAGAGAGAGAGAGAGAGATCGATGCTTGTTTGACCGCTCAAGTTGCTGGTAATAAATAACTGCAATTCACTCCAAGCAAGGCGGGAGTGCCACTAGCACGCCAGGGGTTACAGAGGATTGAGAACAAGAGTAAAGGGGCGTATTTGAGGAAAGGATACAGAGATGAACGGGGAACAAGCTCAAGGTATCATATATCGATTGACATTACACTTGAATATTTGAAGATTATAATCATCGGGGAAGCAAGTAAGGGGAAGGGAGTTACACAGACGAGAAGTGCGAGAGAAGAAGCTATTTTTAACAGTGAAAGGGTTGGACGGAGATGTCAACCTAGTAGCTCGCTTAAATTCATGCAGTCTGGGAACCAGCGAAAGTAGCTCGTCGGAACAGTTGCCGTGAAAATACTTGTAGAAAAGACAGAGGGAAGCCAGAGCACATCTGTGAGAAAGCAACTATAGACTAGATGCCACATCAGGACCTATCAAACTGCATATTTGTCTCTAGAATTTGTCAAGGACTTCAAGACGTACAGCGGGGGCATTAGTCCATATATGACAGCAGTATTTTCATAATCTAAATACTCTTAATGTACGGCACCTTTAATATTCCACCAGAAACAAGTCAAAGACTTATGAAGATGAACTTCTATTTTTGTTGTTGGTACTGGTTTCTCATTTTGTGAATGCCACTGTGTTTCCCACTTTCTAAGGATTTGCAAAAGACATTTTTCATTACCTGCACCAATGCGATGGAAAAATGAAAAGTTAGAATTCCTGGTTAAATGACTTACAAGTGTGGTAGGTTGTATTCCCTTTCAAGTTTTTCTCATTTGATTTGACGGTTTATCAACCCTTTTCATGTCATTTAAAGCCAGAAAATATTTTTAAATCATAAGAATTTTTTTTAGATAATAATGGTTTAGGGATACAAATTTTACTAATGAATCCATCGTTGAGTCAAGAATTCATCACTTTCCCAAGGGTATTTGCGCGTAAGTGAATATAACGAACCCAACTGGAACTGGGACTCGGCCCTCTGATTAACAATTATGAGCTATTATCCAGTACACCACCCACACATCCAAGCATACAGCACCTGGTATTCCAAAGTGGTTACTCATCTAGGTACTTACCAAGCTCGACGTTGGTAATCATACGGGAAGTGGTGTCTTAATGTGATGTGACCGTAAGACTTTTCTCATTGAAACTCTGAAATATAATATAAACAAAACAGTGTCGGATTTAAGAAATGACAGAATAACTGTTTTTGCCTTGCTTTGTTGAGTCATAATTCATAGAGGTATGTGCTATGTGTTCGCGGGTTTATTAAGAGATGTGATGGAGTATATCAAACCTCAGCTTGATGGACGCTCTGCTTTCGGGCAGTGTAAACACAACTCTGCTTTTTCGTAGTATTCAATAAATATAATTTTTTTACGCCTGTCATTTCATGAATAAAAGACGAATAATGGAAAATAGAATAAAATGAATAGAAAGAAAGAAAAAAAGAAAGAAAGAAAGAAAGAAGAAATAGGCAGGAAAGAAAGGAAGAAGAAGGAAAAACAGGCAGGGAAGAAAAATAAATAAATAAAAGAAGGAAAAAACAGGCAAGAAAGAAAGAAGAGGAGGAAAAAGACAAGAAAGAAAGAAAGAAAGAGGAAAAACAGAGAAAAAAGAAAGAAAGAAAGAAAGAAAGAAAGAAAGAAAGAAAGAACGAAGAGGAGGAAAATCAGATAAGAAAGAAAGAAAGAAAGAAAGAAAGAAAGAAAGAAAGAAGACGCGGAAAAAAGATAGGAAAGAATGAAAGAGGAAAAACAGACACGAAAGAAAGAAAGAAAGAAAGAAAGAAAGAAAGAAAGAAAGAAGGGGAGGAAAAAGATAGGAAAGACTGAAAGAGGAAAAACAGACACGGAAGAAAGAAAGAAAGAAAGAAAGAAGTGGCAAAACAGCAGTAAAGACAAAAAAGAAAAAAAAGATGAGGCTAGAAAGATGAAATTAGAAAACTTGAAGTTAAAATAAAAAAAATGAAGAAAATAAGAAATAGAGAAAAATAAAAAATGAGAACCTAAAGAATAAATTGATTTGTTTTTTACGGTTTATCACCTCTTTTTTTCAATATTTTTAGATTGTAAGAATTCTTTTTGTAGATAATAACAGTATAGTGATACAAGTTACTAATTAACCCATGGCGGGGGAAAGAAGAGGTGGATTCATACCTTTTTCAGTTGTTTGGCGCGTAAGTGAATATAACGAATCCAACTGGAATTTGAACTCGACTCTCCGATTAACAATTCCGAGTCATTATCCATTACACTAATCGCACATCCAAGCTTACAGCACAAGGTATTCCTTAGCGGTCACCCGTCTAGGTTCTGACCAGGATCGAGGTTGCTTAACTTCAGGCTTCCAACTTTTAAATATAAGAATTACAGGAAAAGGTAAAATAGAAAACCAAAGGAAAAAGAGAGAAAAAAAGAAAAAAACAAAGAAAAAGAAAAAAAATATATATCAAAAAAAGAAAAAAAAAAAGAAAATAAATAGAGAAAACAAAGAATATTTAAAAGAAGCACAAATAAGCAACACTGGGGTAGCGGCTCGGATTGAGGAATTCGGAGAGCCGAGTTCGAATTCCAGTCGAATCCATTACATTCACTTACGTACTAATACCCTTGGGAAATGTATGAATCCTCTTCTTCACCTCCCAGCTATGGGTAAATAGCAGGACAGACCGGGTTCTATAGCCTTGGATGGCAGCTGGTCTACTGCAGTACGAAATAGCAACCTACTGCTGCTACTGCTGCTGCTGAAAAAAAAACTGCCTGTCGAAAGATACATGATCGCCTAAGCGTGTATCATGCATGGTACATAACTGACTGACAAAAATAGGGCAATACTTAAAAATAACAAAATACAAAGAAAAAAAACAAAAGAAAAACGGAGAAAAAATGAAAAAACACAATGGAAAAATAAGAAAAATCAAAATTCACATGTTCAAGAATTAAACTTAAAAGTCAAGTCAAAAATACAAAAAGTGAAATAGCAATAATCGTGGACTGAAAATAAAAATATATTTCTAGTTTGCCTGTCGATGTCCAATTACCTTTCATCTTAAACGAAGTTTAGATGACAGCACTTGTTTGAGTGTAGTCTTCCCGATTCAGTGAGGAACATTGGCGAATATCAAAATTCAAGCGTGCACGCATGCGCGGTCAAGCATACCGACATCTTCCACTTGGACAACTCAAGAAATCGAATAGGCGGAATGCAATCGAAACACGAGAAGAATCATTGCTCGAATTGTGTCTATCTCAGATCAAATGTTATTATTGATTCCAATGAATTCTTCTCCTGGAACGATGACAATTCAGAGTAGGCGAGAAGATATTACGCTTTGACTTTTCAACTTTTTCCAAATTGGGAGATTTCTTCTCGTCATAAGTAAATATGAAACACATGAGGAACACAGACAAAGGGATTGAGTAGGCGACTCTTAAAAAGCATTTCTCTCATGTTTTAATAAAGAAACTAAGCTTTTATTACTTTGCTTTCTCTTGTTAACGATCTTGTAGAAACAAGATTGCTAAATCTCTGTTTACTTTTCTCCAGTCTTCTAGAATATACCGTCTTCCTTTCTAACCCTTCAACCGTTCTTTCTTTCTTTTTTTCTTTCTTTCTTTCTTTCTTTCTTTCTTTCTTCGTCACCACGTCCCTTTCTCTCTTTTTTCTTTTACTGACGTTCTGTTTTATTATTCTTATTTTCGTCACCCTATATCTTTCATTCATTCTTTCTTTTTTATTTCCCCTTTCTCTCTTTCTTCCTTTTACTGACATGCTGTTTTATTATTCTTATTTTCGTCTTTCTTTCTTTCTTTCATTCTTTCTTTCTTTCTTTCTTTCTTTCTTTCTTTTTTTCTTTCTTTCTTATTTTCGTTACCCTCTTCCTTTTCTTTCTTTCTTCCTTTCTTTCATTCATTCTTTCTTTCTTTCTTTCTTTCTTTCTTTCTTTCTTTCTTATTTTCGTTACCCTCTTCCCTTTCTTTCTTTCTTCCTTTCTTTCATTCATTCTTTCTTTCTTTCTTTCTTTCTTTCTTTCTTTCTTTCTTTCTTTCTTTCTTTCTTTTGCCGACGTGCTGTTTTAGTATTATTATATTCGTCAAACTCTTCTCTCTCGCTTTCTTTCATTCTTTCCAGCACTTTTTCTTTTCCATTCTCATAACAATGCTAAAATTAATCACCGTGACGCCCACCAGGTTTTTCGTCTCTCTCTCTCTTTCTCTCTCTCTCTCTCTCGTTTGTTCTTCATTAACGTTTCAGGATCTATCCCCAGTTTGATCCACTTGACTACAAGGACAGTCCGAAGCTCGCCACTCACATCGACAACCATTTCCGACAATTCAATCAAATCCTCCAATACAGGGCCAAATGAGTCCCCCGTGGAAATGACACTCCCATCATCCTGTGCCAAAAACAAAAATGGTCTGAATGGAAAGTTAGAAACTACGTTTCAGCAGATAATTGCTGGATCATGGCCGAGATGTTTTCCATCTTCATTATCTGATAGTGAAACAAATAATTACGATGTCTGCGCCAATGTTTCCTGGAAATGTGTGTTTGGACAAGGTCGTTAGGGACAAACGGCTAATGAACTGACCGGAAGTCATATGTTTCCGGCCAACGTCATTGATCCAAAACCAATGGAATCATAGAAATAATTTCTTTAAGGTTCTCGTACATTCTCTGTCTGTCCGAGTCAGTTCATGATCTATCTATCTATCTATCTATCTATCTATCTATCTATCTATCTATCTATCTATCTATCTCTGTTCATTATCTATCTATCTATCTATCTATCTATCTATCTATCTATCTATCTATCTATCTCTGTTTATTATCTATCTATCTATCTCTGTTCATTATCTATCTATCTATCTATCTATCTATCTATCTCTGTTTATTATCTATCTATCTATCTATGTTCATTATCTATCTATCTATCTATCTATCTATCTATCTATCTATCTATCTATCTATCTATCTCTGTTCATTATCTATCTATCTATCTATCTTTTTCCATTCCAACAAGTCAGTAAAAGAATCGTTCAAGTTATACAGACTTATTGTTGGTTAAGATGGTAAAGAGACCCCCCCCCATCTAATTTCTTAATTTTACGTACCACCGCATGGAAAATGGACGAATTTAAAAGTACAATAATGAACCACCAACAGGAACAACTACTACTGTTGGAACAAATATATCAAGAAAGATAAGAACGAGAAAAGGCAGAATACCAGAAGGAATTTGAGGAAATTGCACCTAGAAATTCAGGTTAGACAACAGAAACTGGAAGAAATGCTCCTTCAAACACAGAATGAGCAAAGGCACTTGTATAATATATCCATCAAAAGGCAAAAGGAAGACAGCGAAAACACGTTCTCTCAAAATGCAATATGGAGTGCTATTGAAAACTTCACGTTTGCAACTGAAGAAGAAATTACCTTCGCTTCGTACTTTAAACGTTACGAGGACTTATACGATATGGATTGTGCAGATTGGGCAGAGGATAAAAAAGTTCGCCTAACCCGCAGGAAATTAGGCACAACAGAATATACTAAGTTTGTTAACTATATTTTGCTTAAGAAAACCAGTGACCTGAAGTTTAAAGAGACGCTTCAATCATTAACAGAACTCTTCAGTCCAAAAAAAACTGTTCCACAATCGTTGAAAATGCATGAATCTAACATGCAAAGAAGACGATGATTATATTCCTTTCGCGAGTGTAGTCAGTAAACACTGCGATGATGTCAAATTGGCAGAGTTAAGCGCCAATAATTTTAAATGTCTGATTTTCGTCCAGGGTTTGGATTTCAACGAAAGACGCCAAAATACGTCGAGCCCGATGTTACTTTACAGCAAAGATTGCCAACGTTTCGTGATCGTCGGAGAGGATTCAAAATATATCGAACTGAGTGGCGCGACTCACATTAGAAAATACGCTAATAAATAAATAAATAAAAAGGGTCAACCAAAAAATAATGCAGTTACTTTGCCGTCAAGACCCTGTTTCGGATGTGGTCAATTACATTGGTATAGAAACTTTTCTTTTAAAGATAAAAAAAAAAAAATATTTTAATTGCGATAAATTGGGACACAAAAGTTCCCACTACAGGATTAAGAACAAGACAAAAAAAAAGTTTTGTAAAATTACCAAGTTTGATGAACCATAAAGTTATAACATCTAGAAATATATTGAAGTGCAAATATTTAACCGAAATATACGACTACAGCTTGATTCGGGTTCAGACTCATCCATAATTAATTATCAAACATGGAAAAAATTGGGTAAGCCGACTTTGTTAAGAACGAACGGAATAGATAAAAGTGTAAATGACGATACTATTATGTTTATGGGCGAACTTATAACGAAGGTGTCATTCAAAGGTAAAATGTTAAAACTAAAGGAGTATATTATGAAGCATACTGGTAATCTGTTAGGGACTGATTGGTTAGAACAGTTTCAACTTTGGGATATGCCTATTAACTCATTAGGTCAAAAAGTTGAAAATTTGACTAACGAAATAGAAAAGTTGAAAGGTGAACTTAAAAAAAAAAACCATTTCAGTGGTGGACTAGGAAAATTCACAAAAATTTCTGCTAAGTTTGAGTTAAAGCCAGACGTAAACTAAATTTTTTAAGAAAAAACGTAACGTTCCATTTGCCTCGTTAAATCAAATTGACTAGGAGTTGAATCGACTTAAGGAAATGGGAGTTCTGGCAAAGGTTGAATCGAGTGAATGGGCATCTCCCACAATTTATATTAAAAAAAAAGAGCAAAGAAATTTGTGTATCTGCTGACTTCTCTACTGAACAGCGCTCTAAAGGATCACCATTATCCCCTTCCAAATCCAGAGGAGATATTCGCTAAGCTCAGTGGAGGAAATTATTTTTCTAAGATTGACTTAAGCGACGCATATCCACAAATACCTGTGGATGAAGAATGCTCGAAGATCCTTTGCATAAACACCCACAAGGTTTTACACAAGATTTTAGATTTCCATTTGGGGTTACGTTCGCCCCTTCCATTTTTCAACAAGTCATGGACAGTGGTCTGGATTCTGCGGTGGTTTATCTCGATGACGTCCTAATGAAAAGCGAGAGCATCGAGGAACACAAATCTCACGTCTGGCAGGTGTTCATGAGAATCCAGAATTACGGATTCAAATTAAAAAACGGGAAGTGTGAGTTTTTCTTAAGAGAGGATTAAGTACTTGGGGCAAATAATTGACAAAGACGGAAGACGTCTCGACCCAGATAGGGCAACGGCAATAAAGAATATGCCTGCACCAGAAAATGTGTCGGCTAGTCAAAGTTTTTTTTTATTTTTTATTTTTTTTTATGGCAACATGATTTATATGGTTCAGGAACCGAAGTTTATTCACAAACGTCATGTAAACCAAATTAGAAAACGGTATGAAATCGTAGTCGACAGGGATCCCATAGAAGATGACACTGTGGACGTCGTCTTTGACACGTTTGAGGTTTCAATATCGCAATCAGTGCCAGGGTTCAGAAGGCCCAAAAAGAAATTTACGGGACCTTTAGAAATTAACCCGAAAAGAAAAAGATATTGAACATTTCATTTCCTACCATGTCTACAGAAAAAGGAAAAGAATGAGTTTAAAAAAAAAATCTCCTCATTTATGAACTTTGAATTACCAGAAAAGCACAATACGCATTGGATTATTGGAAATTATTAACACTATAATTTACCTTTAAACTTAAAATTTTTCATTATTAGGAATAATGAATAGAGACCTTAATAAAAAGGGGTTGTTGTTAACAAATAAAATATTTGTCGTAAAACTAAAAAAACAATTGTGGACGTAATTCCTGTATATAGCTTTTCCAAGGTGGTTGTTTCTGATTTTTTTTGTGAAAAATGGTTTATTTGGTTGAATAAAAAGTATTGTATGCTAATTATATAAAAAAAAGTCTCCATACGGAATCAGGCCGAAAAGGGTGGGTGTTGTGGTGTCCTCCCTCTAAAGAGTCAATTTTGGACTCTTCCACCTACTATAAGATTAGTAGGAGAGAAGGACTGGGGGGAACAGTCGAATAGATAGATGGAAGGCTGGATTAACCGACACACACTCACTCGTCATTTAATACTCTTCTGTTGTACTTACTATTTAATATATGACATATCTGCAACAATTTTGTTATTTCTTTAACAATTTACTTGGTCACAACACTATCTATCTATCTATCTATCTATCTATCTATCTATCCTAGTGTTTTTTTTTTCATTTTGCCTCTACCTTTATTCTAGCTCATAAATCTCAGAATTTCTGAATATGTGGCCTCCGCATCCAACTGGCTTCCATTAAGGAATTATGAAACATTGGTATCTATAGGAGGCACTATAGATTAAGCTAAACACCCCACTTGACGCACAATACAATATAAATAACAGGTTGTAATTTGGGCTATTTTTTTCTTTCGCTTGGTTGACAATCGATCTAAATGTTACTTTGTAGCAGAAACGCTTCAAAGCGAAACGAATTTTGGAAATGCATATATATATATATATATATATATATATATATATATATATATATATATATATATATATGTATAAGGTTGGTGCAAAAATAATGTCTTTTTTTGACGATTTTTTTGATTATCGTTCATCCATTTATCCAACGTTTTTGACTTCCCTATTTGCTTTAAATGGCGAACGACTGTTGAGTGGTCGACCTCGAGTTCAACAGCAACGTCTCGTGTGGTTTTGAGGGGATCGGCTTCAATTAAGGCTTTCAAATGTTCGTTATCAACCGCAGTCGGCCGGCCGCGACCGTCTTCATCTTCGAGGCTCTCGTCACCATTGCGAAATTTCTTGAACCACCGTTGTGCCACACGTTCGTTAGTGGTTCCTGGGCCAAACGCATCATTGATATCACGAGCTGTCTCGGTGGCTTTTCGGCCTACTTTGAACTGGAACAAGAAAATCGTACGGATTTGAATTTTGTCCATGCTGTCGAAACGCCTGCAAAAAATGAATGAAGAGATTGAGAACGGTAACGAATAACACGATTCGATAGAGCGAAAAACGCGCTTCAAAATGATATATAACATGGCTATATATATCAATGAATTAATTCAGAAATCATATATAAAAGTAACATATGTGAGAAAACGACATTATTTTTGCACCGACCTAATATATATATACATACGTCGATGACATATAATTTGAGGTTGCATAATTACGTCTTCCGAATCGAAAGTGTTAACAGGATTAGACATGTTGCGAGGAATCTTCATTAAAGAAATAAAATAGGAGAATGAGAAATATAAACAGCAACTACTTTGCTAAAACCCGCGAGAATACTGAGGAAGGTGCTGGAGATCTCAAAATAATTGCGATCTCTTGGTTTTCATATTTATAATAATAATAATTATAATTAGAAATAGCCGTGAAAACTTCATGGTTTCCTATTTTAATTCTCTTATGACTCTTAAATCTTGAGTTAACGAAAAAGGTTCTGTAGAAATTCCCCTCGTTCAATATTTGCGCTGAAAACATTTTAACAAAATAAATATGAATACTGGTTATTATTTTAAAAAGTGGGTACAAATTAAAAGATTAGAAATTGACAACTTTTTCCATTTCACTGAAAAAGACAGTAAACTCTCTTCCATTTTCCATTCCTTCTTTCATTTTTTCACTTAAACCAAGTAGCACCTTTCATATGTCATTTTTTTTTCTTCTCTCGCAATCAAAATGGAATAGTCCGTTATTTATGAAGTATTAGCAGGAGAGTTAAACTCTTTCTTTCTCTCACTGAATACAAGTAGTGTCTCTGATATATCTTTTCCGTTTTTCCGCGCGATCAAAACGGAATAGTGCATTGTTTATGAGGTATAGACAAGAGACGTTAATATTTTCTTTCACTGAAACCAAGTAGTATCTCTGACTTTTCCGTCATTTCACGCGATCAAAGCAGAATAGCCCATTATTATTGAGTTACTGGCAAGGTGTAATGGTTGTGCTAACTAAGAGAGGGACCAGCCGAATTATAATAATCGTTACGTCCATGTGCATTACTCATATACTTAGAAAAATTCTTTCGATCGAATATCCTCAATAACTTCAAAGGTAAATCCTTCTTTTGGTTGAGAATTCAGGTGAATGTTTTGGTAAATGACTGTATTAAACAGCTAATCAAAAGAAATAATAATAATAATAATAATAATAATAATAATAATAATAATAATAAATTGGTAGGAGCATGTCCCTTGCAGAAAAACTGAAGAATTTGGGAAGGCCAGAATATTCTGGGATTATGATTTTCAAATAGACCTGGTGATACGCTATCGCTATTCTGATATTATTGTGCGAGATAAAGGCACCAAGAATTGACATATTATGGCTGCTGCCATACCAAAGAACACAAATATATCAGACAAGTAATTGAAAAAATTACTATTCTGATTTGAAAGTTGAGATGATAATATTGTTTAGAATACTAAGGTGATTCCAGTGTGACTTCCTTGACCAGCTGAGGATGTCATACCAATTTAGAATCGGCTATTTTGGAAACCGCATATTTTGATAGGAATATTGCCTGTCTGAGATACTTGTTGCAACTTGACAGACAGCTAAATGTATCCGCCGTATTTAAAAACACGGTGTGACAAATAGTATGGATGATAATATGTCAAATATGAGTCTTGTGGTCTTTGTTTACAAAAATGATCATTGGAAAATGTCATGCATTTTGGTCTCTGGCTGGAAAAGAGAACGAAATGGTGTATAAAGCAGAAATCAATGGTAATAATAATTAATGTGGCAACAGGAAGACAATCAATAATTGCAGTTGTGATTGGAAAAGGTTCCGACAGACTCATTGAAGAAAACACTTGCCTTAAAGATATATACATGCCTTAAGAATACATGCCTAGAAACACATGCCTTATAGAAATACATGCTTAGAAACATATGCCTTAAAGAAATACATGCCTTAAAGAAATACATGCCTTATAGAAATACATGCTTAGAAACATATGCCTTAAAGAAATACATGCCTTAAAAAATACATGCCTTAAAAAATACATGCCTTAAAGAAATAAATGCCAAGAAACACATGCCTTAAAGAAATACATGCCATAAAGAATACATGCCTAGAAACACATGCCTTAAAGAAATACATGCCTTATAGAAATACATGCTTAGAAACATATGCCTTAAAGAAATACATGCCTTAAAAAATACATGCCTTAAAGAAATAAATGCCAAGAAACACATGCCTTGAAGAAATACATGCCATAAAGAAATACATGCCTAGAAACACATGCCTTAAAGAAATACATGCCTTATAGAAATACATGCTTAGAAACATATGCCTTAAAGAAATACATGCCTTGAAGAAATACATGCCTTAAAGAAATACATGCCTTATAGAAATACATGCTTAGAAACATATGCCTTAAAGAAATACATGCCTTGAAGAAATACATGCCTTATAGAAATACATGCTTAGAAACATATGCCTTAAAGAAATACATGCCTTAAAAATACATGCCTTAAAGAAATACATGCCTAGAAACACATGCCTTGAAGAAATACATGCCATAAAGAAATACATGCCTAGAAACCCATGCCTTGAAGAAATACATGTCTTATAGAAATACATGCTTAGAAACATATACCTTAAATAAATACAAAAAAATTGTTCTCAGAAGCACAGTTTGCATCTTCCTAAGGGTCTTGTCTATGTAAAATGTGTGGAAACTTAGGTCATTTTATTTTCATTTTTTTTACAAGAATAATCATTGGAAAATGAATGTCATAATGCCATTTCTGACCTTAGCCCTCTAGTTGAGACCCGGTAAGAAATTAATCTACAACAGAAATCAATGATAATAATATTAATATATTCAATTAATATATTTTCTGTTTATACGTTATTTTTATACATATAATTTATTTAAGTAAATGCTCTATTTTTTAATTAAACATTATTAATTGCATTTACCAGCCTGAATGTTCGAAAAATATGCGCTCTCCGACGGGAATCGAACCTGTAATCCTTATGGAGAACCGTCATTTGATCTGACGTGCTGTTACCATTCCGCCACAAGGAAGCGTCAGGCAAGTGAAGTCCAAATTATTGCTTATAAACAGACCAACCATCGACAAGTATTTTCGGTCGATCATTTCTGTTAATGAATTACAGTTTAATTAAAAAAAAGAGCGCTTACTTAAATAAATTATATCTGTAAAAATAACGTATAAACAGAAAATATATGAAATAATTGTCGGACTTAAGCTATTTCATAATATATATATATATATATATATATATATATATATATATATATATATATATATATATATATGGTATAAATAAAATGACAATTAGAAAAAAGATCTTAGATTTTGCCGACGCGTTTCGTCTTCCGACTTTTTCAAGGCAAAAATGAAATCGAAATGTTCTTGTTATAGTTACATTAAAAAAAATCCAAATTTAAAAAGATAGACGCTTCTGTCCAAGCCTTTTTTTCTGGTTAATGTAAATTACCTTTATAGTAAGAGATTTTTTTTTTTTTTTTATAAAGTTAATTTACATTATCCAGAAAAATGTGTATACTATACAGCAGAAATGAAAGGAAATAATAATAATAATAATAATAATAATAATAATAATAATAATAATAATAATAATAATGATAATAAATTGGCCTCCAAAAATACTTGGAAACTACAGAAGACTGGATGATGGTATGCGTCAAGGAACATGAAAGTAGTAAGCGTCTTTACTCCGTAATGAAAGAAGCCTACAAATTCAAAATGGAGTTTCAAATGGGCGTAGAAATGCAAGTACAGCACAATACACTGGCTGAAACTGCAAAATACTCAAAAAAGACAGCAAAGACAAAGGCAACCGACCAGATACAGAAGCGATGGCAAGATAAACCGCTTCATGGCCAATACTCTGTCCGTACCAAACAAGCTGACGTAGACAAAACCCGTACCCATCAGTGGCTACGCAGTGCAGGGTTGAAAGCGGAAACTGAAGGTTTTATCCTTGCTGCGCAGGACCAATGCTTGCTAACTAGGAATTATCAAGCACATATACTAAAATATTGTGTCAGCCCAAAATGCAGATTCTGTGATAAATATACAGAAACGATTGATCATCTTGTATCAGGTTGCACGATGTTGGCACCCACTGAATATAAAACCCGACATGACAGAGTGGGCCAATATCTGCACTGGAAAATCTGCAACTTCTACGGGAAGGAAACTGAAAGAAACTGGTATGAACACCACCCAGACCCGGTTACGGAGATAGGACCTGTTACAATTCTATGGGACTACACAATACACACTGACAGAACAATCAAGGCCAACCGCCCAGATATTGTTATTAAAGACCACAAACAAAAACGGTGCCCCCTTATTGATATGACAGTCCCTACTGACTGCAATGTATCTTTGAAGATATACAAAAAGCTGTCAAAATACAAAGAACTTCAAATAGAAATCTCGAAAATGTGGCATATGGGAACATCAACAATCCCTGTTGTAGTTGGAGCCCTAGGACTGGTTGGAAAAGATTGCAGTAGACTAATTGAAGGGATTCCTGGAAGTCCATGCCTCAAGGAGATACAAAAAATTGTTCTGACAAGTACAGCCCACACTTTACGAAGGGCTTTATCTATGTAATTTTTTTTTTGTGTGTCAGTGGAAAGTGTCATGATGCCATTTCTAACCTTAAGTCCCTGGGCGGGACCCGGAAAGAAATGTGTAAACGCCAGAAATCAAAGAAAAAAATAATAACATAATTGCAGACCTCAATGTATCGTTTAAGATCTTCAAAATTTATCAAAATACAAATATCTTGAAATCGAAATATAAAAAAATGTGGTACATGAGGCTGTAGTTAAAGCCTTCGGATTGCTTAGGAAAGATTCCAGTAGAATCATTGAAGGTAGCCCATGCCTTAAAGAAATGCAAAAATTGGACTGTATGTGTGATTTTTATTTGAAAACTGCATAGTGGAAATGTCATGATGCCATTTCTGATTTTATGAGTATATGGCAGAAACTAAAAGGAATAAGAACAATAATAATATTACTACAGAAGAAGAAAACGACACCGCCGATTTCTGATAGTGATTTTGTCACCTCACAGAATAAAAGACTATCAGGAAGCAAAACGATAGGGTATTATAGAGCTTGCCAGAGAGTTAAGGAAGTTGTGTGGCGTGGGAGGCGTGCATGTCACTGGGAACCGTTCCGAATAGATTACGAAAAAGACTGAAGTAACTTGTAATTGGAGCTGTCCGGACGACTCTATTTCTAAAAACAGACCTACTTTTCAGAAGAGATCCGGAGGTTTGAGGGGACTTGTTGTCACTTAGCCTTAAGAGTTAACCACCAATTAATACTGCTGTGAACCCTGAGCGAATAATAATAACAACTGTATGAGAGTATCACTTGTCGGTCTGCTGCTCTCTCTCTCTCACACATACTACTTCTACTAATAGTACTAATGATAATGTATTTTTCATATTCCTAATAAAACTGTCACCTCAAAAGAGACACTTCTGTGAGTTTATAAATATCTAGACGGGCAGGCTGTCAGTCTCGGGTGAAATTAGTAACAGCATCCGTTCCTGGTTCTTAAACGTTCCTGTTTCTCCAATTAGAAATGGTCAAAAATGGAGATCGACTGATGTCGTCCATCACCCATGTGCCACGTGACCCGGATGTGCTGCCCTCTAGGTCATCCTATTTTGTTGTTGTTGTTGCTGTTTTTTTTTGTTTTTTTTTTATGGGACTGACGTCATGTTTTTGTCTCAGCCTTTGTGTTTTTGTATGTCTCTCTCTCTCTTTCTCTTTCTCTCTCTCTCTCTCTCTGTTTTGGGTCCTTTCTCTTCTATTATATTTATATACTTCATTGATATTTTAAATACATATATAGATGCCTACACGCACACACACACACACACACACACACACATACACACACACACACACACACACATATATATATATATATATATATATATATGAAAGGGTGAGAGAAGAAATTTTAAGACGAAAAGAACAAAGTTTATTTGTGACGCGTTTCATCCGTAAGGACTTCATCGGTCTGGATGAAGTCCTTACGGATAAAACGCGTCACAAATAAACTTTGTTCATTTCGTCTTACAATTTCATCAATGCTATTTTTTATATATAAGAATATATACATCGTCATCACATATTACATATATACTAGCTTAAAAGCCTCTTTATCGGGCGGCATTTAATTTAGATTCCGTGGAGGGCTCTTGATCAGGCCTTCATTACAGCAGGCAGGAAGGACTAGATGCGCTAGGCAGAAGAACTCAAAAATAATAGCTGCATTTAAGTATTGCATTAATATTTAAGCTTGCCTTTTAAAAGTTCAACGATAATTTTTCTGCTGCCGTTTAATTTAAAGACAATTTGATGTACGTAGGTCCTTACTTTCCGTATAAACAATTATTTTATGTCATGTGGAAATTTCGCAATTAATTCCAAAATTTATTTCCAAGTTATAAAAAATTCGTCGCAAAAAGTCACGCCAAAAATTGTCGAAAATAAGCACAGTAATGAAAACTTGGGAAACCAAAATTTCAGGATTACAGGTCCCGATTCGACCCGGAATGTTTTTAATTTGCTCACAGAGTCGGCCTGATTCCAAAATGGTATGATATACTGGGTAACGGCCTCGAAGAGATAAGTTGAAAAAGTTTGACGTAGTGACACACTGACTTTTGCATTTGTTATTATATATATATATATATATATATGCGTGTGTGTGTGTGTATGTGTGTGTGTGTGTGTGTGTGTGTGTGTGTGTGCGTGAAAAATATATAGAAAATAGGAAATATATAATGCTAACATAAATTATTGAAACAATTGTACTAACCCGAAAAAAAAAACAGGAAAAGAAAAATCATTTGGTATACCCCTCCGTTCAACCAAATGGTTAGTATTAAGCTAGGATAGAAATTCCTAGCTTTAATTCAAAAACACTTTCCTAACAATAGTAGACTTAGTTAAATATTTAATAAAAACATCCTAAAATTAAGTTACAGCTGCACTGAAAATCTAGAAAGCATAATAAAAAACACAATAATAAAATCCTGAACAAACCCACATGCCTGAATAGTTTTAATAAAAAACCTACACTTAAAATAGACAAAAATAGTGAAAAATTATGTGATTGTAGAAACCCAGAAGACTGCCCATTTGAAAATAAATGCTGCGTCAAATCTGTGGTATACCAATGTACTATCTCATCCACCGAGAGTCCTAATACTAATATGATATACATTGGGTCTACGAAGAATGAATTTAAAGTCAGATGGAGGCAGCATAAGTGCTCTTTCAACAATGTAAATATAAGAAATCAGACATCTCTATCTAAATATTTTTGGCATTTGAAGGAAATGAATAAAACAGCAAAAGTTAAAAAGAAAATTATAAACAAAACTAGAACTTGTAAAACTTAGGATGACCCATGCCCTTTATGCCTACATGAAAAACTACACATTATTAAGTTTCTCAATAATAAAAATCTATTAAACAATAGACATGAGTTAACGGTTTTTTGCCGACATCATCAAATTTTTGCATTGAATAATTAGCATAAAAACAAACAATGAAATAATTTTTAAAATCCATAGTCCTAATAAATAGTTTAAATGCCCTACAAAAAAAGATAACCCTTTATGAAGTCGTCAAAAACAAATGTTAGCGATTCACGACAGTTTTTATATACACAAAACCCTTTCATAAAAAAAATTAAAAAAAATAAATAAATCTCCATAGACACTCAACCAGAGTAGCAGTGTCATCTTCCGCTTTAAATTTAGACACCCCAACCTTACCCTGACTTTACATCTGTGAATGCAACTGAGATATTGATAAAAATTATTAACACCTTACGCCCCTTTTTTTTTAAACAATTGCTCTAGTCGTTACCATAGAAATTTTTATTTCAATAATGAATATGCTTATAAAACACGTAAATTTCAGAAATAAGTTATTCCAAAAAAATTTCGCTTGAAGATGGAACAGAGCTTAGTACTTTAATTCAATTTAATTCAAATAATTATATTGAAGTTTTCGGCTCTTGTTTTGAAACATGAGAACTATTATGTAGCGTGTCGGAATCATATTTTTAAATAAATAATTATATATATATACATACATATATATATATATATATATATATATATATATATATATATATATATAATAATTCTAGCTGACTTTCGTATTTGTTATTATATATATATATATATATATATATATATATATATTCATGAATTATTCATACATAAAACAAATACAAAGGTTAATGATTTAAATGGCGAGAAATCCATCTTCGTGAACAATTCAAATAATATACAAAAACCCCGAACCTGTTTATGAATGAAAAGATCCTGTTTTATAAATTTCAGTTGCATTCAGGTCTTTTTATTTTTACAAGCTTTCGTCTGTTCCTACAGACATCCTCAGGTATGAAATAGATTGTGTTCTTGTTTTTACTCTCAGATTGTCATATTTTTCTAAATACTGTTTGTTGATAGATAAAATTATACAAAATTATACATCGTTATATGATGTATAATTATATAATTTAACGCATATCAATGTGAACAGGATTTCTGCCAATAAAGTAATCGATATTTGACTAGAGAAAATAATTAATGAAACAGAAATAAAAAGGCTGAATTCTTCTCTCATAATTTTTAACTGATCGTTCGTCAGGACGTTCGATAAGGAGTTCTTATCGAAAGTACTGATATACATTATTTATAGAGTTCAGAATGTTGTCCTAATCTTTATTGTCAAATTGTTAATAGGATAACGAAAATGAGGACAACAGTCTTAACGATGTAAGTAGTGTAAAAAGTTACATTGTTACATCTTAGAAATATAGACAGATGTTGAAATTACTGATGAGTGAAAAAATACAAAAATATTTATATATATTATAGAATTATAAAATATACCCTCTGTCTGAAGGTAAAATTGAATTACTTTATTTTATTTGCCTAACACGACGAGAGAAGCAATGCTAATTTTACAGATGAAAAACTGGTCCATCTGTTTCAATATCGTGACAATTTTGCATAACACATCATATGGATATGAAAAACATTCTCATATCGAAGCAGAACATTAAATTATTTAATAGAATGATAATAATGATTGATAATGTCGAATGTAGGAGGTTGTTTACAGCAACTGGCGTTCCCAAATAATAATCCAACCAAGTGCTTACTGATTAGGCTCTACAGAACTTCGGTTATCAAAGAAGAACCAGTATAGATAGATAGATAATAGGATGCCAAAGAGGATATAAATCCAAAGAGAGCTCTATGTAAGAAGTGAGTAAACAATTATGATGAAAACGGATACTTTAGAAATCCATGGTAATATTTTATTTCGCGAGATCAAATCCCTCTCGTCTCATCAGACCAAACAAATTCACATAAATCTTGATCAATAAAGAAAATATTACCATCATCATCATTATAAGTATATATATATATATATATATATATATATATATATATATATATATATATCTCGCACACTTTCAAATCTACCATTCGCCCGTGCTGTTGCCATATCTGGTCAGTTGCTCCTGCTACTCATCTCGAGGTTCTTGCGAAAATCCAAAGAAGGATCTGCAATGTAATAGGTCCTAACCTGGCATCTCGACATCAGTCACTTTCTACACTCCGTCTTTTCTACAAATATTTTCATATTGATGAGATTTTTCCCTGATGCGCGGACGACGTGAGTTTAAGTGTGCTACTAGATTGGCACTTTTAATGTTGAATTAGATAAATATAGCCATAACTTCTATTGCAACAGGACCTCCCTTCCGTTTCCTTGTTCCCTTGATAACTAAAATCTTAATGAAATGTCAATCCCTTTCTTCTATCTTCTTGAAACCCGTTCAGCTTTTATCCTTTCCTCGGTTCCCAGTCTTTTTTCTCAAACCCTCTCTGTAACCCCCTGCGTACTAGTGGCATTTCCGCCTTGCAAGTGGTGAAATGATTAAATTTCTCTCTCTTTATATATATATATATATATATATATATATATATATAGTTGTAATGTACCAACTACGATTGCGATTCGTTATATATATATATATATATATATATATATATAGAGAGAGAGAGAGAGAGAGAGATATTTATATATATATATATATATATATATATATATATATAGGATTATATATTAGTATTTGAATTTTGTATATATATATATATATATATATAGGATTATACATTAGCATTTGAATTTTGTATATATATATATATATATATATATATATATATATATATATATATATATATATATATATGGGATAGTAATTCTAATGCTCTGCGATGGACTGATTCGGGGCAAAGAAAGGAAAGTCGTGGCTTTTGGGGCACAATCCGTTGGGTTATAAATACTTGGATGAGTATCACCACGGAATTTGTTAGTAGCGGCGCTCTATCAAGTCTATTTAGTTTCTTCTTCGTCTCCGAGGCTCGTTGGTACAGTTGTTATGAGGCTTACGGGTTCGAAACTCGGTAGTGGATACGCACTGCTGATGTGTCCCAAAATAGGACGAAACAACCGTCCAGTGCTTTCTGCATTTTGTTGAGGATTCTTTTCTTCTAGACTCGATGAATTATTAGGTTGGTGCAAAAATAATGTCGTTTTTTGACGATTTTTTTGATTATCGTTCACCCATTTATCCAACTTTTTTGACTTCCCTATTTGCTTTAAATGGCGAACGACTGTTGAGTGGTCGACCTCGAGTTCAACAGCAACTTCTCGTGTGGTTTTGCGAGGATCGGCTTCAAATAAAGCTTTCAAATGTTCGTTATCACCCGCTGTCGGTCGGCCGCAACCGTCTTCATCTTCGAGGCTCTCATCACCATTGCGATATTTCTTGAACCACCGTTGTGCCACACGTTCGTTAGTGGTTCCTGGGCTAAACGCATCGTTTATATCACGAGCTGTCTCGGCAGCTTTTCGGCCTAGTTTGAACTGGAACAAGAAAATCTTGCGGATTTCAATTTTGTCCATACTGTCGAAAAGCCTGCAAAAAAATGAATGAAGAGATTGAGAACGGTAACGAATAACACGATTCGATAGAGCGAAAAACGCGCTTCAAAATGATATATAACATGGCTATATATATCAATGAATTAATTCAGAAATCATATATAAAAGTAACATATGTGAGAAAACGATATTATTTTTGCACCGACCTAATACTATAATGATTTGCCTAAATCCCCAAATTTTAATAATTATACATATATATATATATATATATATATATATATATATATATATATATATATATATATAAAACGAAGCACAATCGTAGTTGGTAAATTACAATCATGATGAAGTTGGCAAATAAATATGCTCAATGTAATGTAGAAAACGTAAGAAAAGTAAAGAATAAAAAATGAAAGCGAGACAATTCTATTTTCACACCCAATCTTTGTTTTGTGTCGCTCATGGTTCATATTTAAGGCCTATACCACGAGCAATCTGGCTTGATGATCCTTCATTTTTATGGTAAAACTTGAGTTGCCTCGATTTGTTTTGTTTTAATCATTTATATTATTAGGTTGGTGCAAAAATAATGTCGTTTTCTCACATAGTAACATATGTGAGAAAACGATATTATTTTTGCACCAACCTAATAGTATATATATATATATATATATATATATATATATATATATATTCGAAAATTGTTACATAAATGGGTTATAAAATCACTACAAAAATAGCCATTTTGTTTCAACACTTCTGGTGTCTTATCACGTTATGGTGTTGAATGTAGAATAAAGGGTTTCAAAAGGTTCAAATCAAACACCCCTCACTAGGGGAAACGCTGTTACATAAGCTGGAATGACCAATCAAAATATGAGAATTCAAAACTTGAAAACGAACCTGGGTTATAATAATTAATTAATGCTTTAATGTTAGGGTTTGACTAAAATAGAATTCATTCTAACTAACTAATATTAAATTTAGTATAAAATTCAAAATTAAGAATTACCAATTTTAAATTTTAAATTTAATCTTTATTAAGTTTAATAAAGTATAAAATTACTTAAAGAAACTGAGGAAAAATACATATGTTTTGTTATTTATTTTGTTTTGATAAAATACATATATCCTCCTAATTACTATGTGTTTATCATCGCTTGGAGCGGCTTGGCGAGAGTACTCGTGGCTCCAGGGGACTCAGTCCTATGGTTAGAGAGAATCTCAGTTGAGTTCCACCACGGAATATGGGAGTGAGCGGCGCTACATTGAGTCAGTTTTGCAATCTCTTCGTCACCGAGGCAGTTGGTATGGTGTTCGCTTGCCTTCCTAACCGTCGGGGTTTCGATTCCCACGGTAGTGGATGCGCACTGCTGATGAGTCCCAAATATAGGACGAAACGGCCGTCCAGTGCTTTCTGCATTCTGTTGAGGTTTCTATCAGACTCGATGAATCAATTAATATATATATATATATATATATATATATATATATATATATATATATATATATATAAGCATGTCACCTCAAGCAAGGCGAGATGCCACAAGCACGCAAGGGGTTACAGAGAGTGGGAGTGAGAGTAAAAAGCTGTAATAGAGGAAAGGATGAAGAGAAGGATAGGGAATAGGCCAAGGCATCTGGAGATATCGATTGACATTACATTTGAATAGTTGGAGATTATAGCTATCAGGGAAACAAGTAATAGGAAGGGAATTCCACAGACGGGAGATGCGACACATGAACCTATTGGAGTAAAAGACGCGGCTACATTTAACCGTTTCGACAATGAAAGTGTGGCAGCCTAGTAGCACGTTTAATTTCATGCTATACATTTAGCCATTTTCAAGGATTATATTTTTACTGTGAAAATTAGAAATATTCTGTTGTATGTATGCTTTATAAAATGTTTTCCATTTATTTTTAAAACACGGTCAAGATATTATGTCCATGTTCAAAGTTAATATTATTAAGTATTGTTTTGTTTGATTTTATTAATAAGGCTTCCATTTTTTTTAGCCTTTTTTTGCATGTAGATGATGCTATTATATCAGTGTTGTCAACAGGTATGTTACGAATAGTGTCTGGAAGGTCTCCATGAATATTTAAATGAGATCTAATTGAGCTATTGTCACAAAGGTGCAGTCAAACATGTTGTAGTGTGGCCTATATACTTATTTACGAATTATTAGATCGCATGAGAAATTTATAAAAAAACTATTAAAAGCCCCTTGTCTGTCGTTTTCAATGAAATGTGCATATATATATATATATATATATATATATATATATATATATATATATATATATATATGCATGTATGTATGTATTGGGAAAGCAGATCATTATTAAACAGAAACTGTTAAATATAACAGACACTGAATGTCTACTATGTTTGATCATGAGCCGTTCTAAGCTTCGTATAGTGATTTTAGTTTCGCAAGAAAATAAAGGCAAAAATAATAATAATAATAATAATAATGCTTTTTCTCGATCTAAGTTTTAGGCTTACATGTGTCATCATCAGAGTGGTTACATGGACATTGCAACCAAGATTTTCACCATCAATAATGACATCCTGTTATGTTTACATAGATGTTTGCTATGCGATGATAACGGTCGAGGAATTGCAAACGTAGGTTGCAAATTCATAATGCGGATCTATGACGTCGTACATGACTACGTGAGAGAAAGAAATGTAAACATGATTAAAGATATCTTATTGGAATTTTCCAAAGTTTTTATAAGACTATTTGACTCTCCTTTGGGCATGAAGAATGTATAATTACTCTCCAAGCTTAAAAGAAGAGTCGTGATGAAAACGATCATAAACGAAAATGACATAATCATCATTAATTATTCATAGCTAAGGGTTGGAATTAAGTTCAAATATATATACTATTCCAGGATCATTTTCCATCTTATTCGAGATGATCTTCGCCCTCTCTAACCTTCCAACTTTCTGTCCCGGAGTAACAAGGAGCCTCACACGTTTCACGTACAATTTCATTTTAAAGTCTTTTTTCACCGCTCTTTGGATTGTCATGACTGAAGCTCCTCTCTCACATGCCAAATGTCTTATGAATTGAGTTGGATCTTTTCTAGTTGATCTCTTTAGCTGTAATGTTTCTTCTTCCTGCTGTGACCTGATCCAGTTTTCCTCTCTACTGTTCCCTCTTTTTTAAACTTATTCACTTGATGGTTCTTGAATGGACTTTGAAGATGGAAGCCAGAGTACGAATGTTGGTACCATTACTGAAGGCCTGAATGATTTTTTTCTCAGTGGGACTGACACTAAATGATTTTAACCTTTTTTCTTTCTAAGTGAATAACTCAAAGGATTTTTACAGTGATTCTTACGACCAATGGTGTGAAGATACCTAAGCGTCTTATTTTATAACCTGGAAAAACGAAACTCAATTAGTTTAGTGTTTTCTAAGATATTAACCATTTTGTGGAGTGGACAATTATGCTGTTACAGGATTTGCACAATTCTGCTGTTGAATCTGGTGCCCCCCCACACACACATTCACACGCACACAAACACATACACACGCACACACACAGACACGCACACACACACACACATATATATATGCACTGAGGTCAACACAAAGGCACAGCAGTCTGTTTCATGCTTGAACGCAATCTTGAAACCTGAAAATTCCGTTCAAGCATGAAACAAAGAAAGAATTGTTAATCTCAATGTTCAGTTTTGTATTTACATATCCGCTGAAAACTGAGCATTTTTACCAATAAATATCACTTACATTAAAACTATATTTTTATCAAATATATAGTGTGATTAAAGCAGGAAAATGAGTTGAAATTATTTAAAATCGAATTCTCTAATGAGTCAAAAATGTCTTCAGTCACTTAATATGAATCACTTTTAGTATAGAGGTTATTTTTATAATATCTATCTCATTTTTTGCATATCTATGCATGTACGTATCTATCTATCACTGTGTCTGTATATCTTTCTGTCTGTCTATTTATCTCATTTATGAATATCTGTCTCATTTTTTTGCATATCTATCTATCTATCTATCTATCTATCTCATTTTTGCATATCTATCTCATTTTTATATATCTATCACATTTTTGCATATCTATCTCATTTTTATATATCAATCATATTTTTGCATATCTATCTCATTTTTTGCATATCTATCTCCCTATCTATCTCATTTTTGCATATCGATCTCATTTTTTTGCATATCTATTTCAATCTGTTTCTATCTATCTATTCTTTTCATCTCTGTCACTCTCTTTCGTATATATATATATATATATATATATATATATATATATATATATTGTGTATATTTAGGCAGCAATTTTTCATTAATGCATGTTTCATTAAATAATATAGACAACTTTTGTCTATTTATTTTAAGTAAGTTCCTTTCATATTGTCTGATAAACTTAATCACATTATCGTTGAAAGACGAAAGGAAAACACCATATTGATACATGTTTAAATCCAATCAAAGCTTTCGGCTTACACAAGCCATTATCAAAGATGACAATTTCAATAAATCAAACAACAACGGACGAAACAACAATGATAGTCCGCCCTTGCTGCATGAAAATTTCAAATAACGACAAACTCGTATATACGAGACGCGGAAGCGAAAATCGCGTCGCAGCTCGTGACGTTACACATGACCACGCGAGAAAGAAAAAACGAGATATATTAAGTATGGGAAGCCCTTGGTATAAACCAATGGCTTCTGTTATAAATTATAGGCCTTTAAAGATATTTGTGGAGATTTCATAGTTTATTTTGTTCAGGTTAGGTTTCAACTGTTTTATGTATGAAGCTTCAAGAATTTTTAATTTTTGTTTATTGTTTTCATGTATAGTTGTGTCGTCAACAGGGATTTTACAGAATTAATCGTTAAACATTTTCCTAAAGATAGTAAATTCAGTACTATTTTTAATAAATATACACTAAAATTAGGTTACAGCTGTACTGAAAACTTACAGAAAATTATTAAGAAACATAATGCTAATATCTTGAATAAACACTTAGACCATAACCAAAGAAATTTAGACAGCATAAAAATAAAAAGAGATGCAGATAAACAATATATATATATATATATATATATATATATATATATATATATATATATATAACTGCAGAAATCCTCATAACTGTCCTCTACAAAATAAATGTCGCACAGAATCATTAATATACGAACGTAATATCTCATCTATCGAAGATCCCGACAACATAAAAGTCTATATAGGCTGCGCAAGCCATGAGTTCAAGAGAAGATTCAATCAACATCAAAGTTCATTTAGGATAAATAAATAACGAAATCAGACGTCCCTATCGAAATATTTCTGGCACTTAAAAGAAACCAATAAAATATCTACGGTAAAATGGAAATTAATGAGAAAAGATAGAATATGTAGGCCCTAAATGACCCATGTCCTTTTTGCATACATGAGAAACTATATATTACTAGGTTTATAAAAAATAAAAATTTATTGAATCATAGACATAAAATAGCTATTCTTTGCCGACATTGTCAAAAATTTTCCTTAAATAATCTAAAAAAAGCACAACTGGTAATATACATACTCATATTTGATATATAATAATAATTTAAAAAAAAAATAATTCTATTATATTTGTTTGTTTTAAAAAGAAATATAATCTATTAGTAATTAAAAGTAAAAATAATAAAATAATATTTTAAAATTCTAGTTAAATACAATGTGTTCTAATCCAAACACACCTTTTAAAAAGAATCTGTATGCATACAAGTACGAATTTAACGAATAAATATGCAGAAAAACCTTTTACCGTAAATAACAAAAAACAAAAAAAATAAAAAAAATAACAGACGACTTGCGTTGAACGGATGTCATAATTCGTTGAAAAAGGCACCCCTTCCCTACCTAGACTTAACCTCTTTTTCGAACGTAACACATAAATGATACAATAATAGTTAATAAAAATGAACACGCTACCTCCCCTGTCTAAATTATTGGATTTCTCTGTATCCTTGTAAACAAAATTATGGATATCTGTGCTTTTAAAACTCAATAAATTTTCAAAATAAGTTATTCCCAAATTCTCTTGAAGATGAAACAAAACTAATGCTTTTAATTTAATTATATAATTGAATTTGAAATTTTAGTTTCTGTTTTTGAAACATGCTAATTCCTATGCAGCGATGAAAACATATTTTTAAATCAGTTAATTTATAATATATATATATATATATATATATATGTGTGTGTGTGTGTGTGTGTGTGTGTGTGTATTCACACACACACACACACGCATATATATATAGAGAGAGAGTTTCATTTCAAAATTGATAACTTAATTTATGGTTGTAAGGTCTACGGTAAATTGTTCTGTAAGTTCCCCAGGGGTCATTGTGGGATTGTCTTTGACAACGGCTAAACTCTTCAGAATCAATTTTTTGGGCGACCCTCTTTTTGCTCGTCTTTCAAACTGAAATCCCCAGTGCGGAAATGAAACCACCTCCTGTAAATTCTTTCATTCAATGCATCATCGTCATAAGTGCTCTGAATAGACTTTGCTGCTGCACTTGCATTGTTACCTTTATGAAACTCATACAGTAAAATATTTCGAATGTGATATTTAGATGGGACGAACATGGGTGTGGATACTGTGGAAGATCATGAAAAATATTATTATAATCTGAAAAAACAAACGTATAAATTATGACATTCTTTTTAACTATAACAAGAAACTATAACAATTAAATTCCATTAACTATAAAAATTAAATTCCATTAACTATAACAATTAAATTCCATTAACTATAAAAATTAAATTCCATTAACTATAACAATTAAATTCCATTAACTATAACAATTAAATTCCATTAACTATAACAAGAAACGCAAATTTCATAAATACTAACTGAAACTTTTTCCTCAAAAATCGGACATTACTTTTGCACCAACCTGATATAAACCTCCAACACTCCGAAATAGACTTAGGCTTTAAATAACCCACAAAGGGTTGATAAGCCGTAAAATTAAAAAAAAAATAGAATTATTCTTAAAAATCCAGAACTATGATTCGTCTTTAAATAATCCAGAAAGGGTTGACAAACCATAAAATAAAAAATAGAATTATTCTTACAATCCAGAACTATACTTTGGCTTTAAATAACCCACAAAGGGTTGATAAGCCGTAAAATAAAAAAAATAGAATTATTCTTACAACCCAAAACTATACTTTGGCTTTAAATAACCCACAAAGTATTGATAAGCCGTAAAATTAAAAAAAAGAAGAATTATTCTTAAAAATCCAGAAGTATGATTCGTCTTTAAATAATCCAGAAAGGGTTGACAAACCGTAAAATAAAAAATAGAATTATTCTTACAATTCAGAACTAGACTTTGGCTTTAAATAACCCACAAAGGGTTGATAAGCCGTAAAATAAAAAAAATAGAATTATTCTTACAACCCAAAACTATACTTTTGCTTTAAATAACCCACAAAGGGTTGATAAGCCGTAAAAAAATAAAATCATTCTTACAATCCAGAACTATGCTTCGGCTTTTAATAACCCACAAAAGGTTGATAAACCGTAAAAAACGAAACAAATAAATCACAGTATCTTTAACAATATATATATATATATATATATATATATATATATATATATGTGTGTGTGTGTGTGTGTGTGTGTGTGTGTGTGTGTGTGTGTGTGTGAAAATATTGTAGAAAATAGGAAAGAAACTGGTTTGGCAAATAATCTAAAGTTCCTTAGTATTTTTGTAATTATTTTTAAAAAATAGTGCTCGATACGAAAGTAGAGCATAAATATAATTATTTATTTAAAAATATGATTCCAACACGCTACATAAGAGGTCTCATGTTTCAAAACAAGAGCCGAAAACTTCAAAATAATATTTGAATTAACTTGAGTTAAAGTAGGCTCTGTTCCATCTTCAAGCGAAATTTTTTGGGGAATGACTTATTTCTGAAATTTACGAGTTTTAATAGTATGGTCAGGATTGAAATCAAAAATTTCCATGGTAACATCAAGGGCGGATTGTTTAGAATCGGCAGGGGTGGGGTGTTAATAATTTGTATCAGTATAGAGTTACTTTCATAGATGTCGGGTCACGGTAAGGTGGGGGTGGCTAAATTTACGACGGAGGAAGTTTTCGCATAGTCTGGCTTGAGCGTCTACGGAGATTTATTTATTTATTTTTTTTTTTATTCTTTTATTATATCTCTTTATGAAAGGGATTTGTGTATATGAAAAGGCCGTAACGTTTGTTATTTGACGACTTCATAAAGGGTTATCAAATTTTGTAGGTAATTAAAACTATGTATATGGGCTATGGAAATTAAAATTTATTTTTTTGTATCCGTGTTTTAGGCTAGTTATTCAGAGCGTAAGTTCGGTTGTGTCGGCAGAAAACCGTTAATTCTTGCCGGTTGTTCAATAGGTTTTTATTGTTTAGGAGCTTAATAATGTGTAGTTTCTCATGGAGGCACAAAGGGCATGGGTCATCCCAAGTTTTGCAAGTTCTAGTCCTGTTAATGATTTTCCATTTTACTTTAGGTGTCCTATTTTTTTTCTTTCAGGTGCCAAAAATATTTAGATAGAGAGGTCTGATGTCTAAAGTTTATGTTGTTGAAGGAGCATTTATGCTGCCTCCATCTGGTTTTAAAGGCCTTTTTCGTGGACCCAATGTATATCATATTATTGTTAGGGTTCTCCGTGGATGATATAGTGCATTGGTATACCACAGATTTGATGCAGCACTTATTTTCTAATGGGCAGTCTACCGGGTTTCTACAATCGCATAATTTTTCCCTATCATTATCTGATTTAAGTGTAGAGTTATTAAAACTATTCAGGTAAGGGGGGTTGTTCAGGATATTATTATTGTGTCTTATACCTTCTAGATTTTCAGTGCATCAGTAACTCAATTTTAGTGTGTTCTTATTGAATATATTACTAAGCCTACTTTTGGTGGGAAAGTGTTTATCGATTAGATCTAAGAACTTCTGTCCTAGTTTAATACTAACCATTTTTTTGAACGGAGGTGTATACCAAATGATGTTTCTTTTCCTGTTTTTTTTTCTTTTAGTTATTGCAATAGTCCCTATATTTAATGTTAGCATTTTTATAACCACTATTTTTTAGGGCAGTGTTGTAGAAGTCATTATGTTGGTGGAATATTACTTTGTTAGCAGAGTTACTGCTAATTCTATTCTCTATTGATGAGGGTATATGTTTAATTGTGGATGGAGGG
>OZ010608.1:55841555-55874055 GCA_963932145.1 Acanthosepion lycidas | reverse complement strand
TTTTATTTCCGGAGTAGGTTTTTTTCTGTTTTCTTTTTAAATTTGTAGGTCTGATGAGTTGGATCGTATTTACGATTCCAATGGAATAAATTATGACCATGGAATATTAGTGTTTAAGCCTTTTTATTATATATATATATATATATATATATATATATATATATATATATATATATATATATATATATATTATTATAAATTATAATAAATGGTATCGTTTGTGTTAATGTATCTGGCATCCGTCGGTCTTGAGAGACCATGAATCTACGTCCAAAGTGTTATGTCTCAGGTGTTGATGGCAGCGTAGCACCTATTATGGCTGTACAGGCCCACACAGGAGCGACAGTCTTGAATGCATGCGAAGATGCTTTTCCCGATATCGCTATGTTGTTGCTTCCCGTGTTTTGCCGCTGGAGTGTCCTCTCTAGGATGCAGGCCTGGGCCGGATTTTATGAGAGATCGGCGGTTTCCCATCCAGTACGTCTCCCCTCTCCACGCCATCGATGTTGTCCAAGGAAAAGGTAGAGACCAACAGAGCTTAGAACCGACGTCGTCGCAGGAGTTGAACATAACAGCGGACTGTCTAAGGGAGTCTTGCTCTAGATTTGTCATCAGGCGTATTCCCGACGCCTTTTCTATGATTGGGTATAACCGCAAGGCTGCGGAGCTTTAAAATCAGAGTTTTCGTTATCTTTGTGTTAATATATAAATCATAAAAAGTATTTTTTTTTACTCTTTTTTATCATAATAATGTAAGTGTGTCGCCGAAGTTTAACTATAAGTTCAAGTATGCCGTGAGATAAAAATAATAGTTCAAAAGTATTGCTTGAGACAGTGGGAAGGACATATACCTTATACAAGGCAAAATATTCTGCTATTCTGTAGTATTTAAATTACTTTTCAACACCTTTAGACTTGAAAACTACTTGGCTGCCAAAATACCTCATAGCAAGAATGTATCCCACAACAGGTTTGACAGTAAAAAGCAGTCTTTTTCCATATCGTCTAAGATACATTTCAAGAGCATTAGTCACCAACTCAACCTGTTTCTTCATTAAAGGCTACTTGGGAAAATATCCGCTTTCACTCAGATAGCCATCAAAATTAAAACTGCTAAAATATGTCCTTATATATAAGGAGGTTTCTAGAAGATTGTTTGAGTCGAAGACTTCATTCAGAAGATCTTTTCAAAGGTCACACAGAGCAGTAGCACCAATGTTAGAAGGACAAATACATCAAATTGATAATTCAATCAGAATTTGAATTATATTCACTAATTTAATCAAGTTTCTTCGCACTTCCACATATTCACACGCAATAATATATGAAGGGGCACTGAAAAATTCTTTACATTATTCGGACAATTGTCCTAATCTTTGTCGCTATATTTATTACAACGTTTCGGCAGTTGTACGATCCGGCCTCCTTCAGGTGGTTGGGATGTCGAACTGAATCCTTCCGCTCGCTGGGGTAGACTGTTCTAGTTCCACGTGCCATGTCTAATGGATGTCAGTTATCAGTTATGTCCTTTTAATTTCCCTCTCCATGTTCTCCACTGCCTTAACCAGGTATTGAACTCACACTGGTTCTAACCAACGCCTTTATCCACTGTGCCATGTGTCCTTGAGGACATTTAGACATAGCACGTGGAAGTAGAACACTCTACCCCAGCGAACGTAATAAAGGGTTCAGTTCGACCAACCACCTGAAGAAGACCGGAGTGTACAGCGGCCGAGATGTTGTGATAAATATGGGATGAGAACAATAGTCCGAATAATGTATATAGTGTAAGCAAGATTATGCACCACCAAATTGTGGACTGCATATTCGCGGGTTCCTAAATCAAATATTCCCAGCCTCGTAAATCAGAACAGATGGTCTAATTCCCTGGCTACATTATTCACCAAATATCACTTCCTTGGACTTCTTTCTATGGGGTTATATTTAAGAAATCGTGTAAGGAACAAAGGTAACTGATATCACTGGTCTAAAGCAAAACATCACTGAAGCCATTGCTACCACTGATGAGGCTGTGCTACAGCGATGTCAAGAAATCAAGTACCGTGTCTTGCTGTTCTTAGTACAACTAATGGTGCCCATATAGAGGTGTATTAAATTAGTTTAGAAAAAAAAAAGACTTCAATATCTACTCCTCATTTTGTAACAATCTCCACATATTTGTCTGTTGATTTACTTTTGTAATAAATGTTTTAAATTGTAAAGACACTTTATGGACACCCTGTATTTTAAGGCAAAGAGAAGATTACTTGTCTATAGTCAACTGGTCTAAATCATGCCAAATAAAACGGTAGTTACCCCTACAAAGAAGTACGCAGGTTCGAATCTTGCCAGATGTAGCATTTGTTTTTTTTAAGTTTTCCTCTAATGCCCAGACAGGTTGAAGGAATAAACACTGTTTCAAAAAAAAAAACAAAAAAAAAACGGAAAGTTCTACTCAAATACGTGTAATCCCGAAAAATAACGTTAGAAATAATTAAAAAAATATTAAAAATAAATATCTTTTAACCCGTTACAAATATACCTTTATACATATGTATTTCTGTGTATGTGATAATCACCACCATTTCATTCTCCTCATAAACGTGACATCCCGAGCACGTTCTGTGCTTTTTCTAACGCCATATGCGAGGCTCACTTGTCAAACCAGTCGACTCTACAATTACCACTTCAAATTCATTGGCCAGTTTGAGAGGAAATATGAACACGGCTCACTCTCGGAGAAGACGTTTATCTGACAAGAGAGAAATGAAAAAATATATTGGCATTTTCGGAGCTTTAGGCTAATACATACTGTTGACATCTATATTCAAACTCGATCCTTACCCCCGGCGAACTGTAATTATGTATATAGATGTGTTTATAACAGGAACACCTGCCTGTCGTTTTCATCTGTCGGTAAGAGCGCTAAATATACCTTTGTGCAACTGAATTGAAACAAAACGAATAATTCCGTTATTATTTACTTCTTTTTCGTATTTTTCCAGTGAAACATGGCCTAGTGTACATGTTAATACTTCGTAAGTCCAATCCACAAATTCGTTCCTTGCAGATTGACCACAGATTTTCGACTGGATTTAAATCAGGAGAGTTTCCGTGCCAGTCTATAGTACTTTGATTTGCTCATTGGTAAGGCTTGCCAGTGTGTTCGTGCAGCGTTACAATTTTCATACGCTTCCTTGGAGTAACATCCATCACATACAAAGACTGTAGGACAACTAATCGACAGTCGAGACAATAGTATCTGGGCTTGATAAAAATCTGATGCAATCACGGTTGACATAATATTTTTCAAGGCCAAACAAATTTCATAATACACCCTGAAAATAGATTCATATAACTGCACACCACTGCAAATGACCTAATCTGGGGAAAAATAGCAATCGATTAGACCGCCACTGACCGTATGGTGAAGGAAAGGAAACTAAAGTGGTTGTTTCAAATAATTTTCACAAATGTGTACGAGGAGCAAGACGCTAAACTGCACCAATACCGATGAGTGATCATACCCACAAAGAGGCTCCTTTCCTCGAACGCCTGCTGGGTCTAAAGTTCACCCTGCCTCAAAATTGAACCTGTATATTTGGTCGGGTCATTCTCGGCTCAGAAAATACCTAACTCCCGTTGCAATAGTCATATCTGAGAAGATGCTGACCAATCCTCACTGTCCACTCTCGGCAGAGTTCAAAAGTTCTTACCCAGCCTTTTTGGTGATGAATTTTTCTCCATCTGCAACCCTTATCCTACAGAGCAATCGTTCAATATTCTATCGCTATTGGTTTGGCAGATGTGAAAACGAGTTACATTCCTTAATGTTACCATCTCGTACCTTCACATCTCAGACCCACCATGCCGTGTACACGGTGCCAAACCACTCCCATTCCCTTCGTCTTCCTTTGATATTCAGACAGCTCCTGAGTGGTTGCTTTCTTGAAAACTACAATCTTTGCTTGGGTCAACCGGTATCTATTCTACTCATTCTTATAAGGCTTACTTCTATATAACGTTGAAACTCCGGTTCTTGTACGATCACTGAAGTTAAGTAAATTCGAGCCTGGTCAGTACCTAGATGAGTGACCGCTCGGGAATACCAGATGCGGTAAGCGTGGATGTGCGAGTGGTGTAATAGATAATGACTCGGAATTTCAAATCGGAGAGCCGAATTCCAATTCTCTTACGCGCAAATCACCTCCACTCTCCCAGCTATCGGTAAATTAGTACATCAATAGTATCAGTAAGTCATTGTTATCTCCAGGAAACTTTTACAATCTAAAAGTATTTAAAATAACTTTTAAATAAACTGCAAAAGATTGATAAGCCTAAAAAAAACACAAAGTATCCAATCAATCATTCGTCTTTACGGCATTCTCGTACACCCCCCCTCTAATCTCTCTCATTAACACTCTATCTTGGGCCTTGTATTCGGCGAGGTATCTATAAAAAAACTTACTTGCTTTCTTTAGGGGACTTGCGGGTATTCAGTGATATAACATCACCGTTTCCGTCATGGATTTTGGCTAAATTCTTCTATGGCAAATTAAATTTTTTGCCTTCATAGCGAGAAATGTTTATTCTTGCAAAGGATGTGAGGATTTTCAGTCACCTAAAATGACTATTTTAAAAATATCGAAAGGCTGATTAAAATGATCAATGTCACATGACACCGGACATCGCAGACGTGCTCTACATATCTCCGATGAAAGTTGTAATAGATTTGGTTACACGTAGATAGGCGAAGAGCACTTTAAAGATTTTACGGATAAAATTTCCATTTGCGAATCTCCGAGCAAACGCATAAAAAAAACGACCATTTTTGCAGAGAAAGTTCACAGGCGATGAAAAATGAATTACTTCTAATTATGTTGAGCGTATAAGGTAGTGAAAGAAACGAAAATAAACACCATTAACCACTCTGGATACATTGTATCACTCGAAGAAGTTGATGTTATATCGGTTGAATTCACACAAGCACTACTAAACTGAATCGATTGAATATCACAATCGATGAAAAACATTCGGAATTGATGAAACAGAAGGGTTCCGTTTTCTACCAAGATAATACCAGACCTCAAGACTATTTGCAGACGCGTTAGAAGGTGGTAAAACTTAGTTAGGATATTCTACGACTCCTAGCGTATTCCGCCGTTCTGGCACTTTCGGATTACAATTCGTTTGGCTCCCTACAAAATTCTCTTAATGGCAACAATTTCAGCCCTTTTGAAGCCTGTAAAAAATACGTCGACCTGTTAATCACCTCGAAAGATGGCCATGTTCTGGGAGGATGCAATCATGAAGCTGCCTCACTGATGGCGAAATATATCGAAACCAAACGGCGCATATAGGATAAAATAAATTTTGGTGTAAATATTGTCTTTGAAATTCACTTAAAAAGCGCCTCCAACTTGTGTTTCTAAACAATAAGCAAACTAGCTCGCTAACACTGTGACCAATAGGCCACCCAGCTTGCTAGCACTGTCCTTAATAGATTAGCTCGCTGATTAATATCTTCCCAATAGTTCACAAAGGCCTTACTCAGTAAGCTCTTCACCGTGTCAAGGTTTAGAGATCTGTTTTGTCCATTGAAATATGAGTTAATATTTGTTATCGATTTCAATGATGACAAAGTAAAATTCGTGAAACTCTATATTCACAGTAATGACGATGCATCAGTTTTATTTATTTTCCTCGCAAGTCATTGTGTAAGACAATCAACCCGGTGCAGTCAAAGTTTTTTTTCTTCTTGGGAAAACAAATACTACCGTCTCTACGTCTATCTAAGCCTGCAGTTGGCTCTTTCCAACCCGAGGTAACGATGAAATGCCCATTCGCCGAATACAGATTTTTATACGAGTCACTTTTTTACCAGACTGAAATTAAAAACCTTCACGAACATTTTACCTATTTGTTTATATATCAACTATACAGTAGCCATGCTGAATAGATCTCTATAGTCCTGTAATATGGTGTCTTCTAGCCGAGGTTTGGTTTGATTTGTTTTACGGTATATCAACCTCAATGGGTTATTTAAGGCTGACAAAATTTTTATTGCTGGTCATATTTTTTCTTCAAAAATGTATGGCTGATAATATCTTTTTTTTTCAAAAATGTATGGCTGATAATATCTTTTTTTTTCAAAAATGTATGGCTGATAATATCTTTTTTTTTCAAAAATGTATGGCTGATAATATCTTTTTTTTTTCAAAAATGTATTGCTAGTAATAAATTTTTTACAAAGTATTTCTGATATTTATACCTACTTTTACACTTACATAGTGTTTTGATCCCATTTACTCATAGTTGGGACCCTAACGGGTGCTACCACCCCGTGTCAGGGTGAACCTGGGGACACCAGTAGTTAAGAGTTGGTTCCACGCTCCTCAAAACCTCCTGATCAAAGGCCTTGCTGTTGGATGTAGTTTATCGTCTTACCCACGACGGTCTAACCGAGGTAGTTGCGTGATTATGATGAAAAAAATCTATAAATATCTTCTGGCTTTATTTCCAAGCGAGGAGATTATGGCTGTCTTAAAAATCAGCATTGGAAATCGTGGAGATTCTTTGAAATGGAACATTTTCTGATGCTAATTATAAACACGCAAATATTTCAGCCAGAATCTCTAATTTCCACTTCTGAGACGTCATCCACTACACCATCCACACAGTCATGCTTACGGCACCTGGTATACCCAAGTACACATCCATCATTGACCAGCTTCGATGTTGCTTAACTTCGGTTATCCTACACGAATCAGTGATTTAGCAGGATGTGGCTTTAAGGCCTTTCGGCTTTTACCAAACAGAAATAGAAATTAATCAATAGGAGTGGATAGATTAGCCTATCATCTGGTACACGCACCTCCCCGATCTTTTTTTTTAAGCTGTTCACTCCAAGCATGGTGATAGTGTCACTAAGATGCAAGGGACTACTGTGAATGAAAGAGAATGTAAAGACGTTAGAAGGAATCGGAAACCCAATCCTAAACAGGGAACAAGGGATAAACCTCTACTCCTGTTCAAAAGACCGCGAAGGCGTGTGAACCAGTCGATAGACAAACCTACCCACTCCTATTGAGGAGAAGTTAAAAATAAAGTAAGTAAATAATTAGTAAATAATATTTCAGAGTTAAGACGGAGACGTTAGAAGTATAGAGTTGAATTAGACTTTAGAAAGAACCGGAAAGCCAACACTAAACAGGAAACTGTTCAAAAGACTGGGGAGGGTGTGAACCGGGCAGTAGGCGAACATATCTACATCAATCTAGGAAATAAATTGTACATAAATTTCAGAGTTTAGGCGCATATGTTAGCAGTATAGTGTTGAAGTAGACTTTAGAAGCAACCAGAAACTCAATCCTAAACAGGAAACAAGGAATAAACTTGTATTCCAGTTCAAATGACCAGGAGATTTATCACTTGTTTCTTGTTTAGGATCGGGTTCCCGGTCCCTTCTAAATTATTCTCCTTCATCTTTCACACCCAAAGTAGATATCTGCATCTTAGTGGCATTATCTCCTCGCTTTCGATTTAAAAAAACAAACAAACAAAACATTATGACACAGATGTCCATTTCAGTTTTATTCACATTGAGTCTATATGTACGTTTTCGTAAGGACCTCTGTATTTTAATTCAATAACAAACCTAAAATATTTCTACAAAATTTTAAGAAAAAGTTTTTTTTTTCCTTGGACTGCATGCATATGTATGTGTATGGCGCTCCCTACTTAAAAACGACCTTGTGTCACATCCTGCCTTAGTAGTTAGGTCGGGTAAATATACCTAATTTTTTAAGTTTTAAAAGTAATTTTTTTTTGTTTCCAAATTTATAATTTTATTGCATAACTTACGGTAAGAGAGGTAGCTACATTTTTCCAATGTTTTATTTCAAATTGAGTAAAATTGTGGATGTTCTCTTCCGGTTTCTTGCTTTTCTGTCAACTTTGATCTTCAAAAATTTAAATGCAATGTCAACCATTATCCTCTGTCCTCTTAATTCTTGTTCTTTTATTGTCCTTTCACCTAATTAGTATCTTTTTTCTCATGGCGCTCAGTAACTCCTTGTGTCTTAGTAGCTTTATTGCCTTCCCTGGGGTGAAATGATTAAAAAACTCTGTGTGCATGTGTGTGTGCGCTTGTATATACATTAAACGCCCCCCACACAAAAACATACGCATAAAGAGACTCTGCAAGTAGGGGCACTCAGTGAGGATCGAACTCACAACTTAGTCGCAATTGTTCTAGCAAGACAAGCTTGCTAACCATTACCCCGCCACGAGGTGCCCAACACTTGTACGTGTACGTGTGTGTGTGTGATGGACGAAGAGTGAACCGTTCTTTTTTCATATAGACGCATCGATGAGCTCCATTATAGCCAGTTCAGAACGTTGTAGTTAAAACTCGCCTTGCTACATCCACAGGGTTGAATCATCCTCATTCCATTAGTAAGAAGGAACTTTAATATAGACAGTATCTTTCCAAGGATCGCTGCTTTGTGCAACAGGGTCCTGCATGGCTACTTCCTTAATCACTACCTTCTGAAGCTATTCAAATCTAAGTTATTATCTATATAGCCTCACACCCCTCATTCAGCAACTCACTAATGTGAGTGGCTCTTGAGCATTGAATTCGGTAAAAATAAATAAGAGCGGGTTTTTGTGAGCTGTTTCACGTTTCTAGCATCTACTAATATAATGATTCTAAAATTTTCGTATTCGTGTAAACTTTTGTCCATTCATCTTATAAATTGTATGTTCCTCCAGTTTCCACGATTTTTCTTGTGTCGCTATATAGTGGATTCGCTTCTATGGAGTGAATAGACTGGGGTCGATAGATATTGACTAAAACCCGAGTTCAGCTTGAAGTCGTATCAGCAATGACTAGTTGTGCCATGGCGGCTTCCTTTGTTCTAAAATGTTAACAGTAAGTTCGAACACATTCAGGCACAATCATATCGGAATATGATTCTGTATATTGTATCCATTTCGTTTAAAAGATTTTTGCTGCAAGCGGAAAAATACAACAAAGAGACAATAGCCACAAAGAGAATGCTTTCCATTATTTTTGTCTTTTTTTGAATACAAACATCTAATCGGCAGCAAATCGAAAAAAAATATCCAAGTTGAAAATAAGTATAACACGCACGGACTAATCAAAATAAAAGATCATTATCTATCTATCTATCTATCTATCTATCTATCTATCTATCTATCTACGAACTCCTATCTATCTATCTATCTATCTATCTAGGAACTCCTATCTATCTATCTATCTATCTATCTATCTACGAACTCCTATCTATCTATCTATCTATCTATCTATCTACTAACTTTTATCTATCTATCTAGCTAGCTAGCTAACTAGCTATCTAGGAACTCCTATCTATCTATCTATCTATCTATCTATCTATCTACGAACTCCTATCTATCTATCTAGGAACACCTATCTATCTATCTATCTAGCTAGCTAGCTAGCTAGCTAGCTATCTAGGAACTCCTATCTATCTATCTATCTATCTATCTATCTATCTATCTATTAGGTTGGTGCAAAAATAATGACGTAATAATGTCGTTTTTTGACGCATTTTTTAACGTCAAAAACGACATAATTACGTCATTATTTTTGCACCAACCTAATATCTACAAAATCCTATCTATCTATCTATCTGATTCTGTTCATTTCCTTCCATCTCTGTCTGTCTGCCTGTCTCTTTCTCTCCCTATATATATATATATATATATATATATATATATATATATATATATATATATATATATATTTAGTTTATGAAAAACTAAAAATATCCAAGTTGAAAATAAATATAACACCCACGGACTAATCAAAATAAAATATCATTATCTATCTATCTATCTATCTATCTATCTATCTATCTATCTATCTATCTATCTATGAACTCCTATCTATCTATCTATCTATCTATCTATCTCTTAGGTTGGTGCAAAAATAATGACGTAATAATGTCGTTTTTTGACGCATTTTTTAACGACATTATTACGTCATTATTTTTGCACCAACCTAATATCTACAAACTCCTATCTATCTATCTATCTATCTATCTATCTATCTATCTATCTGATTTTGTTCATTTTCTTCCATCTCTGTCTGTCTGCCTGTCTCTTTCTCTCCCTATATATATATATATATATATATATATATATATATATATATATTTAGTTTATGAAAATCTAGGTAATCCGTATGGGTAAACCTAAGGAGGATATATATATATATATATATATATATATATATATATATATATATATATATATATAGGATTAGATCCGCAGTACATTCAGAATCTAAAATTCTGTAGAAAAAAGAAAACATATTACTCTATTAATTGAACTATACATTTGTCTATGTTAGTTTCACTGAAAAACACATACAACAATAAAAAAAAATTCGTGGATTTATCACATTACTAAAATCAGACAAAATTCTCATTTGAATCATTTAAACAAGAACTCTAGCGTTGCACCATCCAACATTCCAAATAATATAGCTCTCAATAAATAGCAAATTTTAAGAACATCTTTCGGTCTACAATACATATATTTCGTCTTGTTGTTTACCTTTAAATGGAAATATTACGGCCTGAGGATGACAATTCGAAATTGTCGAAAGTACTCGCCCAGGATCATTAATTCCATCTGTCAACAATTTAAATATAACAATCGCGTTATATATATATATATATTGAAAAATAAATAAATATTTAAAAATTAAAATCTTCAGACACACTGGGTTGTAGATTAATATTCTTTCGTTTTTTTTTTTATTATTATTTCATTTAGATTCCTCGACTAGTTTCGGCCAAAATGGCCATCATCAGGAGAAGAAATATTTCTGCTTGCTGGAAGCAGTGAACTACAGAAATGAATGTCTTGGTGGAGAAAATGAACTTTTGTCTGTCGTTTTCATTTGTTTTTTTTTTTAATTTTTTTATCTTTTTAACATGAATCTTTTAACATTCCTTGTGTTGGTCAAACAGTCTCTTTTAAGTTGTTATTTGAGATGAGAGCTGGGTGAATATATGCTTCTCTGAATTCCCCTGGTCAGTTTGACAGTTTTGTTGGTCCTGGAGAGGAGATGTGTCTCTGTTAAGTGTTTGTGTGTGTGTTATTTGGTTCTTAGGGAGTGAGTGAGTATGATATGTGTAAGCGTGTGTATTGCTGTGGGTGTGTGTTATCATTTGGCTCATTAGGGAGTGAGTGAGTATGATGTGTGTAAGTGTGTATATTCGTGTGGGTGTGTGTATGCGTGTGAGGCCTCAACACCTCTGTGAGCTTGTCTGTCTTGTGTGGGTGAGAAATGTGGGTAGGTTTTGATTTGTAGAGATATACAGGGTGTTTCAAAAAGAATACGCCAAAATCATCACGTGATGTGTCAAAAACGAAAAAATTTACAAACCTCTAGCATGAACACATGTGTTGTATATACATTCAAGTTTCATTTCATGTTTTATAAGTGCTCAATGTGTCCACCACCGGCAGCGCGGACAACATCAAGCCGATATGAGAATTCCTCCCAAACACGCCTCAGCATGTCACGGTCCGTCGTGTTGATTACATCTGTTATTCGATCTTTCAAGTCATCGATACTTGCTGGAAGTGCTGGAATATAAACATGGTCTTTAACATACCCCCACAAGAAAAAGTCACACACAGTGAGGTCCGGGGATCTGGCAGGCCAAACACAGAGAGCAAGGTCTTTAGCACCTCTCCTCCCAATCCATTGCTGAGGCACGTTTTCAATCAGATAAGCTCTAACCCCGAGATGCCAATGGGGTGGCGCTCCATCTTGCTGAAAAATGAAGTCATTCGAATCTGCTTGCAGTAAAGTGAATAGCCAGTTTTGGGTGATCTGTTCCCCAAATGCACACATTGTGACGATTGACTGTGCCTCTCAAATGGAAATTCGCTTCGTCACTAAAAACTAAACGTGAAAAGAGAGTTTCATCAGCTTCCTCCATCTCCAGCATTGACTCACAGAATGTCCTCCGCATCGCCTTGTCATAATTAGTAAGTGCTTGGACGAGGCTTAGTTTGTATGGTTTCATGTGTAATCGTCTCTTTAACACATGCCAGACAGAGGTATGAGGGATGGCAAGCTGAAGACTTGCTCGACGTACGGACTTACGTGGGCTGCTCTCAAATGCATCATGAATCCTCTCCACTTGCTCCTCTGTAACACGTGGTCTTCCAGGACTCTTTCCTTTGCACAGGCACCCACTCTCTTTAAACTGTTTAACCCACCGTCGAATGCTCTCACGATGGGGCGGATCAATGCCGAATTCTGTTCTGAAAGCACGCTGCACCGTGACAATGGCGTTTGGTTTCGCGAACTCAAGCACGCATAATGCCTTCTGCTGAGGAGTCGCCATTTTGATTGATCTTCCCACAATTCAGCTGCACCAGAAACGGTAAAACTGACACCCAATCAAACTTTGATAACTACTCTATCAAATAACCACTGATTCAGTCCACTACAATGCTATAGACCTGAAAAAACAGCGGAATGATTTTGGCGTATTCTTTTTGAAACACCCTGTATATTAGTACTATCTGTATTGTTAAATTTATGGTTTAGCCCGGCTGGATATTGTGTTTTTAGACGTTGTATCCACTTATTTTCATGGAACTCTAAAATCTTTCTAATGTTATCTGCTCTGAACATATATATATATATATATATATATATATATATATATATATATATATATATATATAGTCTGAAGGTATATAAACCAAGTGAATCCTAATAATATAAAATATTACAACTGATCTTTTTTCCTTTTCTTTTTATATTATTCTTTTTTCTTTCTTCCTCTTCTTCTATTAATGTCTCTTCCTCTTCCTCTCCATTTAATCCTTCGATGTCTAGATTCTCACTATAATAGTGGAAATCTATATAAGATTATGACTTCTGCTGCTGCTCCCACTCTCTTCTCTATCTATCTTTTTTCTTCTTTCTCTTTTTCTTTCTCATTTTCTATCTTCCTCGTCTTATTCTGTTACTGTTTAAATTTTAAGCTCTTATCTCATTATCTAACATCTCTGGATTTACAAGATCCAGAAGAAAATCTATGAATCGAAATACCTATTTTCCTAATGAGGCAGCTTTGTTTTTTTAATATATATATATATATATATATATATATATATATATATATATATATATATATATATATTGTCAGCCACTGACAGATTGTTTCGCTGTATCACAGCTCATCAGTGTGGATAGACGTCCGGTTGCCTCTATCTAGGATCAAAACCCGACTGAATTGGCATTATTCGGAGATTCTACCACTTATCCGTTGGGGCACGGCAGGGATGAAGGTGAATTTAAGCGTATTTATTTTCAGATAAGCATACAGTGACTGAGAGAACTCAATTCGATTTAACGAAGAGTCTCGCATTATTAGCCGTAATAGTCAAACCCACACTTCCTCTCTAGAGAGCTCAACCTAAATAAATTTTTCAGGAGCATATATATATATATATATATATATATATATCAGGTTAAAATACAAAATGAAAATTTATCTTAGCCGACGCGTTTTTTCCTCTGAAGGACTTTATCAAGGCAAATATAAGGATTTTATTTTGTGATAAGTTTTTATATAACAAGGGAAAAAATGTTATTGGTTTTTTCAAAATCAAAAATAATTTAAATATTTATTTACATATATATGCATATAAAAAAATTTCCCACTCACTTTCGCTTGTTAGGCATTGAATTTTATCACGTCACGTCCTAAAACTTGCCTGACTTTTCCGCTAACCTTTTGAATGTTCATGAGCACCTGTCTACCAAAAGATTTTCAAAATTCTTCTGTATTTTTAATTTATATTTCTTTCATGTTGCTTTTATTACTTTTTATTCGTATACTGATTTAAAAAGGCTGGAATGTTCTCCATAGATCCATAAAGATCTACCGAGAATTTTGAGGACGTTGGCCAGACACTCAGTAGGATTAAAAACTAGACCTTTCAAATAAAAGGCAAAGTATTGAATCAGGTGGCTTGCAGTTCGAAGAGTATCCGTAATTAATTTACAATTATTTACCATAGCATTTTATTGCTATTAATCAGAACCATTTTAATAATAAATTTCTGCATTGATTGCTATGTCTTAATTGTTATTGTCAGCAACTGTTTAGTGATTTTATTGCTACCCTGTATATCTATATCCGTTTATATCTACCTATATTAGTCTGCGCTTATGTATCAATCTATCTGTCTGTCTGTCTATCAGAGCGACACGTCTGATTGCAGCAGACGTCTCTTTGTCTCTGCTCGTAACAAGTGCAAGTGTGTCCTCAATGAAGCGAAGAAAAGAAGGATGTTTCATTATCCTACCCTCCTCATTATAAAAACGGTCCTTCCACCACAAGAGAGTCAGTAGTGTAGACTAGGGTACGCATAGCAGTAGTCAGTAAAAGGGTAAACAAGGAGCATTACAGAAACACACGTCTGCCAGCAGAAACAGACGATTTCAAACGCATCTTCACAAACGAAATTCTCGGAACCAAAACAAGTAAGCACTGACTTTTAAACAAAAGATACACCGAGAACAATATTCTGTAATTCATATCACAAAAAGAAAATACAAATTCTTCGTGTCTCAATTTTTTTTTATTGTTGTTACAATTGTACGTTTATGCATTTCAATTTCAATATTATTTTACTACAACTTTTGATTAGTATTTCCGCCATTTTATTTCTGTTGTTTAAAACTTATGAGTGGTAATAGACTTGATAGGTCTAAGTTATCCGAATTTCTCAGATGAGGCATTGAATTTTTGAGTTGTATTCTTTTAGTCTTCTTTTACTTACATTTAACTTAGTACTACTAAAAGACTTAATGGTATTAAGTTGTAAGAATCACTTAGATTATAAGAAATGTTAGCTGAATGAGCGTGCATCGTCTGGCTTTCATAGAAGAAAGCAGTCGCTGCATTGGGTTCTTGTTTTAATTTTAAATTTCGAAAAAAATTTTCGTACATTTCGATTTGTGTGAAAACAGCTGCGTTTGTTTTTACCCAAAACCAATAAAAGGATTTCCTTCCAGATTCCGAGAAGTGAATTTGGAGCCTACCTGTCGGTTATAAAAGGGAGGCCTTGGAGTTAATTTTCGAAGTCGACGAACTGCTGTTGCAGGAACCGATGTCGCTCTGGTCCAGAAAGAAAAACAGCGCAGAAGAAATTTGACAACTACCAAACAAGAATTGTGAGTCGCTAAAGTTTCATGGAAACGTCTTCGATTGTTGTTGTTGTTCTTTTTTTTTTGCTGTTACCTCGAACTTTGCTTCGAAAAATGTACCTATTCTTTGAAAACTATTCAGAGAAGTATTTTCTCCTTTCTTCATTTTATTTTTATGTAGTTACCTTTTCTGAGGACCGTATACAGCATTATCATTTTTTATTGTAAAAGAGAATATTCCATTTGAATTGAGAAATTTTACGTACATGTTACTGACCATAATTTGGCACACAATGGAATTAGTTTGTGTAATTCGTTCATTTTTGTGTGTTAACAATAAATTTATCGCCTTCATTAAGAAAAACAAAAAAACAAAAACATCAGCTCATGTCGTCTGGTTTTTGTTGTGCGCCCATTTGATTTAAACGTTGCTTGAAACATTTGTTTAAACTAATTTTTTTTTCGTACGATTTGTTACTAAATAAAAATCCTATAAGATGAAATATTGTCAATTATAATTATTAATTTTTGATCGGTACTTTTATTTTCTTATTTTTACATATATAATTCGACACAATAGTGTTAACTTTTCCGAATATCTTAGATAAGGTATTGTTATTATTTTTTTTACTAGTACAGGCTAAGAATCTTTTCTCTGAAATTCTTGGGACCGGAAGTGTTTCGGTTTTCAGATTTTTTGCGAATTTTGTAGTACAGGCTATTTAATTTGTATATAACATATATAAAATGGGACAGCTTGGAACCCAAGGATAAACATGATATACCCTTACATTCCATAACACAGCTTATATATATATATATATATATATATATATATATATATATATAAACATATGTGAAAAGCGTGTGTATATAAATATAAATAAATATATATATATATAATTATTTATATATTATATGCGCGGTACTTATTAGAAAGCGCTCAATATCAGAGATAGAGCTAACATATTTGGTTGGATTGATGTGAGTTTGTGACCCTGGGTTTCACGCTTTTGCGATTGTCTGACGATCGCAAAAGCGTGAAACCCAGGGTCACAAACTCACATCAATCCAACCAAATATATATAAAAACATCGTGTTGGAATAATATTTTTAAATAAATAATTATATATATATATATATATATATATATATATATATATATATATATAGATAGATAGATAGATAGATAGACCTAGTGAGCCAGACAAACCTACCCAGGTTTCACCTAAGTTTCCCTGACGATCCGTTTAGGTGAAACTTAGGTAGGTTTGTCTGGCTCACTAGGTTTATGTAGGTCTGCTCTACGGTTGTATTGAGCTCTTTTTAGTTAGTTGTTAACTCATGTCTGTTTTTTTTCTTTGGGCTTTAAACCTGTATCTGTGCGATTTTTTTCGACTTTCATGTTTCTAGCTCTTTCTTTTTTTAAAACATTTTTTTCCTCGAGATTGATTTGATTATTGGCAAATCAAGAATTCGCAAGTTTTTCGAAATTTTTTCGAAACGAGTATAGTTACCTATTACTGACCGAAATCAAACACTATTCCTTCCACCAAAACAACACTATCTTACCTTTCTTACTACATCCACCAAAATACCTCATTGTCTCAAGGAAAATCCTAAATAGTTCCCATATGTACAAATCCTTGTCAGTAGCGGGGAGGGGAATAAAAAACAATAAGTTAAAAATCCCCAATGATTATATACAATAGGGTTATAAATTATTTACATGCAACTAAACAAAATCAAGTTAGTAATAAAAAAAAAAACACAAACCTTAAATTTGGCAGAAATATCAGTTAACTGGACGAAATCGATGCGGGACTATAAGAATATAGAAAAACATTCATCCATCCCAAGCATTCACACAGACACGTACTCATTTTGATACAACAACAAATACAAAAAACACACACGCGAAACGAAAAGCGCCCCGCATCCACCAGAGAAATGACATCACTGACCACCTAAAGAGGGAGGGGATGGGGAATTAAACTTAAAGAAAAATAGCGACAGAAATAAAAGGGGCCAATGAGCATACATACTCTAGCTAAGTTTATAGAAAAAGGAAACTAAAAATTCAAATAACCAAACCTAAGCTAACCTAATTTCGGGATGGGTTGACCGTATTCAACCCAGCTAAAGCAATATCTTGATGCCTAACTGTCATCAAAGTGCCACTCTAAGTCAGCCCCTTTCACACGACACAAACGCGCAAGATTTACCCACCTTTTGCCGAATTCTAATGAAGAGAATCGCTGCCTTTCCGTTCTAATCTTAACCTTAAGCTGATGCTTAAAGTATAAGAACAGTTGGGAAGAAGTGAACTTCTTGCCTTCATAGAATCCCTTCTGACGTGTCGTCCAAATCCCGACTCTCATAACACCTAGCAAGCATAAGAACACATAATGTTCAGCCTTCGTCTAGCGGCGGAGCCATATTGCTACAAACAGAAGCGGCCTCAAAGACAAAGAACTTTCCAGGCAGCATGCGAACCATGAGCCTTTCAACATACTTGCACAACGATGCTACCACCTTGCAATGAAAGAAGGAGTGACCAATTGTCTCGGCTTCCCCACTACAGCGTCGGCAGTTTAGATATTTCTCCAAGCCCGCTGTGCAAAGCCTCTTGGCGACCCAGAGGGCCCCACACATCACTAGCAAGGTGAGTGATGCCTCATTGTTATTGTGACATTCAACCCAAGGCCATATTGACGAGGCTCATCCTTCATCACAAACGGCCCCCTCTAACTAACACCTGATATAATGCCTTACAACGTCTGAACGTTGGAGAGGCCATCCGACACCCATAAGAAGCGTTTCAGAGCACGACGGCATTCACGGTAGAAGGAGCTCTCGACTCGCGGTAAACGGTGGCCCTCCTCCTCGCATGAGTGCACTCTTCTCAGGGATGGGAAGTTCTTACGGGCGTCTCCCTTCCAGAAGGCACCCTCCTCATCCGATTCGCGACACATTCGACCCAGGAACCCGATGCGAAGCATATATTAACGAATCTCAATGCTAGGCATACCTAGACCGCCTTCAGATGGTTGAAGGCAACAGATATCCCGAGAGACTCTGGCGGCCTTGCCTCCCCACAAGAAGGAGAACAAGAGCCTCACTAACGCCAGTAAATTGTCATACGGAAGTGGAAGCACAGAGAGTCGGTAAAGGAGAATCGGGTAGATGCGTGAAACAGATACTCTGCCCTCCCCTTCAAGGAAAGCTTCCTCCGAGACCACAAATTAATTGCGATCTCGGCCTTCCCTTACACCCCCGACCAATTCATTTCCAACTGGAGATCAGGACCGAACCAGACGCCGAGAATCTTGACGACTCATCCGTCCAGAGGAAAGGTCCGAGAAGAGAAACTTCCACGCACCCAACCGCAAGCCAACAGACTTATCGCAGTTGATCTTGGTCCCTGTCACCATCTCATAACTACTGCTTTCTTTGCTGACTTCGCCAATCTCGGCCCTGCTCGACACAAGAACGGAAATGTTGTCAGCATAGGCGGAATAACTGGATGAGGTGGAAGCACCAGGTAGGGAAATTCCGCGTAGGACCGGATTCGTCTTTAACTTGCGAAGGAAAGTTTCCAACGCACAAACGTAATGCAAAGGCGAAAGCGGACAACCTTGACGAATGGAGCGAGACAATATGAAAGGCTCTGATCGTACTCTGTTCAACTCAGCCAGCGCACCGGGGGTCGCATACAGAAGTCGGATCCAGGCGCGAAACCGGCCGCCGAAAGGACATCCTCGAGAATGCGATGGTCAACCCTATCGAATGCCTTAGACTGATCTTAATTGATCAGCGGGGTTTCACTGTCGACTTACTATAATCAAGCGTACTATATGAAGGTTGTCCTGAATAGTCCTGCCCTTCACAGCACAAGTTCGGAGGCAATCAGACTTAAGAGGACAGCCTGCAAACGGTTCGCCAAGACCTTAGCCAAAATCTTTAACTAGCATAGTTAAAGGGCGAAAGTTATCTAACCCATCCTCACCATTTTTGTCCTTACGTAACAACTTGATTACGCCCCTGGAGAAGCGTTGGGGTATAGACCTTTGCTTCATCCAGTTGCCGAATATCAGAGCCAGCAAGGAAACAAAAACGGGCGACTGCCTCAAGTACACTTCGTACGGAAGACCATCTAATCCCAGAAATTTGTCCAGGCCAACCTGTTTCCGCGCTTTCCAGATTTCCGACTCCGTTATGGGATCCTCGCACCTAGCTTCTTCAGCTGCCTTACGGTTGGGAAAGTCAGATAAATAGTCGTCGAACTGAGCAGGGCTCAGACCGGGCTCCCTGGTGAAAAGTTCCTGAAAGTACTCATGAAAAGCCTCACATATACGCTCATTTGATATGTCGCCGAGATGCACTCCGAACGCCCTCTGCACGCAATTCAGCGGCCATATTCGTTGCCTCAGAAGACATTCTTTTTAACCTAGCCCTAACTACCAGAGCTTGATCCTTCTTGATAAGCAAGGAGGTCAACTCTGCCTTAGCTAAAGCTACGTCCCCATTATTACGTGATTTAATCGCCCGATCAACTTTTTACTCACAAGCCGTTTACGCCCATAATCTATCTAGATTGAGCCGACGACTATAATCAGCAGCAAACGTTCTAATTTTACATTTAAATTGGACACCCTAAGAACCCTACATCGACACTCCTGACTCGGTCGAGGTAGCTGGAACGCACCTCAGTAGCAGAGCCGCCACTATTATACTGTCCACACTACCCCCCGAGGCCTTTCATTCAGGTATTTATCAAGATCAAACTTGTCGATAAAGTCCCGAAATAGTTTCACGTCCCGGTTGTTAGTACCAAAATTTGACCCTTATATCGGTGTCAAGGACGGCATTCCAATCCCCCGCTAAAACTACCAGATGAGATGACGCCAAGAACGGCCGAAATAAAGCAGGCCGTTCAAAATGCTTATTGGGCGCATAAATCCCAATGAGACGCAGAGCCTTATCATTTATGGTAACATCCAGTACGCAAAGTCTGCCCGCCTGATCTGCGAAGACAAGAACACACGCAGCCTTCAAAGACTTGCTCACCATCAAAACATGCGTCCATCAAAGCATGCTGAATAGAGGGGAAAACCCCTAAACAGAATGCTCTCATGATCGCGAGAATAAAAACGGGTCTCTTGCACACAACATACTTCCACCCCAACGCTGAAAGTCACGATAGAGCCTCGCCCTGCGAGACTCCGACCCCAGGACTGGGACATTCAAACTAGCTAACCAGAGAGACATTATCAAACCAATTAGGGTTGTTTTCCTGAATTAAACATGGACGGGGTCAGGATACCGAGAGCCTCCCCCATCGACCTGTGGCTCATCTCATTCTTGATGGTGACGTCTTGGGAGAGACCGCCTATATCCCACGGGAAAATCAACTTTAATGCTCTATATAGGGAGAGGTGAACAAAAACAGGGGACCTCCCAGCACAAAATTGCTTCAGTTTCTTCAGTTCGGGTCGTCGACAATGGCAATGGGAGGAGACATTTTAAATGAGGTTATTGCCTCGTCCAACATTGCCCATGCCTGTCGTGCACCTGTTCCAGTCCTCATAACAGTTAAAACTCTTTGAGCGTTAGGAAAGTTTTTAGGATCCTCAACATCTCTGTAAGCATACTCCTTGACAGAGAAGGAGGTATCGTAAGTCTTTAATCCTATTGCCGTAATCACGAGCGCTTTCTGTTTGGGCTGGTGAAATACGGCACACATCATTGCCAGTATTATAGATGGGCTTTTGCTTTTTCCTTTTGTCATTTAAGTCCTGTGTAGGACTCCTTTGTCTTTTGTTGGGAGGAGGGGGCATTTCAGAAGATTTAATGGGGAGGGACTGTGAATGTGATAAGGTGTATGATTTTGTCTAAAAGGGCTGGGGTTTCTACTGAGAGGGGTTGGGGGAAGATGTCTGGGCATAAGATGTGGAGGGAGTGACCTTTTTGACTGGAGAAGTCTTACATTGAATGGTGTCTTTATTGAGAGGGATTGAGGGTTGGGAGGATTGTTTTGTAGGCAATGTTTAGCATAAGATGTGGGGGGAGTGACTATTTTCACAGAGGAGGTCTTTTTTTATTGAGGTTCCTACAGAGTGGGGTTGACGGGTGGGAGGAAGGCATTTCTTGAGAATGTGGGGCAGAGGAGAGAGGGAGTGGGCTATTTAGTTGGAGGGGTCTTTTTTAGATCTAATTTCTCTTTCAATTTCTTTATTTTTTCTGTTTTTTCAAAGGCTGCGTCGTATTTTTTTTTTGTTTTTTGCAATTCTCGTAGTGTGGTTTCAGAGACCGGGGCGTCGCCCTTAGTGTTGACAGATGTAGTGGGACTGTTTGTGCCTTTCGTCCCAGGGGCTTCAGAAGACTGAGGACCCACTGTCTGGCACTTCCCTCTGGCCCTGCCAGCAACCTGCCATTCCCCATCTCCCTTCTCCACGACGGCACTTGCAGCGGGCGAAAGCTCTTCGGGGAATGGGGGATTAGATGTAGGCCCTACCAGGTGTTTAAAAGCTCCGGCCCCGGAAGCTGGCATGCTCATTACAGGCGTGGCGGTATTCAAAGACGCGATCAGAGGGGGATTTTGGACGACTGGGGCCTGACTTTCAGCGACCTTCTTCTCTGGGCAGGAAGAGGAGAGGGGACCAGTCTCTCCACACTTCCAACACACCAGTTTGCGGCCGGTCACAATGACCGGCAGCTTCAGACCCCTACTTCCAAACAGTTGCGGATGGAGAGGAAGGCTTTTCGGTCGAACATTATGTAAAAACTCCATCCATCGGTCAAGCTATCGCAGAAAGCACCTAGTATTTCGCCATACTGTGACAAGAAAGCCGCCAGGTGTTTCCCGTATACCGCTACATCCTTCGCCTGCCTTGGTACTCTCTACGTAGAATGATATCTTTTGTAATCACTACTCGGTTTGTGGCTTTGAGACAATCTTCTGGTATGGGTAGCAATACGTCCCACATGAAAAAGCCCAAGCCCTTAACAATTCTTAGTGGCTTGAACCCCTGTTTTTACCACTGTGTCTTTCGTCGAACGACAAATTTTGCGCGTACGCTTGTCGACGACGAAGACTGAGAGTATACTTTTCTCATTCTTCTTTAGTTATATAGGGTTCTGCAAGATCCCACCTTCCACGACAAGGTGTGCGTAACTCTTGGAACGCTCCAAGAACTCCGCTATATCGATAATGCATTTTGGAGGGGTCTTCCAACAACAGGGCGAATCCCCGGCCTCCACGTTATTTTTGGTCTTGTTAACATCTTTTTGGCCGATATTGGCCTCCATATTTTTTATATAGATTTTTGGTTAATATTGGACTCCATATTTTTAGATACTGATTTTTGGCCATTATTGGCCACCATACTTTTTTTTAGTTTGGCCATTACTGGCCTCTAAACTTTCTTTGATTTGGTCTTGGCCATTATTTGTCTTGTCATGGCTACCAGGGCCTCCTCATTAACGGGAGCTAATGCGGGTATTCTTCGGGATTGTCTTTATCGGGGGTGGGGGTCTTTTTTAATGGAAAATAAATGTGTCCGTACGTAAAAAGAATCTCGTGCGGAAGCCATATTGCTTTTATACTGACAAATTGACGGAAAATCACGGCGACCACGAGATTTGAGAAAAATATAAATATGCAGTGTACGAAAGACAGAGGAAAAAAAAGAAAGGAATTTAATCTACAAAAAGACCAGACAATACGACAGATACAACATCTACAGGCAAGTTCTGCGAGTACCTGAAAAACTTTCGAATTTGGGAATTTCGGATAAAGAATACTCAATCTGTATTTATTTAATCTTATTTCTGACACTTTTGCATTTAGTATTCATAAAAGACATACTATTGTTAAGTTGCCCTACTTTCTTACATAAAGCCTTGTCACTAAATATTTATTAGTGATTAGTAATTTTATTATCTGAATTTTAGTTTCTTTAAACGGGTAGTCAACCCCCTTGTGCTCATCTTGAAAGGTGCCTGTGATCTACCTGCCATTCAGTGCAATCGATGAAAACATTGATATAGTAAAGAAAAAAGTCACATCGCTCAGTTTCTCTTTAATCATTTTCTTTTTGGTTCTGTCTCTTCAAGAAAAATCGATCGGAACGAATTTACCTTTGATGTTGAGTGATCCATACCATTCAATATTTGAGAAAGAATTGTGCTTCGCTGATAAAAGATAATTCCGTGTCTCTGCAGCCTTTGCAGATCCATTAAAAATCTCGAATCTCTTCTTCTTTTTCTTCTCCTTCCTCCACCTCCTCCTCCTTCTTCTTCTTCTTCTTCTTCTTCTTCTACTACTACTCTTTCTCCTCCTCTTTGATTCCTCAATTATCCTATACAGATCTTTGTTTTTATTAATATTATTTTTATTCATCTCTCTAAATCCTTATTATTTGCTAAGTCTTCGTTTGGCTTATTCGTTTTCTTTTCTTTCATCTGTCTCCTTCACGTCTTTTATTCTTCATTTTTATTCCTTTTCTTCATCTGCCTATATCTATATGTATATCTTCGTTTTCTTTCTTTTCTTTATTCATCTTTTTGATTTTTATTGCTTTTCTTCATCTGCGCATATAATTTATTTGCATATCTCCACTTTTTGTTGATTTTAGATTTTCTTCATCTGACTAATTTATTTGTTTATATCTTCTTCTTCCTGTTTTTTTTTTTAATTCTTTTTCTTCATCTGCATACTTAATGTACTTGGATACCTTCGCTTTCTCCGTCTTCTTCTTTTTTTATTTTTCTTTACTTCATCTGCCTACTTATTAATTCATTTCTATATCTTCCTTTTCTTCATCTTCTCTTTCTTCTTCATTTTTATTCCTTTTCTTCTTCATTTATTTGTATTCTCTTCGCTTTCTTTCTTTGGCGCCTTCATTCCCTTATTATTCTTGATTTTTCTTCTTTCATTCTTGGTATTTTTTTTATCTCTTCTTCATGTTTTACTTTTCTTCATTTTCTCCATTTTTTTTTCATCATCATTTTTCTTTGCCTTCTTTTTATACATTTTCTTCATCCAGTTTTTCATTTTCTTTATTTACAATATTTTTTTCCTTTTTTTATAAGTTGCCATTACTTTCTCCTCTGATTAGAGTGGCTCATTTTCTCTTACTTCTCGACTTTTCTCTTGCATTTCTATTCGACCTTTTGATTCAAATTTCAAAATCTAAATATGTACTCCTTTTATGTCATTTTGCTTGGAACTACAAAAGATCTTAACGACATTTCCATATCTTTCGAATCCAGCCATCCTCTTTGTCTCTTCATCCATGAGAATTATTTCCAATACACAAAGAATTTCAAAGAGGGAATCTAGATTTACACCTGCCCATGATAAAAAAAATAACGTCTAAAATAAGTTGCCATGTTGTAAACATTTTCATTCGATCTGATTCTGTTTTATTTTTTTCATTATCAGCAATTTATAATTGTCTTGAATTTAATCACAACAGTCGCAATGATGAAGTTGCTTTGTGGTTCAAAGAGTTGTGCCTTTACCAAAGTTACCATTAGCAACAAAACGGAAAATTATATTAACAATAATAATAATGTGACTGTGTGTCTGTGTTCGTTTATATATGGGATCGGATTTCCTACATTTTTCAACCGATTTTAACAAAAGTTCACTTTGTTTTGGCAGGTAGTGTTTCTTATTGTCTTGCACACTTTTTTCTTTATTTTTACATTCCGAATGCTTTAAAAATTCCATTTACAAACAATTGTTGATAATAAAATTCTATTCAATCGGTAGACTCATAACGATTGAAAACAATGTTTTGTTTGAGTTTGGGTTTAACCAATTCATAAAAAAAACCCCAAAAAACAAAAAAAAAAAATAATAATTAAGACATGCGTGTCCGTCAACCTTAAACAATAATCTTTGTCAATTTTATTTTTCAGTTTTTATGATGGTCGATACTTGATCTATCTCTTACTGTTACATCACCGGGCAACGCCGGACCCTCCTGCAAGTATTACTACAATTGTGAAAACATGCTTGATACAAATAATTATAGTAAGTAAGGATTTGAAGTTAGCTAGTAATATTACAATCATAACCCAGAGGATATGGTTTTTAATCCACGGATTTCTTCTTTTTTTTTTTTTTTTTGTTGTATTTAAAACAAGAATCTGGAGAGAGGAAGAGGTGGAATCACACCTTTCCCAAGAATATTTGTGCTTAAGTGGATATAACGAACCCAAAGGTAGTTGGAACACGGCTCTCCGATTAACTATTCCGAGCCATTATTCATTATTAAACTACACACATATCGAAGTTTACAGAACCTGGTATTCCCAAGTGGTCACCCATCTCGGTACTGACTGGGTTCGATGTTGCTTAACTTCTTTGATTGTACGGGAACCGGTGATTCAACGTGAAGTAGCGGGAAACTTAGTAAAGGTGGTCAACAACGACCAAATAAAGATATTTACAAACCGCGTACTTGACGCCACCCAAACAGATATCACTGTTGGTGACAACAATAGGAGATCGTCTGAGTGAACTGGGTTACCCGACCCGACCTGAAGGTATTTCTAATTGAGAAGATTAATGCTTCGACTTCATTAAAAACCTGTGACCATATCACTTTTCGTTCTGTTAATTTTATTATTTTTTATAATTTTCTTTCTGCATTTATGTTGTTCATCCTTTTTATTACTGGAAACTTTTCATTGAGCCATTCCTCTTTAGCTTGCCTATATTCGGTTTTAATTTCTGTACGGTGTTCTTTTCTTCAGGGTCACTTTGTTGATACATCTACTAATAAAAATAATTTAAAATTTCCAAAGAAAATTACAAAACAAAGCTTGATATTTGCTTATTTGATATTTGCTTGCTGATATCTGCAAATTTTGATGACATTTGGAATAATGAAAAGCGCACTATTTGTAATGTACTATTGAAGGAGTCTGACAGGAAAATGAATCGATATAACAAATAACAAAACAATCAGGACCTTATACACACTAGACCGCTATAAATACTTAGGGATATTCGAATGTGGCCCTATAAAGCGAAAGAGAACGAAAGAAAAATGTGCAAGAAATATTACACACCCCGAAATTCCACACCACGAAAACGGCACACATAAATTACATGTGAAAAGGAAAGAAGGCTGCAGAAGTCTCAACAGTATGGAATTAGATAAATACATGCAACAATCCGATAAATGAATGATGAAAATTGACCAAAACATAAAAAAAAAAAAAATAAATAAAAGAAACATCAAATAAAAAAACGAGTAAAGAATGCAAAATGGAAAGAAAAATGGGAAATGAAAACACTGAACCAAGAATGCTCAAAATCATGATCATGGCTACGCAGAGGTCACCTGAATAGAGAAACAGAAACACTCGTCATGTCCACTCGTCATAAGTAGATAGCGAGAACTATCTATGCGAAGATTGAGAAAACCCAGAAAAACAGTAAATACTGTCTTTACGGAAGAAAATATGAAACGCTAAACTACATAAACAACGAATGTAAGAAAGTGACTCTTGAAGACTATAAAAATATGCACGACAGAGTAGCAAGAATTATATGCTGGGAATTGTGCAAAGGAATTATGTTTGCTCAAATTATATTGCTTCTCGGAGATCTTTAAATGCTTTTTAATTTTTATATACATCTTTTTTTTTTCTTTTTTTTTTTTTTTGGTAGAAAACATAACTATTGGATTCCTATCTGGGAAGGCTGCGATCTATGAAAACTTAATTTGAGCTCTTTGAAACGTTTCTTTTTGAACAGCGGTCAATTCCCAGATTAAGATAATGTGCGCCTGCGTACTGACAGAAAATAAGTTTAGCAGATATAAAAAATAGAAAGATATATAAGGCAAGGATGTGTCTTCTCACCGGATTTATTCAAAACTATACAGCGAAACATTTCGGAGAGAATTAGATGTGCTACTGGAATTCATTAATGGCGGCCACAAACTTAACAACAGAAAGCATGCAGATGACACAGTGCAGACGCGGAAAGCAAACTATAAAAGAAAAGAGAACTGAACTGTTACGCGATATATGACTTTCTGGAATTCTGGATAATCTCCTCAAAGATGAAGAAGAGACGTGAAAAGAGAGAAATGTGGTTCTACAGAGGATACCATGGATCGAACATGTGCTCAAAAACGCGGTTTTAGAGAAAATGGAGACAAAAAGAAAACATACTTAACACCAGGAAGACGCAGTTAATATTTCTGAGGAAGGAGGGCTTGGAAAGCCTGATACTCATAGGGCAGATTGAGAAAAAGAGGGATAGAGGAAAGCAGCGCGTAATATACTTTATGTGCTTCAGTAAGTGGATGGTAGAACAGGGGTTGGGAGAAATATCAAAACAAAAACTTATTAAGAGCGATAAGGGGCAGGAAGATTTGGAGGGCCATGATTGCCTACTTTGTAAAGGGAAACAGCATATAAAAGAAAGAAGAATATAATTTGCTTTGCGCGAATTCACAGTTTAGCTTAAAGCTTTTTGACTGTAACTAACTATACTGGAACACACCTATTCTATAGTTAATAGACTCTCCCGCCTATAATAAGTAGGAGTAGTAGTAGCAGTCGCTCAGGGAATTGGTCAGTTGGTCGATGTCGGACGACCGTTAGTCGGATATTAAAGTATCAGCCACCCCAACTAGATTACCGCGTCATTACCTATTATATCAAGTTCCTAACGTTTTGTTCGTCGAACCTATTTTAGGACCGACTTAGTACAAAATATTAGTTTGGTGTAAAAATAATGTCGGTTTTTGACGTATTTTTTAACGCCAAAAACCGACATTATTTTTGCACCAACCTAATACAAGCCTCCACTGTGAAACCACTACATAACACTAACGCAACTCAAAAATGTCTCCTTCAAGAACTTGCTTCATTTTCGAACAGACATCAACTTTGAAAGGTTCTAGAATTTTACTACATTTATTACTAACTCAAAATATTACTTCACCTTTCCAGGATTGTTTCATCAGTCGTGTTGATTATTTAATTGAAGGATCCAAAATCTATCTCAACCGCTAGGTCTATCCAATGTAGCTCTACATTCATTGCTAAAAATTACTGTTAATAAATAGTCTCGTTTAGTTTTCGCCCACCTTACACGTTTATCTTTGTAATGTTTGAATAAAAATGATAGATGAATTTTTTTAATCAGTATCACTCCAAGCAAGTCAGTAAAGCCACTAAAACTCGAGGGGTTACAAGGCATGGAAGAATTATTAACACAAACATTAATAATGAACAAAAAGAGAAAGGAGTAATCACGAAGAAAGTAGATAGCGATTGACAATGCATTTAAATTTTTGCAGATTAAATTTTACCATTCGTTGCCCCAGTTAACAACAGACTGTAGTGTCATTTCTGAGATCAGATGTTGTTTAGCTCTTAATATTCGACATATATTTTCTTTGCCTACATTCGCAACATCACCTTCAAATATTTTCCTTCTAATTGTTGATCGTGACTTTCTTAAATTCTCTATCTTTTCTTGTTCTTATTAATATTTGTGCCAGGTTTTTCTACGTGTACACCGGGTGGGGCATGTAACATAGTACAGCCTGTAGCGTCGTTGGTCATCGGTGACTAAACCGGTTCCCTTACCGGTGAGATGGGTGGATAGCCCCCCAGAAGTATTACAAACAAGACCTGTCTATCAAATAGCAGGTGACCCTTCTTGAAGGCTTAACACCTATCTGGGACAATGGCACAGGCGGGGGGGGGGCTCCATCTCTATGTATGTAAACAATGTAACGATAACACAGCCGCACTGGGCGGGGTGCTTTCTAGATTAATGTCAACGGCCAGATTGAAAGGTTCCTTGACGGAACCAACAGCTACATGTCCGTGACCTAGGCGAGCTTCCAAGCGGGAGGACATCCGCTGTGGATGGAGATAGAGAGGGATGAACACCGGAAGCTTTGCTAGCTCAATACACACTACGCTTTAAGGAATAGCTTTTCGCCTTTCAATTCGGATATATGGAGAGATCTGTTCATGTGACTGATGATGATGATAATAATGATTGCTTTCAATTTCTGTTTTCGTTATTTTTTTGATCTCTTCTTCAAATTTCGCCCTTTTTACGATGTTTTACGATGGTGTTTTACTGTGTTTCTTACGATGTTTTATGTTTTTTACGATATTTTTCGTCCTGGTTAAACTATATCCAGCAGCAAGGCATTTCTGTTTGGGAGGTTTTGAGGAGCGTGGAACCACCTCTTAATCGCTGTCTCTGGGCGGTAGCACCTGATAAGGTCCCAGCTATGGGCAAATAGTTAACCCCCACAAACTGGGGTCAAAACACTATGAAAGTATAAAAATATTTCTTTTGTACTTGAAGTGCCAACAAAGAATTTTCATAGTAAAGTAATTACCAGGAATATATGTTAGTAAGAAAAAAAAAAAAATTACCAGCAATACATTTTGAAAAGATAAAATACCACCAATACATTTTTAAATAAATTACTAATGCTGCCAAGAAAATTAAATTTCGGCATTAATTGACCCACAAGAAGTTGATATGCCGTTAAACAAATAAACCATGTCTTTTACGATGTTTCTATTTTCTACGTTTTAACTTTCTTACGACTCATATCTGAAATTAAACCTAAATAGTATCAGCTATATGCATATATGCATGTAGGTGTAATAAACTGCACCGTAGTTGTTTTATAATACAGAGTGTCCATAAATTAACTGTACAGTATCCACGGTTTATTGCATCCATCGATACACTTCTTTGTTTGTTACAGAAATATTATCAAAGATTTAATGTATATATAGTTTGTTCTCTTTTAATTAATTTTCGTTTCAATTCTCAGGTAGATCGTAAAAATGCTTATTATTAATTCGTGAATTAATGAAAATACTAACACCGCAAGAGAAAGCTTGATTTATAGTTTATAGAGACAAAATTCGTAGAGACAAAATTCATAGAGACAAAATTCATAGAGACAAAATTCGTAGATACAAAATAGATAAAGGGAAAAATTCATAGACAAAATTCATAGAGACAAAATTCATAGAGACAAAATTCGTAGTGTCAAAATTCATAGAGACAAAATTCATAGAGACAAAATTCGTAGAGTCAAAATTCATAGAGACAAAATTCGTAGAGTCAAAATTCATAGAGACAAAATTCATAGAGACAAAATTCGTAGAGACCAAATTCGTAGAGACAAAATTCATAGAGACAAAATTCGTAGAGTCAAAATTCATAGAGACAAAATTCATAAAGGCAAAATTCGTAGAGACAAAATTCGTAGAGACAAAATTCCTAGAGACAAAATTCATAGAGACAAAATTCGTAGACACAAAATTCATAGAGACAAAATTCATAAAGGCAAAATTCGTAGAGACAAAATTCATAAAGGTAAAATTCATAGAGACAAAATTCGTAGAGACAAAATAGATAAAGGGAAAAATTCATAGAGACAAAATTCGTAGAGACAAAATTCGTAGCGACAAAATTCATAGAGACAAAATTCATAGAGTAGAGACAAAATTCGTAGAGACAAAATCGGGCACCCAGGCCATGCGGAAATACAGTAAAAAAAAAAAAAAAAAAAAAAAAAACAGTAATACATGTTAGCATCCATGCTTAGCAGAAAAGGTTTATGGAAACAGAAAGTATCTTGCCGGAATCAAAAATGAAGCTTCGCGTCTAGGTGTGTTGCTTGCAACGAATGAAACCCATACGGATGTGTCATGGTGTATTTAGATAAAACTTTTTTTTATTGACATATGTTTTCCAATAAAAGTTATTTTCATTTTATCCTCTTTTTTTCATTTTTAAATTTGAATAGATCTTTTATGGATTCCCTGCATTTACAAAATAAGGAAGAATCAACAACTACCATTAAAACACAACAAAAGCTGAAATATAATTGGTATATTTAGCATAAAAAATAAAATTATACACTTAAAGGAAGATTAACAATGGTTGTTGATTACTGTTTTGATTGCGAAAGCATTCACTTGCATAATAAAATCAGACATATTGTATGTCTATTAACGGCGTAGATGATTATATACGCTTTTACCGAAAGTCTTTTTTTTCAGACACTGACGAATAAACACGTCCAAAACATAACGTTCAAAAAACCAGCTACAGATTTGTTTGATTCATTTTAAACCCTTCTGAGCTTGAAACAAGTCCAGTTGCCAGCTCATATGTCTGGTAGAAGAGTTAACCAACGCTCGGGTACATCAAGTTGCATCAGTTAAACATAGTTCTATATCAGTTCTACATTAAAAACAAATTTTTTAAAAATCGTCTGAAAATGAAACGTTTTTCCCCAAATAATTGGCGGCAAAGGGGTTAATACTACTCAGTTTAAAGGCATGAAAAATTAAGAGAAAAATGACAACAGAAAAGTAATAGAAATTAACCATGCTTCATCTAAGAAATTCGGTCTACTAAGATTATTACATTTGTTGCTACTTGTGCCGTATCTCTTCAGGGCGTAGGCGGTCAAGACACTGCAGAATTTAGTAAAGTTTGTCTTTTTTCGATATTTCTTAGTCCATGTTTACATGAGGTCGTTACGTAGGTTATAACTGCTTTCCTCTGATCCGCTTACCTTCAATATATCCTGTGAGTGGCAAATTCTCCAAGCTCTCTTTCCTCATTATGTGGCCGGGAAATTTCAACTGTCTTTTTCTGATGTTAAGTATAGATGCTCTTTTTATTTTCCTTTTTCTCTAAAACTTTGTCATAACTCACGTTTTCAGTCCATGGTATTCTCAGCATCCTTCTGTAGAACCATATTTCTTTTTCCGGGCGTCTCTTCTCTCCATCCGTGATGAGATGGTCCAACATTCACTGCCATACAGGAGGACCGATATTACGTAACATAGTAGTCTTATTTTTTTCCAAGAAAGTTTTTCTGTGTCTTCATATTTTGCTTAACTTTTGGAAGTCATCTTTCTCTATTCCAATGTAAATAATGGATAAATAAATAAATTAAATGAAACCAAAGAAATATCAGTCAAAAATTCTCTTTTTCTCCTTATCCCTCCATTCGTTAGTTAGTTCCTTAGTTTGCACGATCATTACGCCCTGTCAGTATCTAATAAATAATGGACTTTTCCGTTTTGACCGCATGAGAACACGGAAATGACATATCAGGGATTTTACTTTGATTCAGTGAAAAATGAATGAATAAATGAATGAAAGAAAGAAAGAAAGAAAGAAAGAAAGAAAGAAAGATAGAAGTCTTTAACGTCTCATGT
>OZ010608.1:55819055-55836555 GCA_963932145.1 Acanthosepion lycidas | reverse complement strand
CATGATTTAAATTTTAATAAAAGATATCTGTTTAACGCAATGCTGACGCAATCTATTTATTATACAGGGATTACTATTTTTATAAAATAATAAATTATAACCTTTCCTTTTTCATTTTCTTCTGTTGTCTTATGTCGATCATAAAGAATTTGTTCAATAGTATGACGTTCGTTTATTATAATACGAAATTTTATATAAAAAATAAAAGAATTGATCCTCGTTTATTTTAAATATAAAATATAAATCCCATCTATTTTTTAAATACAATTTAATAAAAAAAACAGTAATCCTCGTATAATATGGACTGTGCTAGGACTGCGTTAATCAGATACTTTTATTAAAATTTAAATTATGTAAAAGTCAGTCTCTACTTCGTAACTGCATTTTGAGTTGTGCATGAAACATCGAGTGGCGAAAAAATGTACATTTATTAATATATACTTAATAGCATTGTTATATTACATCAAAAACTATTTTATCAACACAGTAGATCATTATTTAAATATATATTGTTAAATATAACAGACAGTGAATGTCTATTATGTCTGATCATGAGCCGTTTCAATCTTCGAATATTTGCTCTAATTTTGGGTGAAAATGAAGACAAAAATTGTCCAACATTTGGATAATTTTTTAAGTTGGACCTTGATCTAAGCTTTTGGCTCACACGAGCCCTCTTCAGAATGGTTCAGTGTAACCCGGATATAAGAGACCCTGATATAAGAGAAACCCGGATATAAGAGAGCTTTTCTCTGGTCCCAAATTAGAGCCTGTGTTAATGTATATAAAATAGACCAAACCCGGATATAAGAGACTTCTTTTCCGGTCCCGACAACTCTCTTATATCCGGGTTACACTGTATAGACATTTTAACAAGGATATTCACCATTTGTTCAGTTAATGTCTATTATGCTGCTGCTATCACTATCCCCCTCCATCATACAGTTGGGGGTCATGTCGACATTCAAGGCAGAATAGGGCAATGGTTTGCCGATTCCTTTTTTTTATAGATGAATATTGGATGGTCTCCTCAAAGATGATGAAGAGACTCGAGGCAACGGATGTATGGTACTACAGAAAAATGCTAATAGACCAAACATGTGAGAACGACGAGGTTTTGAAGAGGATGCAAATATAGAGGAAGCTTATGCTTAACATCAGGAAGAGGCAACTGAAATTTTGGGGACACGTAATGAGAAAGGAGGGCTTGGAGAATTTAATATTCAGAGGCCGGATAGAGGGAAAGAGACAAAGGAAAGCAACGCGTGACATACTTAGCGGGGTTAAGTAAATGGATTACAGAACAGGGTAGCAAAAGGAAAAAAAAACATATTGAGAACTACAAGGGATAGAGGGAAGTGGAGAGCCATGATCGCCTACGTCCTGAAAGGATACGGCACAGAAAAGAATAAGGTTACCTCCTCCCTCCTCCTAGAGGTGAATTTGTTACTGAAGTTACATTCTTCTAGACTACCTAAAGAGGCAGCATTTACAAGGCAGCATGTGGTTTGAATTCACTGTTTATTTGCCATTCAAATCTATAGGACCCAATCTGTCCTGCTATTTTATCCATAGCTGGGGGATATACCTTTACTCTTGTTCATAAGTCCATATATTATTATTATTGTTTTTAAGCTTAGAGTGGTGAGTGAAAATCAATACTGGAAAATCAGCGGAGTGTTCTTTGAACCAGTTTCGTGTAACCAGAGTCCACGATTGAGTTTACTTTATCGTGATGGAAGAAACCGTCACCAAAAGGTAACATGACAAACCAAAAAGGCCACGAAATCTTGTGCAACTAGATCTGTGTATATCACACCTGTCAAGACAGACTCCAGTTTCGAGAGATCTCTTTGCGAACTCCAACAGACCACGCCCCCCCACCATGAGTGAGCCAGCACCAACTTGTACGACACCCGGCTGACACGATGGATCCATAATCTTATGATGTCTCATGCGCACACAAACTCGTCTGTTTTTCCGAAAGACCGTGTAACTTGACTCGTCTGATCAGGCGAAACCTTGCTAGATTTCCACGGTTCAATATTCTCTCGTCCAGGTCATGCGCAGTATACGATCTTGTAGTGTCAATAACGCTACACTTGTGGGTCGACGACTGGAAAAATTACACGGAACGTCTACGTGGAACTCATATATACGAGGCATCGATAATGAAGCTGGACAACTTTTCCTAACAGAATATATCTATGTATCTTTAGAAGTCTACAATCCGTCTGTGAATTAAATATTGTTGCCACATCTGGCCTACATCAGTTTTCTTTGTTTTGTTTTGTTTTACGGCATATCAACTTCAATGGGTTATTTAATTCCGACAAGATTTTTATTACTGGCAATTTTAAAAAAAAAATGTATTTCTGGTAATATATTTTTCTTCAAAAAGTCTCTTTCTGGTAATTTTTTTTTTTTAATCTATTGCGGGCAATAATTTATTTTACAAAGTATTTCTGGTATTAAAACGCATTTTTACACTTTCATAGTGTTTTGACCCTCGTTTTGGGGGTTAACTATTTGCCCATAGCTGGGACCCTAACAGATACTACTACCTCGGGTCAGGGTGGATCTGGGAAAACCAGCAATTAAGAGGCGGTTCCACGCTCCTCAAAACCTCCTGATCAGAGGTCTTGCTGTTGGACGTAGTTTATCGTCTTACCCAGGACGAGGATGTAGTTTATCGTCTTACCTAGGACAGCTAGCCTGAATCAGGTCATATGTGGCAGCAATATTGTCAAGCTATTCTTATCAAACTTCAAAGTAGAATCTTCAGCATTATCGGTTCCGTCCTGTTTATCTCAGTTTTACCTACTTTTCAACTGCCATAACATAGCTTCCCTGGCCTTTCCTATAAATAGTTTCATTTTCCGGATGAGCTTTTTCTCTTTCGTAGCTGGACTTCTTGAATTTAAGCGCAGTAGTAGATCTGTAGCTAGATCTGCAGCTAGATCTCACAATTTCACCGTTGAAATTACTAGTTATAACCGCAGGTCCTATGCTGATAGTTTCTTCTGTCGTACTTCACTTATGGAACAATTCCTGATTTCCTGCCAACTTTTTCTTTTATGTTCCATATGGTGCATTATCCTATTAAAATAACCCGTCATTGTTGGGATACAAGCAATTTCCTGAATAGGTGCAAAATAAGCAGTCATCAGTCAATGACGTGTTTATGCAGACAAGCGGACCTAACCCAGGCAATTATGGAACCAACATCTGCACTGTAACTTGTTGGCAATTGTTCATAGCTTCATGAGATTTCCGCCTTATCCAAACCCTACTATCATCTCAAAAACGATTGAAATTATAACTCATCGGACCACGCCAGACGTTGCCAGTCTTTCTGGGTTCAATTGGCACCAGTTCATTTTTTAATCGATCTCAATCCCTTACAAGGCAATAAGGCCACTAAGACGCAAGGTGTTCCTGGGCGTGAAAGAATTAGAAATAGAAACATTACTAACGTGCTCGAACAAAAAGAGTAAACAGGAGGACAGAAGATAACGAATGCATTTAATTTTTTGCAGATTAAAGTTGGTTGAAAAGAATGGAGCTGGAAAGGAGTTACACATGCGAGGTTACATCTCGCCAATTCACCTGTAAATTGATAAGAACTTGACGTCAGTCTTGTACGGCGCTTAAATTTCTAAAGTCTAAATACCAAGGCGAAGTGCTCATATGGACAATTACCATGAAAGTTTTTATAGAAAAGACACGGGGTGGGGAACCGCCAGTTCTTGCGATAGAGCCAGATGATCAATCAGTAAATTTGCGAAGATAACCTGTGGCGTTTGCTTCGCTCAATGCGCGAGAAGAATTATGGCAGGACAAATCGGGGCTGCTTCACCATGACAATGCACCTGATCATAACACCCTAAGCATCCAGCAGTTCGTCGCCGAGAAGAACATCGCCGTACTAGAACAACCTCCCTATTCACCTGATCGTGTGATGTTTTTCTTTTCTCCAAGCTCAAGGGGAAAATCAAGGAGATCCGTTGTGAAAGCGTGGAGGCCATCAAGTAACGACAGAGATGATGACATCCAAAAAGAATATTTCCAGCAGTGCATAGAAGCGTGGCAGAGAAGAATGGGAAATTGCATTAGACACGGGGATGATTACCCTGAAGCGGAAACCATGTAGTTTGTTGTTTGAAATTGAAATAAATTGTTTGACACCATACCTTTTACTTTTCATACAACCACGTAAGTCCGTTCGTCCATGACTTGGATATTGCTGCCACATCTGGTCTGGTGCTTCAAAATCTTGAAAAAATTCAAAGAAGAATCTGCATGTTTTCCTTCTTAATCTGTCATCTCGGTTCCAGTAACTTTTCCACCGCCATAGTGTGGCTCAAAATTATAACAGAATTAGCGAAGTCCATTGCAGTTTCCTGATTGGATTCTGCATGTTTCATTCCTGATGTGCGGCAGAGGTAAGTGATAAAAACAAGTATGTGGGTCGAGCAAACTCATGTCATCGGCACTTTCTTCTACGCTGGTCTTCTTTCACCAACTCTTGCGAACTAAAACGACAAGAGAAAGAATGAATGACTGTAGCAGGTTTTGGTGAAAATGGAACCTTCTAGTCCCGAACCCGCACGTTGGCGGCGAATTTAATCAAAGAAGAAATGGAATTCTTGGATACGAGATAAAGCCGACTTCGACGTCATTTAATTGGCTATGATTTTGTGTCCAAGATGAATTAGCAAATGTTATAGATCTGACCTCCATATAATGCCTCATGTCAATGTCAGCATTTCAGATTGAATCATGTTTAATTAGTAACTAAATAATATTAAATATAATACACAATAATACTTCTACATAATTATATTGGCTGCTTTTTCTTACTGGCTGAGTAGATCCTTGACTGACAATTGCTGAAAACAGAGGTTCGCATTCGATCACTGAAGTGAAGTAACGCCGAAAACAGTCATTACTTAGATGGGGGAACGATTGGGAACAGCGACTACTGTAAGAAAGCTCCTTTAATCGAAAATATATTTCGGCTTTAAATAAGCCACAAGAGGTTGATAAGCTGTAAAAAATAACCAATCATTTGCACTGTACTAACCAAGACCTTTTTAAATGTGTTGCCAACGTATATAGCCAATGATTCACGTCTTTTAATACAAGTTCTGCATAAATTAACCGCAAATTCACCAGCAGCATCCAGCAATTTATCTGAAGCAGTTACAGAGTATTGCCAGGTGTGTTAACATTTTTGATCATCGTTGAGTTGGTCGTCCCTTTGGACTAGACTCGGCCTCTGTATCACTTAGTAAGATATTACAATATCGAGCAATGTCTACGATATTAAATTTTACAATGGGGAAAACAATGCAATGGTTAAAGTCCTAAATCGGTGTGTGATTTAAACGGAAATTGGGTGGTAGGAAAATAAATTTCCAGTCGAATCTGCTCCTGCTGACAGTTAACGTGGAAACCGGAACAACGCTTCGCTCTGGACTCTGTTTCCTGCACACCATAAACAGCAGTACTATTGTTCTTAATCTGGAACACGGGTATCACCTTCACCAGTCTCAAAGAACAAAACTGCCCTGAAACAAAAAGTCAGCTCTTTTTATCCTTCCTCAGACTTGGGCAAGAAACCGAGATCTCTCACTTGTGCTAGCCTCGTTCTCACCGATAACGCATGCGCTGTGTCAATATTGATTTGCCGGAGTTCACCTCGCACGTCTATGATATCTACCATCACATGTACAGACAATTCGCCTTCTCTTGCTTCGGTGAGGTATGTCTCCACCACAATCGAAAAGAAGAGTAAATCTACACCATCAGTTGCTAGTGAGCCGAAGGTGTTACATCAGTGTACTCCTTCTCCTTCTCTAGTGATTTTCTGTTCTGTCCTTCATTTACAGCAGCTCATTAAATATGATTACTCGCTGCTTTCCTGTCCGGCATCTCATGGAAGTATTAAATTCTCTATACCTTCTTTCCTCAAAGTGTTCTAAAAACTTCAACTATTTTTGTGACTAAGTACAACCTTTTTTTTCTTTCCATTTCCTTAAATGTTGAGGGTGGTCAGTGTGTGCCAGAATGACTGTTCAATGGAAGAGTTAGCAGTTGGTCCGAGGCTGATCACGGGATAGCGAGTTCAGTCATTGAACTTGTTCAAAATTCGGTGGATGAACTAGGAAAGACGAGTCCTGTAGTCGTATTGTTTTCTGATCACTCACTTTTTTTTTTTTTTTTTTTATTAAACGAATGTTTTCTTCACTTTTGTTTCTCTATTCTTTGCTATGATGCCTAGTCTTTTGGAATTTAAGCGCAGTACTAAACTGGCGCCAACTATCTCATCAATTTAAAGCTGGGTTGCCTGGATGTAATCATAAATTCTATAATAAATATTTCTTTTCTTGCACTTCTCGCTTGTGGAACTCCCTTCCAGCTCCACGTTTTACAGCTAACTTTAATCTGCAATAATTTAAATGCAATGTCAATCGTTATCTACTATCCTCCTAGTTATTCTTCTTTTGTTCTCCTTTATTATTAATGTTCCTGTTCCTAATTCTTCGACATCCAGTAATCCAGTAACGCTTTGTGTTTGGTGGCTTTACTACCAAGAAATAGGTAGTAAAGCGTATAGAAATAGATTTTAAAAAATGAAAATGAATCATATTTTGGCGATGTAGAGATTATTTTCTGTAAGAGTTTGATGTTTAGTCATTCAGTTAGAATTTGGGAAGAAACTGAATAATGATACGTGGCTATACATATTCTATATCGGTGGCAGAGATCGGGGTCTGAGCCAAGGTCATTTAAAATGATATTTTTGAATGTTGATTTTCTAGGTAGGCACGCATTCCGACTTGGAAGACTAGCGTAACTTTTTTCTTTTTGACTTTTTTCTTTTTTTCTGTCTTTCTGTCTGTCTTTCTTTTTTTCATTTTCTCACTGAAACCAAGTAGAATTTCTGATATATCATCTCAGTGTTTTCACGCGGTCAAAATAGTTCATTATTTATGAGGTACTTATAGAGCGTAATGGTTGTGCAAACTAAGAGACTAACTAACGAGGGGGGGATAAGCAGAATTATAAAAGAGAATTTTTGACTGATATTTATTTTTTTTTCATTTATTTTATTTATTCATTCATTATTACTTTTACACTTCGTAATGTGACACCGAAATCCGAAGGCGCATTAGAACAGAGACAGACGACTTCTTTCTTTCTTTCTTTTAAAGTATTCTTCATAATTATTAGTTTGGTGCAAAAATAATGTCGTTTTCTCACATAGTAACATATCTGAGAAAACGACATTATTTTTGCACCAACCTAATATAAAGAGAATAAGAAAAAAGAGGGAGCTGTAGGAGGTGTAGGAGTAGTATAAAAGAAAAAGATAAACCAAACGGAGAGAAAGGGAAAAAGAGACAAAGAAGTAGAAACAGAAGAGGGAGGAAGAGTATAAAAGGAAAAAAAAAAAGAAGTGAAAGGGTCGAGAAAGAAACAAAGAAAATAATGGCCGGATATTAAAAAAAAAAGAAAAAGAAAAAAAACGAAAGAGAAATGGAAAAGAAGCAAAAAAAAAAGTAAGTGGAGGAATAGAAAAGAAAATGAGGAAAAGAGAAAGAAACTAAGGATAAAACGAAGAGGCGGGTGAGTATGAAAGAAAAAAAAGAAGAAAGGGATAAAAATGAAAAAAGAAAAAGAAAAAGAAGAACAAAAGTGGAGAAATGAGGTGAAAACGAGGGAAAGACAGAGAAGAAGAAGAAAAAAAAGGAGGAAAAAAGGCAAAAGTAAAAGACCAGAAAAAAGAAGAAGAAAAACAAGAATGCAATCAATAATATAGAAAGAAAAGAATAACATAGGAGAAGGAAGAAATGAGCAGATTAAGAAAAACGGAAAGAGAAAGAAATTTCAAAAAAGAAAACATTCATAAAGAATATTTTTTCGAAGGAAAATGAAGAAGAAAATGAGAGTAAGATCAAAAAATGGCGGAAAGAATGTAAAAAGATTGACGATTATCGGGGTGGGTAATAAATAACCATTTTTACCCCAGGGATTTCACCATCTTCTTATTTGTCAGCCAATCAAGTTTACAAGGTAGTTTGAGGCGATGAATGAAAGGAATGAATCATAGAACAGGCCAGGATTCCTTCACTTCTTTTACTTCCCTCCTTTCTTCCTTCATTCTTTCTCCAGTCAGACGTGTATTGCATTTTTTTTTTTTTTTTTTTTTTTGCTTATAAACTCAGCTTACGAACTGATAGCGAATTCAGCGTTTTCAGAGTGAACAAGAAATCTTATGCATTAACTATCGAATCTTTTCTAATTTAAGCGATGGGTTCGTGGAAGCGTTTTCATTTCCATTTTTGAAACTTTGTCTTTTCATTTTGACTTGATTTCTCCTTCCGTAAAGAGATTTCTTTTCGTTGCGTTCATTCTCGCCTCTTCTTCATTTACATGTCGCATCTGATATGGTTTGAAACTGAATTCTTTATCTCTGAGTATTTCTCATAATAGCAGCAACGATTAAAATAGGTAGAACATATGACTCGAAAAGAAAATAATGACATAATGAAAATGTTGACATTACTTTAGACAAAAGGTTACGAATGAAGTCCTCATCAATATTAGAAAGAGCAATAACAGTAGATTTGAGGTGTGTCTGTTTTGTTGAAAAACTCTTTTAAGACAAAGATTTTGTCCATTTCAACCGACAGTAAAACGCTAACAAATCGGTCAATGAATAATGAATGCTTCGTTATAAGGAAAACATTATTAATCTCTTCTTTACTATTGCCATTTCTTCTCCATTCCGTCTTTTCAACTATTATACTCTTTCTTTTTTTATTTCTTTCTTATCACGTTCCCTTCTTTCTTTCTTTCTTTCTTTCTTTCTTTCTTTCTTGTCATGCTCCCTTCTTTTTTGGCTTTTTTTTTGCTTTCTTTCTTTTCCCGTTCCCGTTTCTCATGCATTCTTTCTTTCTTTCTTTCTTTCTTTCTTTCTTTCTTTCTTTCTTTCTTGTCACGCTCCCTTCTTTTTTTTTTGCTTTCTTTCTTTTCCCGTTCCCGTTTCTCATTCTTTCTTTCTTTCTTTCTTTCTTGTCACGCTCTCTTCTTTTTTTTCCTTTTTTTTTTGCTTTCTTTCTTTTCCCGTTTCCGTTTTTCTTTCTTTCTTTCTTTCTTTCTTTCTTTCTTTCTTTCTTTCTTTCTTTCTTGTCATGCTCCCTTCTTTTTTTCCTTTTTTTTTTGCTTTCTTTCTTTTCCCGTTCCCGTTTTTCTTTCTTTCTTTCTTTCTTTCTTTCTTTCTTTCTTTCTTTCTTTCTTTCTTTCTTGTCATGCCCCCTTTTTTTTTCCTTTTTTTTGTTGCTTTCTTTCTTTTCCCGTTCCCGTTTTTCTTTCTTTCTTTCTTTCTTTCTTTTCATGCTCGCTTCTTTTTTTCCTTTTTTTTTTTTGCTTTCTTTCTTTTCCCGTTCCCGTTTTTCTTTCTTTCTTTCTTTCTTTCTTTCTTTCTTTCTTTCTTTCTTTCTTGTCATGCTCCCTTCTTTTTTTCCTTTTTTTTTTTTGCTTTCTTTCTTTTCCGTTCCCGTTTTTCTTTCTTTCTTTCTTTCTTTCTTTCTTTCTTTCTTGTCATGCCCCCTTTTTTTTCCTTTTTTTTGTTGCTTTCTTTCTTTTCCGTTCCCGTTTTTCTTTCTTTCTTTCTTTCTTTCTTTCTTTCTTTCTTTCTTTCTTTCTTGTCATGCCCCCTTTTTTTTTCCTTTTTTTTGTTGCTTTCTTTCTTTTCCCGTTCCCGTTTTTCTTTCTTTCTTTCTTTCTTTCTTGTCATGCTCCCTTCTTTTTTTCCTTTTTTTTTTTGCTTTCTTTCTTTTCCCGTTCCCGTTTTTCTTTCTTTCTTTCTTTCTTTCTTTCTTTCTTTCTTTCTTGTCATGCTCCCTTCTTTTTTTCCTTTTTTTTTTTTGCTTTCTTTCTTTTCCGTTCCCGTTTTTCTTTCTTTCTTTCTTTCTTTCTTTCTTTCTTTCTTTCTTGTCATGCCCCCTTTTTTTTCCTTTTTTTTGTTGCTTTCTTTCTTTTCCGTTCCCGTTTTTCTTTCTTTCTTTCTTTCTTTCTTTCTTTCTTTCTTTCTTTCTTTCTTTCTTTCTTTCTTTCTTGTCATGCCCCCTTTTTTTTTCCTTTTTTTTGTTGCTTTCTTTCTTTTCCCGTTCCCGTTTTTCTTTCTTTCTTTCTTTCTTTCTTTCTTTCTTTCTTTCTTTCTTTTCACGCTCCCTTCATTTTTTATTTTTTTTGCTTTCTTTCTTTTCCCGTTCACGTTTTCTTTCTTTCTTATCCCGTTCTCTTTCTACTTGTTCCGTTATCTATCTATCTATCTATCTATCTATCTATCTATCTATCTATCTATCTCTGTTCATTATCTATCTATCTATCTATCTATCTATCTATCTATCTATCTATCTATCTATCTATCTCTGTTCATTATCTATCTATCTATCTATCTATCTATCTATCTTATTTCTTTCTCAGTTATCTTTCTTCCTTTCTTTAGATCTTTCTTATTTGCCTTTTTTTTTATTCATCTGGCTTTCTTTCCTTCTTGGCATTTCCTTCCTCCTTTCTTACTTTTTCTTATTTCTCTCTTTTCTTGTCACACAATAATAATAATAATAATAATAATAATAATAATAATAATAATAAACTTCCCTATGTTCTTCTGCCTTTCTCGTCTTTCTTTTATTTTTATTTTTCTTTCCATATTTTCTTTCAATCAAAGTTTCATCTTTTCTTCAATTCAAAGTGATGAGACAAACGTGCCTTATTGGTATTCCTCGCCCTTCCCAATCGAAATATTGTCCCTCAAGGGATCATTTTTCTTTCTTTCTTTTTTCTTTTTTTTGCATTTGCAGGGTATCAGCAAGAAGAGGTGCATCTTGTGGCTTCCTCCCGACAAGTCCGTCTTTCTTAATGCTGGGCAGGTTTTACATTTTCGATGTGAGATAATGTTCATGATGCATTTTGACATCGTTATTACTGATGCCTTTATATGGAGAGCGCGAAGGAATTTTTCAGACTATATTCGTGAGAAAATCGAAAAAAGAAAGAAAGAAAACTGACAATTACGAAATAAAGAAGAACCAAAAATGCGTTGAAGAAAGAAAGAAATGATAGTGAAGAAAATGATAAGAAAGAAAGAAAGAAAGAAAGAAAGAAAGAAAGAAAGAAAAAAAGAAAAAGCAAGTATGTGAAAGTGAGGTGAATAAAAGAGAGAATCAGACAAACAAATACAGCCGAAAGCGTAGGAACTGAAAAAGGAGAAGCAAAGCAAAAAGAAAGAAAGAAAGAAAACTACGCAAGGGAAAGAAAGAAAGAAAGAAAGAAACAAACAAACAAACAAATCCAAAAGAGAAAGTAAGAAAGATGCGAAACAGAAATGAAAGAAAGAAGGAAAAAACAAAGTTGAAAGCGCAAAAATGGAAGCAAACAAGAAAGAAGGAAAGAAAGAAAGAAAGAAGGAAAGAAAGAAAGAAAGAAAGACAGAAAGAAGGAAAGAAAGAAAGAAAGAACGAAAGAAAGAAAGAAAGAAAGAAAGAAAGAAGGGAAGAAAGAAGGAAAGAATGAAAGAAAGAAGGAAATCAATGTTGCTGAAAATAAAGTGATAAATAAAGGTGAAAGCAAAAAGGATAAAATGAAGAAACAGAGAAGAATCAAACAGAGAAGAAAAAATCGAACTCACGCTCTGACAAAACTTGAAAGGAGATGGGCAAATGGAAGAGGAAGAGAAAAAAAAAAACCCAAAGAAATAAGCTAAAATCGGCAAGTGAAAAAAAAAAATACGGATTCGATTTTTGACGACCTCAGACAAGTGCAATTCTATATAAAATAATTTCTGTAGAACTTGAGAACGGGGAGTAGGAGGCTTTCTCTTCCTCTTCCTTTCTTGTCGAACTTTCTGCCTCCGGGCGGAGAGGAACCAAGACGAGGCTATGCCGGAGGGCAGAGTCTCGTTTGGGGAGGTAGACAAACCCGACCCCGTGTATACGGGGTCTACGGGCAATTTTTTCCAGAGCCTACGGGCTCTGAACGCCCCAGCTTAAAAAGTGGCTTTATGCCACATCTTGCCTTGTTGGTAAATAAATAGAATTATAGAAGGGTATGCGCATAGCGTAACTGCCACCGGTGCAAAATGTGGCATCTGTGTGCTGAGTTCAAATTCCGGCTAATATCGGTGTATTCTCTTTTGCACAAATATATTTGGAAACGGTATGAATCCATTTCTTCACCTATGGATTAAATAAAGGGTATTTCATTAAGACGGCTTATATATAAGGATGTTTCATTAAGACGGATCAATGTCAGTGGTAAATTAATCAGTGTTATTGGTGAAAATTTATTTATTTCTCTATTGGATCATGTTATTTAAGTCATGGCAATTATGTGTGAAAAAAGAATGAATGGAAAAAATTCATTAGGAGCTTAAACTTAATTCACATTAAAATCGGTCCACGTTATTGGAACACTCTTTAGATAGATTTGTAGCAGAAGTCGTAGTTAGGCTAGCCTGTATGAGTAGCATTTAAGCAGAAAAAAAGCATACATCCTTATTCTACAAAGTGGGACCGAAGTTCGATCTCTGCCGGTCAGGATATTTTCTTTATTAAGATTTCTCGGATGCGTTGATTGATTGATTTTCTACATCAGGTTTTACAATTGGAAACGATGTAAGGTAGTTGTGGAGAGGTTCAATTCCTGCGCGCGATGACGAATAGAGGTGTCTGGATTTTCGGCCACATTCTCGTGCACTGCAGCAAGGTTTTCAGCTGAACGGCGTAAACGCTCACGCAGTGGTGTTCTCACATCCTTCACCAACCCAGTTTGTTTGAATTTACGAACAATTTTTCCAATTGCACTCTTGAAACTTTAACACGTTGTTTGATTGTTAAACTTTCCATGGTTCAAATTGCCAAAGACTTAAGTTGTTAAATCTGAAATAAAAAGAAAAAAATCATTAGACGCTTAATTCACATTTAAAATCAGTCCAAGTTATTAGAACCCCCTTTACTACTGACAATATTTCATGTGTGACATTCGAACAACTTTAGACTACTACTTCCAATAGTATCACTAAGTGGAAAAACGCAGGAAATAAGAAATAAGACAAAGTAAATACTAGTTAAATTAGTAAATAATTGCCAGCTATTGATCTTTGATATATGAATACTATTACAACTTATTTGTCGTTTATTTATTTATATACAATTGCACTCTCGGTTGGTCGATTATGTTGACCCAAAAAATCGCTAAATGCATTTCTGTTTGAACGTCCATTTCCGTAATAGGCTTCGATAACTTTAACACGTTGTTTGATTGTTAATATTTCCGTCGTTGAAATTGCCAAAGACTAAAGTTGTTAAATCTTAAAGAAAAAGAAAAAAAAATCATTAGAAGCTTAAACTTAATTCACATTTAAAATCGGTCCAAGTTATTGAACAGACAATTCTGTATTAAAAATTGGTTGGGTGTGGAGCTGGTGTCTCCAATCCATATAAAAATAACTTGTCAAAGTAACTACAGTGGATTGAAAGCCTGTCATCCGTCAATCTGTTTGGTGTATCTCATGGTGCTAAGCAATTTTTATAACGATACAAGCTTTAATAAATGTCTTCTCTATAAATAATATATTTCTGCGTCAGACCTGCCACTTAACTGCGGCCATATTATGCATTAAATGTTTGTTAATATTCAGGGAACACGTCTTAAAGAATTTCTTTTAAATCTCATAAAACTCGGGTAACTTTTTCGTCTTTTAAATTCAAATTCTTTATTCTTTTTTCATGTGTCGTGTCCCTTCAGAACGTAAGCGATTATGGTCCTCCATATCTTCCTGACCATTGTAGCTCTTAATAAGTTTTGTCTTTTTGTTATTTCTCTTAAATTCTGTTCTTCGATACATTTGCTCAAGCTTTTTTTCTTCTGTCCCTCTTTTCTTTAATCTGTCCTGTGAGTATCAGGTTTTCCAAGCCCTCTTTCCTCATTACATACCCCTGAAATTTCAACTCCCTCTACATCATGTTAAGCATAAGTTTCCTTTCCTTTTGTTTTCCATTCTCTACAAAATCTCGTTGTTGCTCACATGTTCGGCCTATTGTATCCTCATCATCTTTCTGTAGAACCACATTTAATCTTTGAGGAGATTGTCCAGCATTCGTTGTATTACAGGCGGATAGATATCACTTAACTGTTCAGTACTCTTTCTTTGTTTCCAACGAATTTTTTCTTGTCTTTTAATATTCTTTTACTCTGGGAATGTACCTTTGGTTATGGAAATGTAAAAGACTGTTTAATATTCAAAAATATTTTCTCTAAGTATTCGATTCCCATAATAAATCTATTTTTATTATCAATGATATTTTTATGTGCTATTCCCTTTTAGAACGTCAACGATCATGTTCCTCTACAACGTCCTGTCTTTTGTTGATCTTAGTAACTTTTTACCCTTCACCCTTCTTCTTCTTCTTCTTCTTCTTCTTCTTCCCCTCCTCCTCCTTCTTCTTCTTCTTATTCTGTCATCCATTTTCACAAGATCGTTATGTAGGTTACACACTATTTCTTTCTGCGTCTCTTAACTTCAATATGCCATGTGAGCGTCAAATTCTCCAAGCCTTCTTTCATTCTTATTTCTAATTGTAAGTATCAGTTTCCTTGTAGTTCTTATTTTCTTTCAAACATCCTCATTGTTCACATGTTATCTCCATGGTATTCTCAGCTCTTGACAGTCTCTTCATCGCGGACAACACTGCCAAAAATTCATTGTCATATAGCAGATTAGTCATTACATTGCTGTCCAGTAATCTTTTCTTCCTTTCTATGGACATTTTCATATTTCTTAATACTTTGCTTATTTTCTGAAAGGCGACTTTCGCTCCTCCGATACGCTTGCGTTTGTTGTCCCCAGTTACAGTGGCGGACTGGTCAGAGTTTTAGCTTCCCCGATGGCAAGTGGGCTTCTGATGAAGTGGGTGCCTTAAATGAAACAAAAAGATGTAAGAAAAAAACCCCTAAAAAACAAATACAGACAAGTGTTTTAGTAATAAAAAAGAATAAGAACTTTATAAAGTCATCTGCAGACTATCAGTTACTTGAGTTCAATGTAAGGGGACATTTTTAAAGCTTAAGATCATAAAGTCAAGGTTAATAAATTCGCTGTCTGAGAAGAATTTGGAATCATAGATGTTGCTATCCATTGTAAATGGAATTGTTAAACGAATTAGATGCAAAATCAATTATTGGCAAATTCGCACAATCATCTAGCGAACACAAATTATGTTTTTGAAGAATTTTTTAAGGTTTAAATTGTGGAGTAAATTATTTAAAAGTACCAAACAATTACCAATTCCCATATGTTATCCTTAAAACTTGGAAATATATTTAAAATCTCATTTAGAATAAAGAAACAAACATAAGTGTTTTAGTAATAAAAAAGAATAATAATTTTATAAAGTAATCTGTACACTATCAGTTACTCAAGTCCAATATAAAAGGACATTGGATGCAGAAGCAATTAGTGGCAGATTCACACAATCATCTAGCGAACACAAACCATTGCTCTTAATCTAGTGAATTACATACAATGCTTCATTGTGCTTTTGAACTATCTGTTAATGTGTAAATATCAACCAATTAAAAATTTATCAATTTATAACAAGGTGGAAAGAAAAGCGTATGTTTCTAGTCAGCAAATCTTGTTAATAACAAAACCATTATGCCCTATTAAATATATGTTTTCTCTATCTCTGACTCACTTCCCACTACATAGGGAGATGCTGGACTTGCTGGACCCCGTGGTACTCAAGGTATTGCCGGTGGACGTGGTGAGAATGGACTTCCAGGACCCCCAGGTCCAAGTGGAAACCCAGGTCTTCCTGGACAGGCTGGAGCTTCTGGCGCAAAAGGTGATCGCGTAAGTATAACAATTACTTTCGTTATAAAAATAACAGCAGTCGTTAGTACGATTCGTATTTGTAATAATGTAGTACGTACGAAGTTACAGTCAACCGATCTGTAATCTAATGGTAATGCACTTCATTCAGTAGCGGAATGGCAAATGGTTATGTAGCCTCATATATCAAATAAAAATGGAATAAAAAAGAAACATAGGTAACTGTTTTAGTAATAAAAAAAGAATAATAATTTTATAAAGTCATCTGTACACTATCAGTTACTCAAGTCCAATATAAAAGGACATTGGATGCAGAAGCAATTAGTGGCAGATTCACACAATCATCTAGCGAACACAAACCATTGCTCTTAATCTAGTGGATTTCATACAGTGCTCCATTGTGCTTTTGAACTGTTAATGTGTAAATTGTGCAGTGGACTATCAATCAATAACTTAATATCAAAATCAGTAAATAAAATATTAAATTCTCTATTTACATTTGGTTTCTGCTATTAGACACTACATATAATCTGTATTTACAAACAAGTGCATTTTTTTCCACAAAAAAATTAATTGTATCATTTTTAATTTTACCGTTTTTTTCTACATGTATTTTTCAAAATTTTATTTATTAAATTATAGCCTAGTAGTTGTAGGTTGGCCCTTTTTGTCTCCTGGTAACCAATATTCTAGACCCAGTTCACCACTGGCTTGTTATTACACTATCCATATAGTTAAATTTCTTAATCCTACGTTCCCGATATGTCGCGGAGCCTTTGGGCTGTCTCTTTTGCTGTCAACCGCGCATTCTTTCTTTGTGCAGTTAAAAATCCTTTAATATTGCTTTCCTTTGTAATAGGTAAAATCTAAACTAGCATCTGCAATATTATTGGTCCCAACCTGGCATCTCGGCTACAGTCACTTTCCCACCGCTGTGATATAAGTTCCTAGTGCCTTTTCTATAAATAACAGTAGACATTTTTTTCCCTTGTTTCTTGTTTAGGATTGGGTTCCCGGTCCCTTCTATAGCCATTGCAACCCTCCTATTCGAGTGGCTCTTGAGCCTTGTACATTGTGAATATCATTATAAAAAAAAGAGAAAAAACTTTTGGTAATTGTTCTGATGAACGTTTCTCTATGGTAGCTAGATTTTATGAATTTCAGCGTAGCACTAGATTGGCGGGTAGGTCCCATCATTTTACAGTTGAAATGGTTACAGTATCCTTTTCTTCTATCAAACTTCATGTTCGTGGAACACTCTTCCTGTTTCTTGCTTTCTAGTCATGTTTAATCTAATTCGTTTATCGCTATCACGCCTTAAAGAATGTTTCTTCTTTCCTTATACTATTTTACAGTATGTAATCTTCCTTGCATCTTGCTTCTTGCCTGAGGTGAAGTGATTAATAAAAAAAAAGTTCTTTCATTTTCCTGACTTTCTTTCCTATCTACACAGTGTTATTTGCATATCTGACACTGTTAAGAATATACTCGCTGATAATAAATTCTTGCAGTTTTACTGGTCCTTTTCGGATTGTCACCGGTGGGCGATATCAACATTTGGATGGGCAATAAGCAAATGAACAGAAAATG
>OZ010608.1:55804055-55814055 GCA_963932145.1 Acanthosepion lycidas | reverse complement strand
TGACAAATTCAATTAAGGGTCTGTAATGTAATCGATCCTGACCTGGCATTTCGGCTTCATTCACTTTCTCACCGACGTAACGTAGCTTTCCTTTTCATAGCAATTGTTCAGCTGAGCTTTCCTCTCTCGTATTTTGACTGCTTAAATTTAATCTTGCTACAAGATTAGCAACTACTGTGTTGGTTCACGATTATCAGGCGTTTTTGTAGGCGAGTAAGTTGTTAATAAAAATTGCTGTTTTGTTTACTTTTTTATTAAAAATATTATTTTATTTTCAAGCTATAAAAATGCGTGTAGATAATCACACGCCCCGGAATAATCGTTTAAAAAATGTTATTACTGAATTGTTATATTTTTTTGTTTTGTTTTGTTTTTTTTCTTAAAAAAATTGTTTACAAAAAGCCTGATAATTATGCACCAACCCAATAGGTCTCACCGTTTTGCTGTTGTACTAAGTAAATGAAACCGCATGTTCTATTCTAAAAGTTCCTTTTCTCGTACTTCTCGCTTGTGGAACTCCCTTCCTATTTCTTGCTTCCCTGCTACTTACAAATTTAAATACAACGCCAATCGCCTTCTTCTGTCTTCCTGAAAGCAGTTCTTTTATTGTACTTTCTCCCAGTAAAGTTTTCTCATTCTCTTTCACTTCCAGTAACCCTTTCCGGCATCATCGTCTTGCTTGGAATGAAATGACTAAATATATATATATATATATATGTATATATATGTGTGTGTGTGTGTGTGTATAATATGAAAGGTTCAACTGTAGCTCTGAATGACCAGAGATAACCGGCCTGAAAGTGCATGTATACTGCTTATAAGGAAAAATTAACAAATTGATTTTTTTTCCATCGGAGATTTATTTTCTTTCGTCCTCCCCTCCATATTCAGTGAAAGCGTGTTTGTGTCAGATAAACCCTTTTCGAATGGTTGCTAGCTCGTTTTATCGCTTGGCCGGACAGACGAACGACACTTGAGACACAGATGGGCCATTTTGACTTTCCACTTCATTGATAACTCCTGAAACGGCCGAGCGTTTATGTGATTGGTTAATATTGTTTCTTTGTGATACCAGGAAAGTGGGAGGTGAAGGGAAAGGAAGAGGACAAGGAGGAGTAGGAGGAGGAAGAGTTAAAGGATAGAATCAAGGATAACGAAAAAGAGAGTTTCAGACAGAAGAGAGAAAAAGAGAGCGCGCATTCACGTCGGAAATATTTCAGAATCAATGAAGGGAATGAATACACGCAGACACGCAAACTCACACACGCACTAACGCACTTATTTAAATATATGAGTGTGTCTGCGTGTGTATGGAAATGTGTATATGCTGAACGTGTCATATGTGCATGTATATATATATTTAAATCTATATAGAGACACACACATGTAAACGCACATATATCTGTGTATGAATATGATCATGTGCATATATATATATATATATATATATATATATATATACACACACACACACACACATATATATATATATATATATATATATATATATATATATATATATATATATATATATATATTGATAGATTCCGATTTCAGTTCCACATACACACGCAGAAAAAAAATAAAAATAAAAATACTGGATTTTAAAATTAAATACATATAAAGTAGGGTTAAATAAAGACTTGGGTATTTTAAATCTTTATAAATATTTCAATAGTTAAAATTTTTTTAGATATAGTTAAATTTTTTTTATTTCTTTTTTTATTTCTTTTTTTAATTTTTAAACAACATCTAAGATATCATTACAGTTAGATTTACGTTAGGAATATTCGTTCCATATCACGTGACGTCCGCATCTCGCGACGGACGCTACTTGTACACAAACAGTTATTTCTGAAGAAAGATTGAGGCCAATCTAAAATATCAAATATATACAAACAAATAAACACTTTCATAAAAAAACATTATTATTTTTTTAATTTGCAACTTTTTCTATATATATATATATATATATATATATATATATATATATATGATATATGATAACGATATAATAAGTTTTATATATCAATATTGGAGAAAGAATGTATGCTGCGTTTTGTCCTTTTGGATTCATCGAACTAAATTTATTATGTTGGTGCGACTACACATGCGCACGAACGAGGGATGCTGGGAATTTTTTAAATTTTTATTTTTTGATATAATTTACCCGATTTAATTTATATACCCTTTCTTTATGTTTCCATCACTTTTCTTATTACGTATCCCACATTGTGTTTAATAGATGATCTGCTAGGTGCTGGTTCCTAAAAGATTTCACCATTGCTGGCTGATCTTCTATTTTTCCCCACAAAATATCTTTTCTAAAGAATTTATTTTTAATCCAACATTTTTATTACTTCAACCTTTATTATTAATGGATAACCGTATTTAAAATAGACCCCCTGTTTTTTTTTTTATTATTTTATTTCAAACAGTGTAATATTACATCTCGATAAATCTTAATCAGGAAAACGTTTATAGAATAGGGTTTGAATATGTGTCCTCCTTTATAGTAGAAACCACCTTCTGATCCGGCATACCTTAGACTGCTCGGTCACTGAGAGCGAATAGACCAAGATTCTATTTTTCTTTAAAAAAAAAAAAAAGTACATTTAGATTTTCTTCGAAAGACAATAATTGCTGTTTCGTACCTGAAACATAAACAAAGCCATTTCTAAGGAAGATGGGGGTCGCAGGTTCGAATTTTGCAGGAGAGCACGTTTGTTTTATAAAAAATTAGCGTGTGCGCAGATTGAATGTAGATTTTTTTTTAGACTTGTGAGGCCTCCCTTTCTTTTCTTTATTTAAACTTTCGCCTCCTAGACGAGTAAACATAAATTTAAGAACAAATATATCGATGTCAGTTCAAACACATTCAGCCATTATCTGTAACGTTTATGGTAATCAGCAGTTATATATATATATATATATATATATATATATATATATATATATATATATATATATATATATATATATATATATATATATATGTGTGTGTGTGTGTGTAGACATCTGATGGCTTCAAGCCGGGATCGAAACCAGGCTGATTTAGCATCAGTCGGAGATTCTACCCTTAAACTGTTGGGGCCCAGTAGAGAGGAGAGTGAATTTTTGCGTATTTGCTTTTGAAATAAACAAGCCTGTGACCAAGAGGAATCCGTTAGGAGAGTCTTGTGTTATCAGCATTAGTAGTCGCTGTTTACAAATTCGCGCTTTCTCTCCAAATTGCTGAATTAATTAATTTTTTCATATAACATCTTCCACAGACAGACTGTTTCGCTGTATTACAGCTCGTCAGTTTGGCTAGACATACAATCGTTTCAAGCCGGTATCGAAACCTGGATGATTTGTAATCAGTCCGAGCTATATATATATATATATATATATATATATATATATATATATATATATATATATATATATATATATGAATAAAATAAGGATGAATGCAGTATATATATATATATATATATATATATATATAACGAACAGAAGACGAAATACTTGAAAAAGAATATAACAACGTTCGAAAATAATTGTAAAAAAATTATATATATATATATATATATATATATATATATATATATAACTTTAAACATTTAGAAAAATTGACCTTTTATTTAGGGATAGACCGTATGCAAACATTAAAGTGGACATTAATGTTAACACCTAGCGGCGACTGTCTGTTTCCTGTTTAAACGCAACTGTCAGTGACCCACACACACACGCAAGCACGTACACACACACACACACACACACACACACACACATATATATATATATATATATATATATATATATATATATATATATATATATGGTTCGGTTTACTATCCACAATTCTAGGCACACACTATGAAGTCTTGAGTCATTTCACGCGCGACTAAGAGGGACGATTGTATCTGCCAATGCGTGTTGTGTGTGTTCGTGCGTGCCTAATACTATGTAAGTGCGTTTGTGTATATATGTCTTTCTGTATCTGTGTGGATTCATGGTTTTATGTACACTGCTGTGTGTTCCTATATACTTACCTTTTAATATACGTGTATGGGCACATGAAAAAAAGTATTGTGCCAAGTAGACACGCCATTTGTAATTAAAGACGGAGCTGTTCGTGCCAATAAAGCAAAGATTTGCTACGCGAAAATCATTTCATTGTGACATCTTTTCCCGCCTTGAAACTGACCTTTGACCTGTTCTATTTGCTCACGGTGAGTCGTCGATAATCTTTTCAAATAAAGTCGTTCGCATTTCTGGCCATAGTTATCAGAAACATTGGAAATCCGGTTTGCTGACATATTACTTTTTAAAGACGTTGGTTTCATCCAACAGATTTTTTTTCAACTGTTATCTACAACATTATTAATGGTACCAAACTTTCATCCACTCTGTGTACGTACATTATGCTTTCAGTGCATCTTCAGAAAAAAAAAACCTTCTGTAAAAAGTGTCGAAAAATATTTTAAAACATTGAGGATTTTAGAGAACTGGAAGATATTTTGTTATACATCGACAATATATATATATATATATATATATATATATATATATATAATAAATTAATTGATTTAAAAAAAATTTTTTGCTACACAGTTCTAACATGTTTCAAAAATGGAAGCTGAAAGCTTCGAATTTAATTTTGTAATTAAATTAAAAACATTAGTTCCATTTCATCCTCAAGCGAATTTTGGAGTAACTTTTAAAATTACTGGGTTTTAAAGACACAGCAAAAATCATAATTCACGTTTCCAAGGATACGAAGAAATCCAATTCAACCAGACAAGGGGTGTTTGCGTGTTCATTATGTCTGTATTTTGATGTATCAGTTATTAGTTACGTTTTGGTAGGGGTAGGGATGTATTTTTCAATGAAATCTGACATCCGTTTTCATGCATGTCGTCTGGATTTTTAAAAAAATCTTATTGTTAACGGCAAAAATTCTTACGGCATTTTTTCTATTTGTATATTTAAAGATTTTTGGGTGATGTTTAGGTTATAATACGTTTAATTTAACTACGATTTGAAAAATATTTTCACTTTTAATTTTTAATATGCTATATTTTTTTTTAAAACAATTAAATGTATTAGAATCCCTTACAGTATGTAGAATTATTTTCACATCAAGTATAAGTATGCATATTACTATGTCACAATTGTTTTTAAATTTATATTTAAATATTATTTAAGTAAAATTTATGACAATAACGGCAAAAATAACTAATTAATTTCACTGATTTAGTAAACTTTTATTTTTTATATAAAACCTGGTACTATATTGTTTCTCATGTAAGTACAAAAGACATGGGTTATTCAATGGCTTACATCTAGCTTTTCATATTAATTTCATTTAATTATAGGTGTTTTAAGTGCTTTTAGTACTGTGAGGGAGGTGTTTAGGTTAGAATACGTTTTATTTAACTACAATTTTAATTTTAATTGAAAGCATTCTTTGGTCACTGGTGGCCGGCTCCCTAGACTTATCTATATAACGGCTTTTTCTTAGTCAGGTACAAGGCCATCAAGGTAGAGTATTCAGTCAAAATCCTGTTTAAAACACTGGTGTGTTGGTACTCCAAATATATTGACTATTTGAGACGCTACGAGTGTCGACATTTAATTATAGAACTTGGCCTAGCATGGCACAAAGCTAGCGTATTTTAGTACTCATTGAAGTTTTACATTATTGGTTAAATGTGTGAGTTCACTCTACAGACGTCATTTAATTATTTACTATGTCTGATATAAGGCCAAAATAATGGTGTACTCAATAACGGTAGACCTCACTACAGAAATGAATTGATCCGAAAAATTAATTAGCTATATATCGTGTTAAATGCTATTTATTTTATTTGCTTGCCTAAGTCTGACATAAGGCAACAGAAATAGGGAAATCAAATAGATTAGTGACGTGATATGAAACACAAGTCTGTTCTCATAGCTTTCTCTCGATCTCTATCCGAAAGGTTCTCTCATTTAAAACAGGAAGACTTTAAAAAACAAAAAGTCAATCAAAAGCAGTTATGAATTTTATAGAAGTCAAGTGTGTCTCACTACCGTAGGACTAATATGAAAATATTAAAGACAAACAAAATACACAGGCCTGTGAGAAGTTACTTAAGAGGTATTTATTGACTAACCGAAAAGAGCCTGCCAATTGTATTCTCGCCTGCGGACGTTCATTGGCTGTGTTCTCACGAGAAAGCAATATTCGAATGAGATCTAAATTAAGGTGCAAGGTGAAAGTAAGAGTCAAAGGCAGATTCGATGACAATGTCAGATGAGAAATTCATAATACGTCCGACATTTCGGATAATATCCTCTATCTCATAAATTCTCGGTATAAAAGTTGAAATATATTGAATCTTTTACCAAACTGCGAATCGGCTGACATCGTTTGGAAAAGTTCGTTCTTTTTAAAAAGTGCTGACTGTTAACCGTTATTGTTCTCAGCACCGTAATCACTGCAGATTTTACAAAGGATAAGATAGCTTCACAGTGCGTACAGGTACGGAAACTAAAGAAATCTGGTTTATTGGCTTTATATGGAAACCATATCAGGGATCATTAAATTTGGTCGTTTTTATTTTAGGGCTTTTCTTTCAGTCTTAATCACAACTAAATATAAATAAATAAATAAAATTAAAACTAGCTGTTGGAACACTCAGCTGATTTCCAGATATTCCACTGCCCAAACTCGCCCGCCAGATTTAATCCCCATTGAGCATGTGTAGAAAACATTGCAGATCACACTAATTTCCCCGTGGCCACGCCTAACAAAAACAACTTAATCATGAATACCTCTGTAATGTTCATGCATAGTATAGCAATGCAACTACTCTAATATCTTGCAGACACCACATCGCACAGCCGGCGTTATTCAAGAGAAAGAACGCACTATAGGATATTAGGTAATTGTCTTTAATTTTGTGGCACTTTTCAGTTCATATCTTGCACTTCTCGTTTGTGGAACTCTCTTTTGGCTTCTTTCCAGCCAAATTTGATCTTCAAAAACTAAAATGCAATGTCAATCGTTATCTACGCTTTCGCTTTTTCCTATTCTTTCATACTCAGTAACCCATTGTTTCTTAGTGGCTTTACTACCCTTGCGTGGAGATGAAATTATATATATATATATATATATATATATATATATATATATATATATATATATATATATAAATGTGAACATAGAAGTCAGCACTTAGAGGCGACATAGTGTTTCATGCTAGATGCAATCGTCAGGCCACCGACGATCGTGGCCTGACGATTGCATATAGCATGAAACAGTCGCCTCTAAGTGTTGACTTCTATGTTCACTTTTATATTTACACACGCTCTATCTCTGATATTGAGCACTTTATCCCATAAATATAGCACATCTTAAGACTATATTTCTTCATATATATATATATATATATATATATATATATATATATATATATGTATATTTATTTATGTTTGTGGTCTTTTGTACAATTCTCGAGCATTCCAGTTTGTCATATATATATATATATATATATATATATATATATATATATATATATATATATATAAAATCAGTAGAGCGAATTAAAAATGTTGCATATTTGTTTAAATTATTTGAATGCTGTTTCTCCGAAACCAATGATAGGATGCCTGCTGGGTGTGAAAACTTAAAGGTTTCTCGACGTGATGTTCAGGGACAGCGAAAAATGGGGCTTAGCAGAAGTGATTGCGCTGATGACGTTGATAAACTGTGACAGTATATGGATGACTACAGGGACTGGTGACATGAGTAACTGGTCTCAATGTGCCAAACAGTATGACACGATAACAGTGTATAGAATATTTCTTTTATTTCACCTTATCCGTAGAAGGAAAAAATGAAAGATGGATACATGTCAATAAATTTACACACACACACACACACGCACGCATACGCATGCACACACACACACACACATACACACACACACATATATATATATATATATATATATATATATATATATTATAAATTAATTGATTTAAAATATGCTTTTTTTCGCTACACAGTTCTAACCATGTTTCAAAAATGGAAGCTAAAATCTCCAAATTTAATTTTGTAATTAAACTAAAGACCTTCTGTAAAAAGTGTCGAAAAATATTTTAAAACATTGAGGATTTTAGAGAACTGGAAGATATTTTGTTATACATCGACAATATATATATATATATATATATATATATATATATATATATATATATATAATAAATTAATTGATTTAAAATATGATTTTTTTCGCTACACAGTTCTAACCATGTTTCAAAAATGGAAGCTAAAAGCTCCAAATTTAATTTTGTAATTAAACTAAAGACATTAGTTCCATTTCATCCTCAAGCGAATTTTGGACTAACTTTTAAAATTACTGGGTTTTAAAGACACAGCTAAAATCATAATTCACGTTTCCAAGTTTGCAGATATATCCACTTCCACTAGACAAGGGGTGTTTGCGTGTTCATTATCGCTGTATTTTGATGTATCAGTTATTAGTTACGTTTTGGTAGGGGTAGGGATGTATTTTTCAATGAAATCTAACATCCGTTAAATGCATGTCGTCTGGATTTTTAGAATTTTATTGTTAACGGCAAAAATTCTTACGGCATTTTTTTCCATCTGTATATTTAAAGATTTTTGGTGGGTGTTTAGGTTAGAATACGTTTTATTTAACTACGATTTGAAATATTTTCACTTTTAATTTTTAATTTTTAATATACTATATTTCTTTTAAGAACAAGTAAATGTATTAGAATCCCTTACAGTGTGTAGAATTATTTTTACATCAAGTATAAGTATGTATATTATTAGGTTACAATTTTTCTTTTATTTAAATATTATTTAAGTAAAATTTATGACAATGACGGAAAAAATAGTTACTTAATTTCACTGATTTAGTAAAGTTTTATTTTTTTATATAAGCTTAGTAATATATTGTTTCTCATGTAAGTAAAAAGGACATGGGTCATTCAAAAGCTTACATCTTCTAGCATTTCATATTAATTTCATTTTACTGTAGGTGTTTTATTGGATTATTTTAAGTGCTTGTAGTACTAAGACGGAGGTCTTTAGGTTAGAAAACGTTTTATTTAATTTACAATTTAAATGAAGTTTAGGTTAGAATTCATTTTATTTAACTACAAATTTAATTACAGCTTTAAAATATTTTCATTGAAGTTTTAATAGACTATATTTCTTTTTAATAGAAGTAAATGTATTAGAATTACTTACAGTAAGTAAAATTATTTTTCCACATCAAGTATATGTATATTACGATTTTTAGAATTTTATATATATATATATATAATTTTGAATTATATCTCTTTTATCTTACTAAATTACCTCTTGATTTTTTTCACGTTTTTGTTAATTTCCGTGGATTCCCATCGAATTAAACTTTGGTCTTGTGACCATTATGATGTAGGTCAGCTCATCGGCTCCCCTTCTCTCCCTCTACCCATGCTCTCCTACCTCCACTTGCCAGTATCCTACTAAAAACTGATACTGTAAACAGTTTGAAAAATCCTGCTAAATTTAAAATTCGTAGGTGAAAATGGTTATTAACTAAAGGTATCTTAATTCCAATTGTAAAGAAAATTTTACCCTGTTTAATGAAAATAAACATTGAGCGCTTTTTGTAAGTCAGTTTTAATATATTTAAAATTCTATATTGTGTTAACAGGACTCGCATATACCAACGGATTACTACGTTATTATAGTGGATACTTTGTATTTGAAAAAGACGTCTTATTTTCTATTTATTAAAGTGTGTACTCCATCTATTGGTCTGCACATTCGCAAAATGAACGCGTTTTCTTCACTAAGATTTTTCTAATACGCAACCCGGTAGACTGTTTAATAAATACAAAAGAATGGCGTTTGTTTCAAATAGGAATTATCTCCTATAATAACATTTGAAATAATGAAAATATCGCATTAAAATAAATTGATTCATTCATTATATATATATATATATAT
>OZ010608.1:55794055-55801555 GCA_963932145.1 Acanthosepion lycidas | reverse complement strand
AGCTAGTTCAACAGTAAAGCGGTGAGACCTAGTTGTATGCTTGAATTCATGCAGCTGAAGCTCGCCGAATAATTGTCATGAAAATATTTGTAGAAAAGATAAAAAAAAAGCCTCGCCACGTCGGTGGGAAATTGACTGAAGTCGAGATGACAGTACAGGATCGATTACATTAAAGACCATTCTTTGGATTTTGTCCGGAATCTCGAGATATTCAGAAAAAACACCAGACCAGATATGGCAGCAATATTCCATGCACAGTCGAATGGTAAGATTTATAAATATGCAAAATGGATTCTGACGAAAAATAACTGGCTGGCACGACAGAGTGAACCAACTTTGCTATCAGTAGACCGTAGCTATATTGATTCAATGCCAGTGGATAACGTAAGATCAAGAAAGCGCAATGTAATTGTTGATCTCCTGGAGATAAGCGTCAACTATGCCTGATGGTAGGCAAATAATGAAAGAACATTTGTTTTCACTCACTACATCCAGTCCCCGGTATGACGATAAACTAAATCCGCGTTTGGGCCAAGACGCTAAACTACGTCCAACGGCAAAGCCTCTGATCAGGAGGTTTTCAGGAACGCGGAACCCTCTTAATTGCTGGTGCTCCCAGGTCCACCCTGACCTGGGGTGGTAGAACCTGTTAAGGTCCCAGCTATGGGCAAATAGTTAACCCCGAAACTGAGATAAAAAGCATTATAAAAGTGTAAAAACATGTTTTAATACCAGAAATATTTTGTAAAAAATTATTACCAGAAATACGTTTTTGAAAATAATATTGCCAGCGAGACATTTCCGAGGAAAAAAATATTAACAGAAATAGATTTTTGACAAAACAAAAATATTACCAGAAAAAAAAGTTGTCGGCATTAAATAACCCATTCAGGTTGATATGCCGCAAAACAAAACAAACCAAACCAAACAAATATATATGTTGTAGTCGAGGCCCCACAGACACGGAGCTTACTTTTTTCATTGGGCGATTACCCGACCTTTTTTTGTCAGAAGTCTTTCCTTAACTCCGCTAGGAGGAGTGGCAACCAAAGGCATAAAAGTAAAGGACTCACTGTCTCTTTTGCTTTCCGTTTCGCGATGCTGTACCGTATCTATACATACACACCTGTTTTTTTTTTCTAAACTATCGCTATAAATCTATTTCAAAATTTTGTTGGTATTAAATGACCCATTGAGGTTGATATGCCATAAAACAAAACAACCAACCAACCAACTCACTACAACTTCTCGGTGTAATGTTTTCCAGCCATGATGAGGGACAATTTTATTGGACATGTTGCTATATCTTCTGAAACTGTGTCGTTCTAACGCTTCTTAAACTATGGGCGGCGATCCCAGATGTGTCACGAAGCGAAATGATGGGGTCCCGAAAATTAAATTAAAACACTTGAATTTCACTTCTTTTTTTTTTTTTAAAGCTTTTCACCCCAAGCAAGGCGGGAGTGTCACTAGCATGCAAGGGGTTACAGAGAGTGGGAGCAAGAGTAAAGAGACATGATAGAGGAAAGGATGAAGAGAAGTATCTGCAGATGTCGATTGACATTACATTTGAGTAGTTGGAAATAAAGAAAGAGGAAGGGAGTTTCACAGACTGGAAGTGCGAGACATGAAGCTATTGGAGTAGAAGAGACGGCTACATTTAACCGTTTCGACAGTGAAAGGGTGAGACTGAGATGCCAACCTAGTAGCACGCTTAAATTCATGCAGTTTGGGAACCAGCAAAAGTAGCTCGTCGGAGCAGTTACCGTGAAAGTATTTGTAGAAAAGACAGAGAGACGCCACAGCCCGTCTGTGAGATAGTGACTGAATACGGGATGCCATATCAGGGCAAACCACATTGCATATACGATTCTGGATTTTGTCGTGGACCCTAAGACGAACAGCAGGGCTTTCAGACCATATATGGCAACAGTATTCCATACAAGGGCGAATGGTTTCTATGTTATTTCACAAACGCATAATATTTAACATGATGCGCCACACAAACTTTGCGGCAATAAAACGCGCGTGTAGCGCCATTGCTATAGTGAAGTGACAACGGATGTATTTTCAGAGAAGCTGCCTAATACTTGGGGTCGCGAAAAATCTCGTGATGAAAAATGGGATCATGAATGAAAATTTTAAGAAGCTCTGTTCTAGACAATTGTTCTCCTCAGAACATTTATAAGTCTGCAATTCGTACGTGCATTTAACATTGTTTCCACATCTGGTCTGGTGCGTCTGTTATTTACCTATAGATAGTCTTATCATTCGACTGTTGAAATATCTAGATGCAAACGTAAGTTCTATTTGAACAGTTTCTTCTCCCGCATTTCTTTTATTATATGAATATAAGGTTAAAAAACGGAATATTTCGTATATTTTTATATATTTAATGTTTTTGCTCTCCCTCCGCATCCGAAGCCAGTCTACTGATGATGGAGGCTGGGGGGATTGTGCTGATGACATCGGTATTCTTAGAATAAGAATGATGTTGACCAAAAAATCATCATCAACTCCCAAGTGTTCTAAGAAAAAATAAATCAAGATAAACTTTTCCAAAATAGAAACTACGATGTGGAATTTGAATGAAAGAATAAAAATTAAGAATGTGGGATTAGTAAATACTAAATACTTCAAATACCTCGTTGTATAGTTATAGCAAATGTAGTATAAGTGATAAGCAAATTGAACATATATTAGTTTGCGCTAAGGATAGTTTCGCACAAAACCTCAAGTTGCTACAAAACGAAAAAATTAATACAGTGGAGCCACGGTTCACGAATTTAATTCGTTCCTGAATGTCGTTCGTAACCTGAAAAGTTCGTAAACCGAAACTATTTTTCCAGTAGGAATCAGTGTAGAGGAAAAAGTCACAGTACAATAAAATTAGAAAAGAAAAGCATAGAACAATACACGAATGTATACAAAATGGAATTCCGTTCGCGTTAACTCGGTTCGGCTATATTTTTCGTGAACTGAAATTTTGATTGATAACCAAGGAATTTTCATCTCGAATTTTCCGTTCGAAAACCGATTTGTTCGACATGTGAAACGTACGAGAACTGATTTTCCCCCGTATAAAACGTTTTTTAAACAGACTTGTTTGATCAAAACTTTCATAGAGATGCTATGCATGGAGTGAAAGCCATTGACAATTATTTAAACTGTCAGCTATACACAAATGTTTTCTAAAATCGATCGAAGGAAACATGAAGGCCTTAACGAAGACCATCCTTCTTTGAAGCTCATGGACTGGCGCTACACAATCAGAAAAACAGTACGAAATAACAGAAGCCACATTTCTTGAGGACTTTCAACAACAGCAGCGACAAAAATGGATATTACATATAATTCGAAGAGAAAATAATGGTATAATCAAGATGTTGACATTCCACTCTACTTGAAATAAAAGGTTAGGAAGGAAACCTCCATTAATACTGGAAAGAGTGATATCAGATACAAGGCTTGAGAAGAGAAAATAATGATATAATCAAGATTTTGACATTCCACACTACTTCACAGAAAAGGTCAGGAAGAAAACACCCTTCATCTTATAATGTACAGCGGATTTTCCTGTATTGTTCGAAAAGAAAGATTCTATGCTACTCAGTTAATGAATGTCGAATGTTTCCTTATAAGGAAACGGCTAATATTACCATTACAGTTCGGGATTCTTTGTCTTCTGATTCGAAGCTGAATGCATTGGCACCTATCTTTCTTTCTTCGTCGATCAGTTTCCAAGAATCACGTGTACAGCCAGGCTGCTTAATTCTGACTACTTCATTAGCACAATTCTTTTACCGCTTGTTAAGCTAACTAAATTATTTCACAATCAACTCATTTTTCTATTTTCACCCCGCAACTTGCGTCACCTAAGCCGTTGACCCAATTCATCCAATATTTATTCAACAATTAATTCTAAAACATTCCTTTCCTTAGAATTAGATTTCCATTGTTTGATGTTGCAAAAAGCTTTCATCAAATCTAAATTACTACATTTTAAATGTTTACTACTGACTTCTAAACGACAGCATCCCCACCTCTCCTGAATCTATTCCATTAACTTTGCATTATTTATAATTCAATCTTTTTATTATTATTATTGTCGTCAAAACAATTAGTATATTTACACCCGACCATCTACCTTAACTAAGATGTTTCAAAACAATAACGAAATCAGATATTTTCATTCAATATATTTTAGCTTTCTTTATTAAATGGATATCTCTCTCTCTCTCTCTATATATATATATATATATCTATATATATATATATATATATATATATATATATATATATATATATATATATATATATACATAGGGTGCGGCTGGTATTTGAGGACATACAGATTTAAGATTAATACTGCTTCCCACTAACTGCTAATGTTTTTATTTTTCAGAAGTCAAGAATGGCAAACCCTATGATAACAAATGAAATGAAAAGCCATGCTGTGATTGTGGTATTAAAGGCTGATCATAGCGATTTGGATATTGCACGTTTCCTCAGAGTTGCAAGATCGTTTGTCCACAAGATACGAAAAGAGTTAGAAGACGCTGACAGTTCCCCAATGTCTGTATCAAAACGTAAAAGACATTCTGCACGTTCTGATAAAGTGAGAACATTCGAATTTCTTCAGGAAGTCAAGCAGACAATTGACGAAAACCGAGATCAATCAATAAGGTCAATTGCCAAAAAGCTGCATGCGACTGAAAAAACAATCAGAAGGAGTGTTCATGAAGACATTCGATACAAGTCCAACGTGATTAAGAGAGGTTAATTTATGTCTGAAAAAAAAGAAAAGAAAACTGTTTAAACAGATCGGAAAGGCTTTTAAACAAACTTAAAAATTCTTCAGAAGCTAATGTAACTGTTTTTTCTAAGATGAGAAAAAATTTGTCAAGATCAAAAACTTAACAGAAGAAATGACAGATGGCTTTGTTCAGATCCTTCTGAGATACCAAGAGTGATGCGCACAAAATATCCTTCAAGTTTTATGGTATTGGGTGTTGTTAGTAATGAGGGACATGTTATGCCAGCACACTTTTTTCCACAAGGTCTTAGAGTAAATGCTGCTGCTTACATTGAGGTTCCAGAAACAGTTCTTAAGCCCTGGATTGACAACATATGCAACGGCAGGCCTTCCATATTCCAGCAAGACTCGGCTCCATCCCACAAGGCTCTACGAACACAAGAATAGATGGCTGACCATTTGTACGACCACGTCACACCCAACATTTGGCTTCTTAACTCTCCAGATCTCAATCCACTAGACTATTATGTGTGGGGCGTTGTTGAGAAGGAGATTAATAAACAGCCTCATAACACCATAGACTCTCTTAAAGCTGCAATAGTTCGAGTGTCTGACATAAATAAGGAACGATTAATCAGAGCTTGCAGACGATTTCGACCTCGTGTAGAGGCAGTTATTGATGCTAGTGGTGTTTTTATTGGAAAAAATTAAAGAATAGTTAGCGAAATTTCATGTTTATTTGTTTGTAATCAAATATAATTATATTCATTTGTTCAGCAAGTTTTTTACTAATCAATAAAATTTGTCCTCAGATACCAGCCGCACCATATATATATATATATATATATATATATATATATATATATATATATATATATATATATATATATCATTCTCTTCATTATCTATCTATCTATCTATCTATCTATCTATCTATCTATCTAATCATTTTTCAGTCCTGTTCTCTTTCTTTCTTTCTTTCTTTCTATCTATCTATCTATCTATCTATCTGATCCCTTTTCAATCCTGTTCTCTTTCTTTCTTTCTTTCTTTCCATCTATCTATCTATGTATGTATGTATCTATCTGCTCCTTTTTCAATCGTGTTCTCTTTCTTTCTTTCTTTCTTTCTTTCTTTCTTTTTTGCCATCCATCTCTCCAATTCTATCTATCTATCTATCTATCTATCTATCTATTTATCTATCTATCTATCTATCTATCTATCTATCTATCTATCTAATCATTTTTCAATCCTGTTCTCTTTCTTTCTTTCTTTCTTTCTTTCTTTCTTTCTTTCTTGCCATCCATCTCTCTAATTCTATCTATCTATCTATCTATCTATCTATCTATCTATCTATCTACTCCGGGCATTTATTTATCAGTATTAACCTCTTTTTTCATTCTAAGGGCCAACGTCAATATACTACTTGGAATATCGCAAGTTACATAAGTAATTACTGGACTTTTATCAACATTTTTGTTGTTATTATGTCAAAATTGTTTTCCCCACCATCACCACTGGTAATGATCCCTTCAGACGTCTAACTTTCCAGTGCTATTCTCCATCTAGTATTTTTACTTAATTCTACAGTGGTTGCTGACCATTCCTTCTTCTCCATACATGATCTGACATGCCTGATTTCATTTTCTCGCCTTACGGGTTTCCGATGTTCATTCAATTTTACATTTAGCGAAAAACTGATTTTAGCTTCGTATTTTTTGCCACAACAGCAATCGATGAAAATTCCACTCGATGAAGTGAACTTTAGACGATTCAGCGGACAAAACATTACCTCAGATAAATAATGAACCATTCCGTTTTGATTGAAAAGAAAGATGACATAAATAGATCCTAAATACTGTTTGGTTTAGATGGGAAAAAACATAAATACCGAAATAAAAAAAAGAAAGGGAGGATAGAGGTGATAACGCTCTCATGAATTTAACGTCTGCTTCAATAAAATGAAAAAAAACTTGTAAGTTTTTAAAATTTTCATTAGTATTCTCTTACTTCTTTAAATGATGACCTGCATTCATATTTAATATTGTTATTGCAATATTTTCTGGTGCCAAAGTATGAAAAGAAGCAGAAGACGATATAGCCGACAACTTCAGGCCAGGGTCCCTAGATGGGTGCGACGAATGATGTGTCCAGTTGTGCACAGTAAACAACTAAGTAATCCCCAAAATCTGGTACCAGGAGCACCCAAGACACCTGTGGATATGGGGAAGTCCAGGAAGAGCTGAAAAGAAACAAAATGATTATGTAACTATCAACAAAACTTTCAGAAACGCAATCCTACACTGCAAAACATACCCAAGTGCTGACTACTGGAGCGACCATCTTCCAATCGTATGCTACAGCAAGGTATAACTATAGAAAGTAAAGAGGACCAAAACTACACCTAAACTGCAATACGACAGACTCTTGAATGACACACGTTACAAGGAGACATAAAAACATCAAATAAGCTATAAAATCAAATGAAGGATCACTGATAAGAGAAAAAGAAAACAATATTCCAAAGATGGAGCGATTATGTCAAATAACTGTCTTATTAAGATGCGAGGGAGATAACTTATAAAATACAGAAGGGCCAGATGTTAGTGAAGACCAGCACTGGAGAAAATCAACAAGATCAATGCAGTAGGTCCTGATGGGATCGTATCAAAAATGCTCTCTCAGCCTAAGACGAATTCGTCATCGATCAGATCACAGAAGTAATAAACGAAATATACAATAGA
>OZ010608.1:55774055-55789055 GCA_963932145.1 Acanthosepion lycidas | reverse complement strand
ATCGTAGTAAGACTGGTAAGTAAGAATATGTTGTTTTGGTGTAAGAAATACTGTGCCATGTTTGAGTCAGTCATCGTCGCTAGTTTTAGTGCCACATTTTTGTATTTTCAAAATAAATATTACATTCTTCTATGGTACCTACATCTTATTAATTTAAGCGCAGTACTAGATTTGCAACAAGATCTTATCATTTTACAGTTAAAATGTTAGATGTAACCGTAAGTTCTATGCTAACAGTATTTTCTGTTTTCTTTTAATTCCTGTTCTTCTATTGTTCTCGCTAATTAAAAATGTTTCTTTTTCTTATATTCTTTATTATATTCTTAGATATATTTACCATAATTACATAAAAAATATCTTGAAATACTAAAGAGTAAATATATTCAATAAAATCACCATTGGCTTTACCCACGGCCTGCAGACAAATTCGGAACCTCCTGCGTCTCTTCTAGACGGTCTCTTTGTTTAGTTGGTGAATCCTGCCATAATCCTTGCCTTCAGTTCATTTCTGATGTTACAAATAGTGCACCCCACACATAATAATCAGGGGGTCGCACTTTGGTGAGTTAAGAGGAGAAATATAAGGGGTGATGTGGTCACGGAAATTGTATGCCACCCATGACTGGGTTCTCCTGCTTGTGTGGCATGGTGCAGATTCCTGTTGCCAGACATACGGTCTTCCAGCAGTCACTCTCTTGGCACAGGACAGCACTACCCCTCAAAGCACTTGATGTAGACCTCCGTGTAGAGCCCGAGTCCCTACAGGAAGATGAATGGAAGCATAACGTCGCCATCACTAGTAATCGTTCCAAACACCTTCGTAATCACCATTAGACTCATCCAACTCTTTCCAAATCGTCTTTGATGTCCTTAGATTGACATCCAAACACTCTGAAATGTTCGTATTGGAACATCCGGCTTGACATGCCAAGCAGTACAGTATGTTGTTTCCAAAGTTCTGGCGAAGTGAACTGCGTCATGGTGCTCATTTTTTTTTTTTTTTTTTTTTCATAGACGTTCCCAACTGACCCTTCTATACCGTGCACTCGATAAAATCAAAAACACGCATGCGTGAAATTAAAAGTATAAAATGGCGTCCATTTACCCATCACACCCTGTATATATATATATATATATATATATATATATATATATATATATATGTATATGGTTGGATAGATGTGAGCTTGTGACCCGGGGTTTTACGCTTTAGTGATCGTCAGACAAACTGATTAATTTTTTAAAAATTTTGGTTTTATGTAGATTGCGTGTATTGGTGTTATTGTGGAAGTGGTGGGGGAAACTTCGTCGTTTTTTCATCGTACTGACGCAAACATCGATGTATGCAGACACATATACACACTTGGTCGTCCGTCGAGACTCATACATATATAAACATATGTGGGCAGTTTCGGATATGACATATGTATGTATACGGGTGGTGTTGTGTCTATACATACGCATTTGTATGTTGAAATTTAAAGATTGGAAGTGTGGCGGAAATGTCTCGGGAATGTATACATGTCATATATATTTTATTTATTTATTTATTTTTTCCGCTAAATAATATTTCCTCGCATGTATGTATATACGTGTGGTGGGGTTTGTGTGAAATTATGATAGGTAAAAATTATTATTATTTATATTTATTTTTAAATTTTGAAAAAAATGCCGGTTTATTTGTTATATTTAAAGCTGGTTATTTGTTTGTTTTTGACTGTGTATATATAACAGGTAGAAATTTGTAATCCTTATTGGTTATTTATATGGTGATGTTTAATATTTAATATGCTGGGTGAGACGGTAGTTTGATTTAATAACGGGTCTATATGATATGATGTGATAGTAATGTTGCAAGGGATTGGAGGCAATGATAATATAATTAGCTAATAGTTATTGTAAATTGGTAGAATTTGTAAATTGGTAGAAATGATTAGTAACGGTGGTGGAAGAATGATGAAACCATGAATGTAGTTATAGTGGTGATAGCTAAAGAGTGGTTGTTGGTGTTGGTTTTTATTTTATTTTATTTTGTTATATGTATTAATTTATTTTGGTATAAATCCTGATAATAGGTATTCTGTGTAAAATTATGGTAGTTGAAGATTGCTATAATATTTTAATTTTTAATTTTTAATTTACAAAAATATTATTGTTTATTATATTAAAGCTCGCTATTTCCTTGTTTATTTGTGACTGTGTATATGTGGCTGGTAGAAATTTCAGTTTGTAATCCTTATTGGTTATTTTTATGGTGGTATTAAATATGCTGGGAGAGTGGGTAGTTTACGTTAATAATTATGGCAGGATTATATGGTAATGTTAGATATGGTGTGATAGTAATATGTAAGGTGGATGGTGGCAATAATAATATAAGTGGTTAATATTTATTGTAAATTGTTAGTAGTGATTAGTAATGGTGGTGAGAGAATAATAAAACCTATAAATGTAATTATTGTGGTGCTAGCTTGAACTAAAGGGTGGTTGTTGGTGTTTTATTTTATTTTATATTTATTTGTTTATTTTTATTTATTATGAATCCTGGTAATGGGTGTTTATTCTCATGGTTATATATGGAAATTATATCTGATCTTATTGTTTTAAGGTGTTAAATATGCTGGGGGCGGGTAATATGCGTTAAAGATTGTAGAGGATTTATAATAGTAGGTGTGATGTGTAAGTGATGGTGCTGGGTGTTGGTGGTAATGATAATATTATTAGATAATAGTTATTGTAAAGTGGTAGAAGTGATTACTAATGGTGGTGCAATGATAATAATGATAGATGCAATTATTTTGATGGTATCTTGAAATTAAATTGTGATTGTTGGTGGTTTGTCTATTTTATCCGTTTGGTATGAATTCGGATAAAAGGTACTTGTTCTCATGCCTACATTTGGAGATTATCTCTGATTTTTTGTTTAGTAGGTTCTTTTGCGGTTTGTGTGATATCATTGCTACTTTTTCATGTAGGCAAAGTAGGCATTTTTTTGTAATGTTGCTATATATATATATATATATATATATATATATATATATATATTGTGTGTACTTAGGCAGCATCTTTTCATTCATACACGTTTCATTAAATAATATAGACAAGTGTTTATTTATTTTATGTAAATTCTTTTCATAACGTCTGATAAGTTTAATAACATTATCGTTGAACGAAGAAAGAAATTCACAATATTGATCCATATTTTTTCATACAATCTAAGCTTTCAGCTTACATAAGCCATTATCAAAGATGTCAATTAGAACATATCAAGCAATATGCGGACAAGATATATATATATATATATATATATATATATATATATATATATATATATATATATATATATATTTGTTTCTTTCATTCAGTTCTATTCTACGATCATAAAGCACGCAATCAGTAATCGTTTTTTATGAACCGTGACCCTTCAGCTTTTATGCGATCACAGACATCCACATCTTCCTGTTTCTTGTAGGCTCTTAATAAGTTTTGTTTTTTTGCTTTTCTCTCCCAAACCCTGATCTGCTATCCATTTAATCAACCTCATCAAGTATATTTCTCAGGTTTTCCAAGTCCTCCATCCTTATTAAGTACCACAGAAATCTCAACTGCCTCTTCCTGATAAGTATAAGTTTCCTCTTCGTTTCTATTCTCTCCAAAACCTTGTCGGGGCTCACATATTCGTTATATGGTATCCCAAGCATCCTTCTGTAGAACCACATTTCTGTTGCTTCAAGTCTCTTCTTCATCTTTAAAAATATTGTCCAGCATTCGCTTCCATAGAGGAGGGCAGTAACAGTTCAGTACTATTGTCTTAGTTTCTAATGAATTTTTTCTGTCTCTCTAAAATACGTCTTCGGATCTCAGTGCCGCACTTTCCATCTTCTGTTTAAACACTTTCCAGATATTTAAATTTGTGCACTTCATTTTATTATTCCCAGTTTGTAATTTGCATTTTGGTAGTAAAGTCTAAAGACGAAGAAATCTGACTAAATTTGAATGTCGTCTTTTGTTTCATTTTATTATTGATTGACTTGTCATTAATGGCTTATCAACCTCTTGACGGTTATTTAAAGCCGAAATATATTTCTAGATTTTAAGAATAATTATATATCTTTTTTTTTATTTTACGGCTTATCAACCCTTTGTGGCTTATTTAAAGTCGAAGCATAGTTCTAGATTGTAAGAATAATTCTATTTTTTACGGCTTATCAACCCTTTGTGGCTTATTTAAAGTCGAAGCATAGCTCTAGATTGTAAGAATAATTCTATTTTTTTACGGCTTATCAACCCTTTGTAGCTTATTTAAAGTCGAAGCATAGTTCTGGATTGTAAGAATAATTCTATTTTTTACGGCTTATCAACCCTTTGTAGCTTATTTAAAGTCGAAGCATAGTTCTGGATTGTAAGAATAATTCTATTTTTTACGGCTTATCAACCCTTCGTGGCTTATTTAAAGTCGAAGCATAGTTCTAGATTGTAAGAATAATTCTATTTTTTTACGGCTTATCAACCGTTTGTGGCTTATTTAAAGTCGAAGCATAGTTCTGGATTGTAAGAATAATTCTATTTTTTACGACTTATCAACCCTTTGTGGCTTATTTAAAGTCGAAGCATAGTTCTGGATTGTAAGATTAGTAATATTTTTTTTATTTTACGGCTTATCAAACTTTTGAGGGTTATTTAAAGTCGAAATATAATTCTGGATTGTAAGATTAATTTTATTTTTTATTTTACGGCTTATCAACCCTTTGTGGGTTATTTAAAGTCCAAACATATTATCGATTGTAGTGATGACGACTTTTGAAAAAAAACACGCGAGTATATTTTATCACAGCGAGAATAATTTTGTCTTTGTAATTCACCCTGAGGATGGTCTTGGAGAAGATCGAAAGTACTTGGGTAAGCAAAAACTACGGCGCCTTTCTTGATGAATTTCATCTTAACATCAAGAAACTGATTTGACAACTGGAAAGGATCAATATAACGATAAATAGACATAAAGTGTCGATATTACTCAATGAAACCTATTTGAATGAAGATATGCTACCTAAATACACAGACACACGCACACATACACACATATATATGTGTGTGTGTATATACAGAGAAAGTAAGAATATATATATATATATATATATATATATATATATATATATATATATGTATGTAGTCGGTTTCATAATATATGATGATAATTGTTTGCATTAACATACGCTTCGAGCTGATATGAGCTTTCGAGAAAAATCATGGGAAATTTGTTGTTTAAAAACAATTTGTCTTTGCTAGCCAAATGCTTCCTGTGTAGTAGAATTGTATAGCACGTTAGGCTATATGACTGTTCGCCTGATGATGTCGGAAGACCCGAAACACGTTCACCCAAAATATGGAAAATAAAGTATAATATATATTTAAAATATCCACATTATAACCAAAAACTTATGCGGCTTAACTCTACTCTTTAATATATATATATATATATATATATATATATATATATATATATATATATATATATATATATATATATATATATGTGTGTGTGTGTGTGTGTGTGTGTGTTAATAATAAACTGTAATCTCTGCCAGCATTGCGTTAACCAGATATTTTTATTCAAATTTAAATAACGTAACGATCGGTTTTTGCCCAGAACCTGAAGAATGCGTTGTGTATGAAACTCCGAGTAGTGGGGCCAGTGAGGAAAAAATGTATATTTATAAATATATACTTAATAGCTCTGTTATATTACATCGAGCACTACTTTATAAAAACTAGCATTCATTGTGCGATATCATATATTCATATATATATATATATATATATATATATATATATATATATATATATATATATATTAAATAATATAAACAAGTGTTGTCTATTTATTTTATGTAAATTCTTTTCATAACGTCTGATAAGCTTAATAACATTATCATTAAACGAAGAAAGGAAATCACAATGTTGATACATATTTTTTAATCCAATCTAAGCTTTCGGCTTACATAAGCCATTATCAAAGATGTCAATTACTGTACAATATATTAAGCAATATACGGACAAGACAGTGATGATAGTCTGTGATTGTTTACATGGATGATTTCCATGCAACGATAAACACGTGCATATAAGACGCTGGAAGCGAAAATCGCACCGCAGCTCATGACGTCACACATGACCACGTTGGTATAAATCAATGGCTTCTGTTACCAATTATAGACATTTAAGGATATTTATTTAATGAAACATGTATTAATGAAAAATGCTGACTAAATACACACACACAATATATATATATATATATATATATATATATATATATATATATATTTGGTTGGTGCAAAAATAATTTCGTTTTCTAACATATGTTACTATGTGAGAAAACGAAATTATTTTTGCACCAACCTAATATATACAAGTATAGACTGGTGTATACGGAATAAATTTCAATAACCAAAAGTTACTATTCTTAAAAGAGTGCTCAATACAGAGTAGAGCAAATATAATTTATTCGAAAATTATAACATAAATATGTTATAAAATCACTACAAAAATAGCCATTTTGTTTCAACACTTCTGGTGTCCTATCAAGTGATGGTGTTGAATGTAGAACTTTCAAAAAAATTTTGTAGTTACTTGTCCGGTAAAATTTGTCAAGTCCGTTCATGTTCCGATCATCGAATTGTCAGCGTTTGTAAATTTAGCCACACACACACACACACACACACACACACAAAGACACACCCGCGCCCAATTAATCTCCTGTAATAAACACAAGGACGTAGGAAGGTTTTTGCTTGCTGCAAAGTTTAAATGTATAAATATGAACAGGAAATTGAACAGATCCTCGTTCCACTCCCCTAAAAATAGTTACAGTTAAAACCAAACAAAAAATAAATAAATAAATAAATAAATAAAAGGTAAAATGTTAAAAACAAGCAAACGAGTAAATAAAAACCCACCCGGGTTTAGATTTCAGTCGAAACGAAAATGTCACCAACAATGAAACTAAGAGAAAAGATGAGTCCGGGTCAGGAAAGATACAGAACGTGAGAAGGCAACAACTAGAAAAAAACGTTTTTCGCATAGATATAAAACATAACTACGTTTGACACAAGGCTACAGATTTTGAGCACTTATGTAACTCGAACTTAAGACCTAAGTACGATTCACCAGTTAACATTAGTATTATATTAAATTCCCATAAACAGCTATTTAGGAAATGTAACAGACTGAAATAGCGAAAGATGCCTTCCAAAAGCTAAGCAAACTAATGAGAAATAGGAAAATTTTATTAGAATCACAGAAAGGAATATTGAACTGTTATGTAATATCAGTCCTATATGCTGGATTATCTCATTACAGATGAAGAAAACACTTGAAGCAACAGAAATGTGGTTCTACTGAAGGATGCTGAGAATACTAAAGCCTGAACATGTGAACAACGATACTTATACTTAACATCAGGAAGAGGCAGTTGAAATTTCTGGGGCACATAATAAGGAAAGAGGGCTTAGAAAATCTGATACTCACAGGACGGATTGAACGAACAGAGAAAGATAACATATAACCTACTTAGTCAACTTATTTAAATGGATGGCAAAACAGGGTTTAGGAGAAATAAAAAAAAGATAAAATTTATTAATAGCTACAAAGAACAGGAAATTGTGGAGAGCCATGATCGCCTACGTCTTTATTGGAGACGGTACATAATAAATAATCCAATTGACTTCTCTATGAAACTTATACTTAACATCAAGAAAAGACAGCTGAAATTTCTAGGGCAAGTGATTAAGAAAGAGGGTTTGGAGAATTTGATACGCACAGGACAGATTGAAGGCAAGAGGGACTGAGGAAAATAACTCACCTAGAGAGCTTGAGTAAATCGATGGCAGAATAGTGTTTAGAAGATATCACAATAGGACAGCATTTACCAGCTACAAGGGAGAGGAAGTCGTGGAGAGCCATGTGTTCTAACGTGCAGAAGAGACACGAAACAAATAAAAAGTAGAGGAGGAAAAAAAGGAACATGAGGATGTGCGAGTCAGTATCATTTATGTGTCGTTTCCCTTCAGGGTATGGGCGATTATGGGTCTCCGCAATTTCCTGTCTCTTGCAGTGCTCAGCAACTTTTGAGGCTTGACCATCACTCCTTGATCAACGATTCGTTCACATTAGGTATGCTGCTCTATGTTTCTCACTACCACTCTTTCCCTCAATACGCCCTCTGAGTATTACGTTTTCCAAGTCGTCTTTCCTCATAATGGGCATCCAAAATTTCATCTGCCTCTTTCGGATTTTAAGCACGGGTGTCTTTCTGGTTTTATTTTCTCTAGAACTTCCCCGTTGCTTAAGTGTTCTGTCCATGTTATTCTCAACATCCTTCTGTAGAACCACATCTCTGTTGCTACGAGTCTGTTCTTTATCTGGAAGGAAATTGCCCAGCATTCACTGCCATATAGGAGAAAAGATGCGAGATTTTTCTTTGTTTCTAATAAAATATTCGTACGTTTTTAATCTTTGCTTACTTTCTGGAAAGCCTCTTACATTTTCCGACACGCCGTCAGCTTCACACGAATAGGACGATAGTTAGCATATCAGATGAAATCGTCGAGCTGATCTCAGGCTTTGCCCTAGTCTCTTGCGCTTATTTTCAAACTAATGTCTTTGGAGAAAAAAATGAATCATCCTTTCTCGCAAGTAGTAGGACAGACTATTCTACCACACATATTTTCATTAAGTAGGTTACTCACCGTTTCCTTTTCTCTCCTTTTCCTTTCATATGTCTCATGAGTGTTAATTTCACCAAAACCTCTTTTCTTATTATGTATACCAGAAATGTCAACCGTCTCTTTATGATTCCATGTTTCAAATGTCTTTTTAGTTACCATGATGCTTAAAAACTCCTCATTACTTAGATAACCCACCCATGGTGTTCTCAGCCGTAGAACCAGGTCCCTATTGCCTCAACTTTCATTTTTTTCAGAGAGAAATGTTGATTCTCGAAACTTGTCCTCATCTCTTGTGATTATCAGCCTTCACGCTTCATACCACACACCATGTCTCGTCGGAAGTTACAACGAGTAAAATTATTTAAAAGTTACTTATTAATTAAGCGAATTTAAAAAGGAATGTTATGTTGGAGTTTAGCACTTCAAGAATATGACCAATAACCCCAGAAGTCTCCACTGCCAACAGGAGTAAAAAAAAAAATCTATCATCAAGAGAAGAATGTTTAACTATTTTTTTTTTTAATCTCTGCGTCCCGGGCGACGGATCCCGGCTCAACCGCGGACCTGATCAAATTACCGACCGAAAATGTATCCGCACAGGTCGCATCCCAAATCAACGACTTCCCCATTTTAAAAGGGAAAATGGTAATGCCATCGGACCGCTTTCCATCACCACGGTCGAGGCCTACGGGTTCGATCTGGGAAAGGAACCCAGCTGCATCCAAACCTCTTCTGATGATGTCGTTTATTGCTGCATGCCGTGGAAAGCGTCCGGTACTACGACGACAGGAGAGAGGATGCAAACCAAACTCATCGATGGAGGATCCACATCTGCATCTGTGACGCTCCATAATTTGAATCCAAGACGGATTGCGACTCCGACCCGCGTGCACTCATCATCTAGAAGGGTCCCGGTAGATGAAGAGGGCACTTTGTTGAGCTAGGCGCCACCACTCGGTTATGAAGCAGACAGTAGACAGCCGAGGCGATGCTGATCCAGAGAGAGCCGCAAATTATTAAAATTGGCCTCGTATTTTATTTTATCCCAGCTTTTTTGTTTTGATGTGTCTAGCGGGAGAGAAAGTAATTCTTGGGCCCAGGCGCTGCAGACTTGTTCGAAAGAACTACCCGAGAAACACTGAGACGATCCACCGAGTATCTCATCAATTAATTCGTGACTGGACGAAAGTGAAGAAAGATATGATGGAAGAGCCAAATCTACCGCTGATCGAAGGCCCAGGTCTCCAAAACTCAAAGGGAGCTTTGCCTGCCTCCAGCCTGTGTCGTCGAAATTAACGTTAAAAATAAGCTCCCCGAATCTCTTAATTGTGATATCTTTTCTCATTTAAGAAATCCTGTTCGAGGTAGCAAGGGTCACTTCAGAGAATGTAGAGGAAACTCGGTAACGAAAAACTGTTCTTCAAGAGAAAGAGGGCTGGGTGTGCAGTGGAGACTTCTGGGGTTATTGGCCCTCGTTCGATGGCGTTCCTTCGGAGGATTGGCGCGATTGCGTCTCGATTGGGGGACGAGCCTCGCGAAACGGAGTGGCTCTTGCAGCGTGTCTCACTGGCGATGTTTCGAGGTGATGCTTTCTCCATCATTGCGGCTGGCAGAGGATAGAAAAAAATTGTTTATATTGCTTTGTTCAAACTTTTTTTTCAGTAAATATCACTTGCCCGAACAATTCTACGTCATAGATCTGGCGTGCACAGGCTTTTTCAAGTCTGTAGAATGAAGAAAGAAATCAGTATAACCCTTTTAATATAAGAAAAATGCAATGGATATATCCATAGTTTTTTTGTTTTGTTTTTTTTTGGTGAGGAAGAATTAAGACCGCTCATCTAAATGTATTATAAAATCGTTGTTAAGGCTTCTATTTTAGAAATATTCTATTAGGTTGGTGTCGTTTTCTCACACACGTTACTATGTTAGAAAACGACATTATTTTTGCACCAACATAATAAATGCAAATACTCTGAGAAATTGTGAAAATAAAAAAGAAAGAAAGTGAAATATGATAATTAAGAGTTCTTAATCAAACTTGCATGCATCCGAGCAAAGACTGTACACTTTCATTTTTTGATCACGTGATAACGAGATGATTTGACCGGATATAATCCAGACAGTGAAACGACCTTGAACTCTCTGAAATATGACAGAAAAAAAGAAAAGGGCCAGTGATTTCTTTTCGTCCACACATATAAAACTCCATATTTAGATGTCATGGGTCACGTGCCAAAATGAAGGCGCGAAAACAAGAACCGACACAAAGTCAGCCTCTCCTCAGAATTCCAACGGAACGGACGGTTAGCTTTAACTGCTATAATCTGCTATAAATTCGGACGTGAGGAAAATATAGAAATCTAATAAAATTTGTAGGCAGAAAAGATTCAGTAAAGTTTTGATCCAAGTAATCAAACTCCGGCGTGCTAGAAAAAGCTGATAGATCGAAATAATAGAATATTATTCTGAGAACCATGCAAAAGACAGATTCAATTTACTCAACCCCTAAACAAGACTAAAAGAGAATGGAAACTAAAAGAAAGTTTCTTCTCAGCAAGGAGAGGAGAACAGAGAAAAATAGAAGCACATATAAGAGACATTTTCAAACCACAGATAAATCCATTGTTTCTATTGCCTGTTTTCTCTTTGCTCATTTTACTTTTTCATCATTTGTAATTTCGTGCAAGTTTGGCACAAGATCGTTTTTTAACATTTTATTTACCTTTCTGAGAGGAATTTCCAAGCATAGCTCAGATGTGGCACAAGGCCGAAAGTATAGGGCACCCAGCGAGAATCGAACTCACTACTCAGTCGTAATTGTTCTAGCGAGACAAGCTTGCTAACAATTTACACCACCCCAAGGTGCCCTTATTGATTTTCCAAGCGTAGCTTAGATGTGGCACAAGGTCGAAAGTACGAAGCACCCAGTGAGGATCGAACTCCACTATTCAGTCGTAATTGTTCTAGCGAGACAAGCTTGCTAACCATTACACCACCTTGGGGTGGCCCTTCTGAGAGGATAAGTGCCCTCCCCGCAACTATTCTGTCCCATGATATTTATTTTTGGCTAATTCTTTTGTTTTACCCCGTCTTCTCCCCATTTTTATATTTTAATGATAAGATCTTCAATTTTTATCCATATATCTTTGTCAACTGCAGTGTTTGTCACCTGCTGTGTCTGTGACTTTTTAATTTTATATTATATGTTAGCGTATCTCCCACTGCTGCCATAACCATAGAATAGGGCGGTACGTAACTATATATATATATATATATATATATATATATATATATATATATATATATATATATATATATATATATATATATATATAACTCCCATGATCTACTCTCTGATAAACAATATGGTTTCCGTTTTGCCCGATCGACCACTAACGTATTTACAACTATAACTGAATTTGTATACCAAAGTCTTGATAATAATGGCGAAGCACAAGCTGTGACTCTAGATATCTCTGAAGCGTTTGATAGGGTTTGGCATGTCGGCCTTCTACGTAAGATTCAGGGATACGGTATTATAGGAAGATTATTTGATTTAATCTAATCATTCGTATCAAATCGTGAAATAAAGGTCGTCCTAAACGGGTTCTCCTCCAGTTCGTTTCATACGAACGCTGGTGTTCCTCAAACCTCTACCTTGGGTCCTACATTGTTTCTGATCTTCATCAAAGATCTTCCCGATGTCATCAGTTCCAAATAAGGATCTACGCAGACGACACTATTATTACTGTCTCAATAGTAAATCCGGCATTGCTGACAAATTTAATCTGGCCGTTGTGGTCTCGAAAAGGTCCTCCAATATGTGGTTAACTGGTGCAGGAAATGGCTTGTAAATTTTAATCACTCCAAAACATAAATGCTCTCATAGAGAAACTTCCCTGTTATATAGGAATAAGATTTGTTGATGCTCAACTTCACGAGAGCATCTCGCGCCTTCTTGGTTTCAAGTTTTCCACTGACCTGAGGTGGAAAAACTACATTGAATCAATAGCTGCATCTACCGCAAGGAAAGTTGGTTCTCTGTGTCGCGCCAGAAGGTTTTTTTCTCGTCTGTGTCCATTCTGGAAATCTACAAATCTACCATTTGTCCTTGCATTGAATACGGTCTGGTACCAACGCTGTTCATCTCGAGGTTCTCAACAAATCCAAAGACGGTTATACAATGTGATAGGTCCTAACCTGGCATCTCGACTCCAGTCACTTTATCACAGAGGTGATGTGGCTTCCCTCTGTCTTTTCTATACATATTTTCATAGCAATTGCTCTAACGAGTCATTTTCACTGGTGCCCGAACTGCATCTCGGTTCCACCATTTTACTATTGAAACAGTTAAATGTAACATCCTTTTACAGTGGAACTCCTTCCCGCTTACTTTGTTTCCTGATAACTATAATTAAAAAAAAATTAAATGTAATGTCAATCGACATCTTCTGGTGCGTTGAACTTGATCCCCGACCTTCTTATCCTTTCATCAGTCCCCCCACTCTTTTCTCTTACTTTCACTCTCTAACTAATTGGGTGATAGTGGAACTCCTGATTACTATATACATACACACACACACACATATATATATATATATATATATATATCATTATTATTATATATAATCGGGAGTTCCACTATATATATACATATATATATATATATATATATATATATATATATATATATATATATATATATATATATTCCACTATATATATATATATATATATATATATATATATATATATATATATATATACACACACACACACACACACACAGGGTGCGATGCTAAAGTGTCACCATTTTATATTTTTAATTTCGCGCATGCACATTGTTTGTTTTTTGTTTTGCCGACTGCGCAATATAGTAGGGTCAGTTGGGCACCATCTGTGAGAAAAAGAGCACCATGATGCAATTCACCCTGCCAGAAATTTGAAAACAATATGCTGTACTGCTTGACATTCGCGCCGGAAGCTCCAATACGAACATTTCAGAGTGTTTGGGTGTCAATCTGAAGATTTGGAAAGAGTTTCATGAGTCTAATGGCGATTACGAAGGTACTGCAGTTCAGGAATCTCACTCTGATCGTTCTGATAAGAAAAGAACTCCCGAATTTGTTGGTGAGGGCCTAAGACTCAACACTGAATTAAGTGCCTTGAACAGGTAGTGCTGCCCTGGGTCAAGAGGTTGTCTGCTGGAAAACCCTATCTCTGGTAACAGGAATCTGCACCATGCTACGAAAGTAGAAGAACACGGTCATGGCTGTCAGACAATTTCTGCGACCACGTCGCCCGTTACAACTAGCCTCTTAACTCCCCAGATTGTAACCCCCTTGATTATTATGTATGGGTCACAGTTGAGCGAGAGACCAACAAAACTCTTTGTAACATCAAAAATGAACTGAAGGCAAGGATTATAGCAGCATTCACCAACTTAAACAAGGAGATCGTCGGCAAGAGTTGCAGAAAATTCCGAAGTTGTCTGAAGGTCGTGGTTGAAGTCAATGGCAATTTTATTGAATAAATTTACTTTTGTGCATTTCAGTATTTCATGAAGTTTTTGAATAATTTTGGCTAATATATCTGTCAAAATCAGATGTTATTTTCATTTTTGCGTAATTCAGAGTACAATTTATTTATCGCACTATATGTACTTATATATAATATCAATTTTAAATCAATAAAAGATAATCCAAGTCGGTCTTTTTCATGTAAAATATCAAAAAAGATAGATCCATGAAGAGAAATCAATGTATTGTCAGGCTTGACGATTGCATCTAGCATGAAACAGACTGTCGCCTCTAAGTGTCGACTTCTATGTTCACTTTTATATTTACACACGCTCTATCTCTGATATTGAGCACTTTATTCCATAAATATAGTCCATCTTAAGACTATATTTCTTCATATATATATATATATATAAAATATAACATGATATATAATATAACATAATATACATATATATAACATAATATATATATATAACATAATATATATATATATATATATATATACATATAATATAACATAATATATATATATATATATATATATATATATATAACATAATATTTTAAATCAATTAATTTATAATATTAATGCTTTTTAAATTTACATTGAGCACTATTTTGTAAAAATAAAAATATCTATAAGAACACCGGATTATATATCTTATTGTTCTTTCACTTTATTTATATATAACATAATATATATATATATATATATATATATATATATATATATATATATATATATATATATA
>OZ010608.1:55719055-55769055 GCA_963932145.1 Acanthosepion lycidas | reverse complement strand
GACCAGCTTGGACAAGCTATGACCAGCTAAGACCAGGTTAGACCAGTGGCCCGAGTGGAAACACTCGGGTTCCCCACGTTAAAACCGACCTTGTGTCATATCCTGACTCAGTGGAGCATCAAGTAAATATTCATACGCATGCTTTCATATACTTTTATGAAGCACCGGTTCCCATACGATCACCGAAGTTAAGCAACTCCTAACCTGGCCAGTACCTAGATAGGTGACCGTTTGGGAATACCAGGTGTTCTAAGCTGGGATGTGCGAGTGGTGTAATGAATAATGATTCCGAATTGTCAGCCGAGTTCGAATTGGGTTCGTTATATTCACTTACGCGCAAATACTCTTGGGAAAAGTATGAATCCTCCTTTTCTACTCCGACTACGGGTTAATTAGTAAGACTTGTATCACTAAACCATTATTATCTCCAAAGCTAAAATATAATTGTGTAGAAAAAATCTTTAGATTTCAGCAGAGGTTGATATGGCGCTAAAGAAAATTAACCAAGTAGAACTTTTTCGCTCTTGCTAAACCTCTTCACGCTTGGTCAATTGCGGGTTGGCGAGGCTATTTAAACCATAACTGGAGGTTTTGATTCAGAGCTGTCCTTCTATTAGACCGGTTGCCATCCAAGGTTATTTAGCCATAGCTTAGGGGGAGAAATAATTGAATTCGGTCTGAGCCGCTATCCAATACGCCACACTGCATCCGCAGTATATTATATTGTACATAAATTCTCTTATTTTTCATTACTGGATACTTTTTCACCATTGATCTTACCTATTTTTTGTAATATGTGGGTGGTAACCTGTGGGCTTCTATCCAGGTTTTCTTAATGAAAACTTGTTTTATCCAAAAAGAATTTGGCACATTTCCCATAGACAACTCATATTGTTTTGTTTAATATCATTCGCCTGGGTCCTAAGCAAACGAAACAGATTAATAATTTGCCGTTATTTTCTTCTTAGCAGACCGAAACACTTGCCTTTCATATTAAATATTTTTACTATTTTTGGCAGTTTAATGCGCCAAGATTAACAGTTAAAATTCAAGAAAATGACTCTTGTGGCTTATCGTTAAAAATAATGTTTTTTGCGTTTATTTTACCAATGATTTTGTACAAGATCCACTTGAAGTGGAGAGTAAGTGGCACAGTTTATGGGGAGCTTTTTTCCTGTTGCCCCCGACTATATGAAATTAAGCGTGCTACTAGATTGGCAACTAGGTTTTTACTATTCAACTAGCTAGATACAACCGCCAATTCTACTCTAACAGTTTCTTTTCTCGTACTTCCCACCTGTGGGATTTGTTATTTCCTTAATAACTGCAATCTTCAAAAATTGAAATGCAACGTCAATCGCCATCCTGTGTCTTCTTGAAGCCTGTTCTTTTTTTTCTTCCCTCCTGAAGAATCTGCTTGAATGGAGGTTACATATCACCAATGAAATACGATGGATTCGTTACAATGTGCCTCTTAGCCGAGGTGTTCATTAACAGGGATGGCCTTGTGCTTAATATAGAATTTCTAACTGAAACAATTACATCCCTGATGAAAAAAAAATGACCCGAAAACTGGTAGTGTGGGTTTGATGCATTTAATCGAACAACCAGAGGAGACCTTATTGCGTACGTGTGATTAGACGCCGGTACGTTTAGAAATTCGCTCAGAAATGATACACCTTTGTCTGAACTTGTACCGGGTGTAACAGAAGAATTGTCAAATTGTTAGATTATCGCTGTAGCTTATAAATGATTAAAGATATCTTACTGGAATTTTCCGAGGCTTTTGTAACCTTATTGGACTCTGCTTTGAGTAATAAGAATCTATAATTACTCTCCAAGCTTAACAGAAGAACCATGACGAAATTGATCATAAACGAAAATTATATGTTCATCATTAATTAAACATAGCTTAGGATCAAAAGCTCATGAAGGATTGAAATAGAGTTCAATATATATATATATATATATATATATATATATATATATATATATATATATATATATATATATAAAGAAATATAGTCTTAAGGTGTGCTGTATTTATGGGATAAAGTGCTCAATATCAGAGATAGAGCGTGCGTAAATATAAAAGTGAACATAGAAGTCAACACTTAGAGGCGACAGTCTGTTTCATGCTATATGCAATCGTCAGGCCACATATGCTGTTATTTTTCTCGGCTATTTATATATATATACGGGTTAGTGGTGCATTGTGGGTATTTAACTACATATAACTACAACAATCAACACCCAAAACTGAACAAATAGCTTTAATTAAATTCCCAAACCAAAACAAAACTGTTAAATAAGTGATATAAACAAATTTTTACTACGTTAATAAATAAATAAGTAAATAAATAAAATAAGAAACAAAAAAATAAAAACAAGCAATATAATTTTACCTAAATAGATAAACAAACGACTTCCGGTGAAATAACCGCCATAACAGAATACCCACAATGCACCACTAACCCGTATATATATAAATAGCCGAGAAAAATAAGAGCATATGTGGCCTGACGATTGCATATAGCATGAAACAGACTGTCGCCTCTAAGTGTTGACTTCTATGTTCACTTTTATATATATATATATATATATATATACATATATATATATATATATATTTCTGGGATCATTTTCCAACTTAATCAAGATGAGCTTCGCCTTCTCTAATCTTCTAACTTTCTGTCCTGGAGAAACAAGGTGTCTCACAGGTTTCACGCATGATTTCATTTACAAGTCTTTTTTCGCTGCTCTTTGGAATGTCATAACTCCCATCTCACGTGTTATACGTCTTATGGATTGAGTTGGATCTTTTCTAGTTGATCTCTTTAGCTCTAAGTTGAAATGATGATCCCTCTTCCTCTTCTTGTGACCTCCTGATCCAGTTTTCCTCTCTACTGTTTCTTCTTTTTTAAACTTATTCACTGTTCTCTTAATGACTCTTGAATGTTCTTTGAAGATGGAAGCCAGAATATGAATGTTGGTACCATTACTGAAGGCCTCAGCGATCTTTTTTCTCTCACCATTGGTCATTTGAGAAGATAGTGAGGCTGACACAAAACAATTTTAACCTACTCTTTTCAGCTGAATAACTCAAAGGGTTTTCAAGCGATTTGTACGAAAAATGCTGTCAAGATGGCTAAAGGTCTTATCTGAAAACCTGGGAAAAAGAAATTCAGTTCAGTGGTTTTTTTTTTTTAGATATTAAATATGTGGAGTGGACAGTTATCCGATGCTGTTATACGATTTAGACAATTTTGCTGTTACACCTGGTATATTGTCTGAGCGCCGCATTTTCAATGACATGTCTAGCAAGGATATTTAAACAAATGTCACATCAGCCAAATCTTTTACCTCATCTCTACAGTCCGGCAACAGTAGTTGAAAGTTTACTGCAATACAAAGGACATCTTCTTCCATGACATGTTTTATATTATTCTCTTTCAGTCTTTCTTCGCTATGACCCTTTCCTACTGAGTTTGCTAGCCAATGAACACACATCAACCTTTAGCTCAATCTGTTCTCCTTTCTTTTTGGCATGTGTTCCATTAATATATATTTTGTTACTTAATCGCATCTATGATAGCTCCTATCTTAGTCTGTTCTTTGATCCTTTTTTATCATTTCATCTTAAAGAAGGCAATAAAGCCACTACGACGAAAGAGGTTACTGAGTGTGAGAGAATATGAGACAAAAAGGCTATTAAGAAAAAAGAACAATAAAAGAACAGCAATTAAGAAGAATGAAGATAAAGATTGACATTGCATTTAAATATTAAATTAGAGACTAGCACTAGCGAATCACAAACAAGGAAATTTACCAAATAGTAAAAAAACAAAAACAAAAAACATTTGAAGCCTTCCAACAGCAGCAACAACTAAAATGGATAGCTCATTTAGCTGGAAGAGAAAATAATGACAGAATCAAGATATTGATATTTCACACAACTTCAAACTCTTGTTTTTCTTAGAAAGATTGATAACTTGGGTCAGGAGGAGGCTACTTTTCTTAAATAACTGTTTTAAGATAAAAATTTTATACGTTTCAATTAGCAGTAACGCTAATTGTTCGGTCAATGAATACCAAATGTTCCTGTACGGCTATTTTCACCTTTACCATTCAAATTATCCAGGAGAATATATAAACGAAGGTAAGTAAAAAAAATATGATCGTAATTTTAACTTAACCACGTGTGTATATATATATATATATATATATATATATATATATATATATATATATATATATATATATATCAAGCATCACTCCCCGAGGAAGGCGTGAAGCCACTAAAATGCAGGGGGTTGCAGAAGATAGGAGTGATAGAAGAAAGGATGAGGAGAGGGATAGTGGATAGATCAAGTTAAGTGGAGATGTCGATTGACATTACATTTGAATACTTGGAGATAATAGCTCTCAGGGAAAATGGAATAGGGAAGGGTGTTCCACAGGTGAGAGGTGCGAGATATGAAGCGAATCCCAAACAAGGAAATTTACCAAATAGTAAAAAAAAAAAAACAAAAAAAAAAACAACATTTGAAGCCTTCCAACAGCAGCAACAACTAAATGGTAGAAGTAGAAGAGACGGCTACATTTAAGTTTCTACAGTGAAAGGGTGAGAGAGGGATGCCAGCTTCGTAGGGCGCTTGAATTCATGAAGTCTGGGAACCAGCGAAAGCAGCTCCTCGGAGCAATTACCATGAAAGTATTTGTAAAAAAGACAGAGAGAGGTGACGGCGCGTCTGTAAGAGAGCAACTGTAAACGAGATGCCAGATTAGGGCCAATTATATTACATATCCGCCTATGGATCTTGTCAAGAACTCCGAGGTAAACAGAAGGTGCACCAGACCATATATGGCAGCAATACTCCATGCAAGGGCGAATGGTTGATTTATTGGAAGTATCGATTCTGGGGAGAAAAATTTTCTGGCGCGGCACAGAGAGACAACTTTCCTCGCGGTGGATGAAGCAATTGACTCAATGTATTTGTTCCATCTCAGGTCAGCTGTCAACGTGAGACCGAGCAGGTCGCAGAGAGGTGCTCTCAAGAAGTTGAGCATGAAGACAACTGTTTCGCTGTATCACATTTCATCGGTGTGATTAGATATCCGATTACTTAAACCGGGATCGAAACACGACTGATGTGGTATCAGGCGGAGATTTTACCCCTGAGCTAAGAGCGCCTGGTAGAGAGAAATGCGAATGTTTACGTACTTATTCTTTGAATAAACACGCTAACGACCAAGATGGCTCAACTCATAGAAGAGCTTTTGCATTATTAGCACACTACAGTTCAACGTTTTCAAGCCACCCTTGGGAATCTTTTTTAAATTGAACAAAAAGTAGCTGTATTGTACTTTAAGTCAGTAAAATATATTATATATGTTTAAAAAAAACTGAGATATTAATTTTTATTAAAAATTTTAATCTGTCAAAAAGAAAAAAAAATATGAATAAATTTTACTCACCTCAAAATATCCTCCTTTAGCCTTGACCACTGCAGCACATTTTTTTGCATTCGTTGCAAAAGTTTCTCAAAATATATATTTGATAATTGATTCCATTCTTTTTTCAATGAGATCTTTTTCCTTTATTCCCCTCTTCTTTCTCCCATGCTAATTCTGGTATTGCTTCAAACTTTTGAACTGTAGTGTATATATACACGACTGTTCAACCAATACAAGGTCCAAGACACACTCAAGGAAGGTTACGGCCAGAATGATCAGCGATTGTGGCGATCAGACTTGTAGGTGGGGTATTTTAACAGTGATGGATTACCTTTGAATATAAGTCCAAAACGGCGCGAAAACGGGGTCTCAAGACTTCTGAAGCGTCGATATGCCTCCCACGCCAAAGTTTGCAACCTGCTAATACCACTCACGGAGGGACACTGACCTAACATGCGACATTCGTTCTTGTGACTTCAGACCTCTTACTGCATCTTAGAATACAAGCTATCACTCTTAATGAACCGAATACCAAAAATAAATTACCCTTTTCGTTGATACCTTTTTATGTTATAAGATGGGGATCCAGAGAAGACACGGAACACAACACTGGTTATTATAAAGAAAGAGTATAGAAGCGGGGGTCTGATACTTACTGGAGTGGTACAATGAACCGACATTTTTCTCAGTATTTTTCGCGATAGAATATGAGTTCCATTTGATGTGTGAGTAAGCTTGATTCCTAATAGACCTTAAACACCCATCAGTCATGATAGATGAAAGTCCAGGATTTGCTCGTGATAAGGATTGTTAGCTCGATTAAAAATAATACTCATCAGAATCACTATATGAAATATTTTCCGATGCGTGGAAACTATTCTGAGCTGATAAACTATCGACACATTTTTTTCTTCATATTTTCTGTATACATTTCTTAAACTTAAACAGAATCCGTGCTTAAAGAAAAAAAAAGTTTGGAATGTTTCCCGATACAACATCAGGAATTTTTTTTACTTCTTTAACCCTCCCGTCTTAGCAGCTTGCCAAATGGGAAGCCTCTGCCTGTCTTTCATCATTCGAAATCATGGTTTTTACTTACTCTGACTTTTGGCGCCTTTAGGAAATTCGATATAGTTCCACCCACCAAGTTGCGATAAGTAAATTGTCGCTATTTTATATTTTTAATTTCGCGCCTTTGTTTGTTTGTAATTTTGTCGACTGTACAGTATAGTAGGGTCAGTTGGGCACCGTCTGTGCGAAAAAGAAACACAATGACGCAATTCACTCTGCCAGAAATATTGTTAACGTCATGGGGTACTGCTTGAAATTCGCGCAGGAAACTCCAGTACGGACATTTCAGAGTGTTTGGGTGTCAATCTGAGGACAGTGCACTGGATTCGAAAAGAGTTGGATGAGTCTAATTGTGATTACGAAAGTACGGCAGCTCGGAAAACTAACTTGTATCGTTCTGATAAGAATTAACTCCCGAATTTGTTGGTGAGGGCCTCAGACTCAACACCGAGGCCTAAATCTGGGTAGTGCTGACCTGGGTCAAGAAGGTGGCTGCTGCAAGACCTTATGTCTGGCAAGAGAACTCTGCACCAAGCAACACAAGCAGGAGAACCCAGTCATGGTGTCAGACAATTTCTGCGATCACATCCGCCCTTACATTTGGCCACTTAACTCCTCAGAATGAAACACCTTCGATTATTATGTGTGGGGCACAGCTGAGCAAATGACCAACAAAACCTCTTGTAACACCAAAGGTGAACTAATTATAGCATTATTCACTAACTTAAAGAAGGAAACGGTCCAGAAGAGATACGGTAGATCCCGAAGTCGTCTGGAGACCGTGGTTGAAGCCAATAGCGATTTTATTGAATAAATGTAATCTTTAATATTTAAAGATATTTTGTGTAATTTTGACAAATCTGTTAATATTGGGATAAGAGTGTTATTTTCATTTTTGCGTAATTATAGATGACAATTTATCTCTTATTGTGTCTTTATTTTTATACTGATCTTTTCCAGTAAGACGTCTTGATAATGTTGTCGACGGCTTTCGCCCCAATTGACGGAGACCAGTTCCATTGCACAACATCTAAAAACACATTCCTGCTCAACTTGATATATAATAGATGACGTCAACTTACCAGGAAGTGACCCATGCACTTGATTTTATGAACTTCCTCTGCGCTACATATGGAATGAGACATAAAGAATCCACTTAATAAGCTGAAACGGACTGCCGCAGAACTTGCAGACATGTTTATATGGACTTCTGTCGTTGTTTAATGTGGGGAACCCGCCCCACAAAGTTTGTAAAAGTATTTTTGATACACCGTGTATATGTAAAGATAGATATGGACATACTTTGATAAAAATAAAGAGAATGAGATAGATAGATAGATAGATAGATAGATATGAACAGACTGAGATAGATAGATAGATAGATAGATAGATAGATAGATAGATATGAACAGACTGAGATAGATAGATAGATAGATAGATAGATAGATAGATATGAACAGACTGAGATAGATAGATAGATAGATAGATAGATAATAGACTGAGATAGATAGATAGATAGATAGATAGATAATAAACAGACTGAGATAGATAGATAGATAGATAGATAGATAGATAGATAGATAGATAGATAGATAGATATGAATAAATTGGGATAGATAGATAGATAGATAGATAGATAGATAGATAGATAGATAGATATGTGTGAATAGATACGAGATAAGTGAGGCATATACGGATCAAATAAATAAATAAACGAGATGAATGGTACTGGATCGTACTGATATAAATAAACCCTAAGAATGGTATTGATATAAATAAATAAATAGTATTGAATGGTACTCATATAAACGTCAACTGAAAAGAAATACAGGATTTTATTTTCATCTTCAATTTTAACCATCCATCTATTTCTGGGCCTGTTATATATAAAAATAAAGAAAAAAAAGTAAAATTCATAATAATAATAATAATGGTGAACTAAGAAACTTTTTCTCCGATTTAAGAATTCATTTCTTGGACGATTTTCTGATTGAATGAAGCAGGTTATATTCTGACAACACAAAATAGAGTAGGAATTTTGGTGTTTTATTATCTTCATCATTGTTGCTTACTTAAATAGCAACATCTACATCTACACCTGTTCTTTACACCAAACCGTTTCCCTCCAGTTCATCTGCATTCCGTACAAATATTAAGAAGCAAGAAAATAATTTTTTTTCGATGTCCTCTAGTTCTCCTCTTTTCCTTCATTTTTACTTCCTATAAATCTGACCCTCTCTCTCTCTCTCTCTCTCGGTATCTATCTATCTATTTATCATTTTTTATAGTAAGGTTCACTCTGTACAAGGCTCGGCGGTAACTCAAGGTAGAGGCTTACGTTAAGGAGTAGTTTATATGGATAGGAGGGAAAGATTAACGGTTAATTCTAGAAGTGAATAGGTTAAGATTATAGTGATTGCGGAAACATACTGGGAGACTGTTGTACAGAGCATTGGTTTGCGGGAAAAAACGTTGTTCTAGTAGAACTTACTGATGGAATACGGAGGGAATGTGGCTGATTTGCTACTATGTAAGTGGCATGGCGGGTTCTAGCCGTATTGATTAGAAGTGACGGAACCAAGAAAGTAGCGATGGAGCAGTGAAATGTCTGTCTGTCTGTCTCTTTCTCTCTCTCTCTCTCTCTCTCTCTCTCTCTATATATATATATATATATATATATATATATATATATATATATATATATATATATATATATATATATATATATATATATATATATATATATATATATATATGTGTGTGTGTGTGTGTGTGTGTGTGTGTTTATGTTATAAAGATTACCATTTTCATTTCCAACTTCCGTTTTGGCTATTTCTCATTCAGTAACCCTTCCTAGGTTCCAACTTATCAGTCGGGTTTCGATCCTGGCTTGAAGCAATCGGATGTCTATCCACACTGATGAGCTGTGATGCAGCGAAATAGTCTGTCTGTGGATTACAATATATATATATATATATATATATATATATATATATGTGTGTGTGTGTGTGTGTGTGTGTGTGTGTGTGTATGTGTGTCTGTGTGTGCGGAAGGGGAGAAAGAAGCAACAAAATTAAATTTATCTCTTTCGACTTGGAGTTTGCGTCCTGGGGAAGACGATAAATTACATTCAACAGCAAGGCCTCTGATCAGCAGATTTTGAGGAACGTGGAACCAATTCTTAATTGCTGATGTTCCCAGGTCCACTCTGACCCGGGTGGTAGCACCTGTTAGGGTCCCAGCTATGGGAAAATAGTTCACGCCCAAACTGAGGTCAAACACTATGAAAGTGTAAAAACAGGTTTTAATAGATACCAGAAATACTTTGTAAAAAAAAAACCAACAATACATTTTTAGAAAAAATGATATTACCAACTATAGTTTATTTTGAAAGACAATATTACCATGAATGAAAGATTTGTTGGCGTTTAATAATCCGGTGAGGTTGATATGTCGTAAAACAAACAAAACCAACCAAACCAAATGGACTGGGAGTTTCGCGGATATACTGTACTAGATTTATCAGATTTAATAGTGAACTTATTTACAGAAATCATGTTCTAGAAAATATGATTTCTGGACAAAAATATGAAAAAAGTAAGATTTCTGGAAATAAATTCGATTTTACTATCAAACCCTCTCAGTGGATACTTATCCGTGAAACTGATAAAAAAGAACAGATATGTTAAAAATTTAAATATATTTGTTGATATTAAGTTATCCTAAGAGAGATGGAAACCATAACAGGATTTATTATCAGTGGGCGTAATCTTAACAATATAAGAGACACGGATGACACTGTGTTCATGGCCAACTCGGAAAGGAATCTACATGACCTCCTAAACAAGATTGTCGAAGAAAGCGTGAAAAATAGCTTGGGAGGCGGAGTAAGCAATTGACCAATATCTTCCCCAAGTGTGTTAACACGTAAGAGAATATCATGAACTTGACTAGAATTCGAACTCGTCTCTCCGATTTCTCAGTCCAAGCTGCTATCTATTACTCAACGTGCCTCCTAAAGCAACTACTCAAAAATATAAAGTGACATCAGAAAAACTCATCTTCTTATCAGATTATTTAACCTATATAGGGGGGTGAGTGTAAGAGAAATAGGATTAATTATAGATGGATACAATCTTAGCAACATAAGATATGCAGATGGCACCGTGTTCGTAGCAGACACAGAAAGGATACTGCAAGTACTTCTCGAGATGATATACAAGGAACACGAGAAGAAATGACTATCAATTGTAAGAAGTCAATGTGTATTGTCTTTAACAGGAAAGACAAATCAAGATGGCTAGTTACGAATTGGAGATGTTAGAATACATTTATCTATCTGGGAAATATGGAAAATGTGACCGCAGGAGGGTTGGAATAGAGGAACATGTCTTCCGAAAGCTAAGCAATGTATTAAGAATGAAGAAAATTTATTAGAAACAAAGATAACAGTACTCGGCGATTACGTGATAATACTCTTATATGGTAACAGTAATTTTCTAAGAGTGTCTGAAGGATTTGGCATTTACGTGATATAAGAAGGGTAAGAGGGGTTTAGATAATTAGCGATTAACATAGCCGATAAGCTTGTGCCAATCAGTGGCAGAACAGGAGCTAAGTGGGATAATAAAGAGACAAACATTGCTTAGAGCTACAAAAGATAGGAAGCTATGGAGAGTCACGACTGACTATGTTCTGAAAGGAAACGGTCCATAAAGGAAGAAGAACCACAGCTTCAATTTTCTAAAAGTATTTAAAAAAAACAAAAAAACTTCTTGGGTAAATTTCCTGGCGATAAAAGAAGTTTATATTTTTCTTCTGTTCTTCATGTTTATAACTAAGATTGAAGAATTCTTTCATTTTTCAGAAAATGTCTCTTTAAAAAGGATCTGATCCTATACGTTGACCTAATTTTTGCAATCAAAGCTTGGCTTTTAAGAAAGCCTCTCCATAATAATCCTAGGAATTGAAAGATGTGCAGAATGTAAGAAAAAAAAAAAAAGGCGGGAATATCAAATACAAATTGAAAAAGCAAGAGTGTATTGTATCTCTTACTTGTAGGACTGAAAAGAATTCACTAATCCCTAAGATTATGCTTGACGTCATAAGCACCTTTTAAGAATGTTCCTCACCGATTGGTCGTTACAAAAAGATCAAGGGATTTGACTTAATCAGTACTTGAGGAAATAATGAAGAAAAAAAAAATCATGGGCTAATAATCGCCGTCAATCTGACAGGAGATACCGATTACAAAAACAAGTTTTGTGGAAGATTAGAAAAAAAAGGGGACAGGTTATGAGGACTATAAAAGATCAAACTCCAAGCTCTGTTTCATGTGTTAGAGCAAGGGTTTTTCTCGACTTTAACTGGTTAAAAGTATCCTAACAGTCATAATAAGTGTATTCTATACACAAGATATGCATACAAACATGCGACAGTTTAATAATAGACGGTCGGTCTGAGTAGTTATCGAGAAAAATAATCTAAATAAATAAACGACAAATTCTGTTTGTGTCTCTGAAATCTTGGGCGACTCTTTAGCCTTTTAGAATCAGGATGATTCCGAGATTAAAAACCTGACCTTTATCTGGTGCTTGAACATCTACCATTTGGATTTGTGTCCAGATGGGAAGGGAAGTGTTAAAAAATTCAAATTTAAAAAAAAAAATTAGTGATTTTAAAAGTTTTTAATTTATATTTTATTTAAAGTAACACAAAAAACTTTGTGAATTTAATTTTCTTTTTATTTCAAATTCAGTTTGAAATATTTTCAAAACTTTGTTAATTGAGGAAATCAATTTTATTTCTTCAAAATTCCAAGAAATCAGAATTAAAATGAGAGATTTCGTGACGCGAGGCTTTGAAATCACGCAGAGTTTGTGATTTGAAGTTCCACGGAGTTTGTGATTTGAATAACTCGGCGTGAACTGGTATTTCAGCCCAAAACGAACTTTCCAACTAAATCGGTCTTTTGACCGGAATTGGCCTTATAGCCTAAATTAGATTGTTATACAGTGTAACCCGAATATAAGAGAGTTGTCGGGACCGGAGAAGAAATCTCTAATATCCGGGTTTCTCTTATATCCGGGTTTGGTCTATTTTGTTTAGGTAAGTATGGCTCTAATTTGGGACCAGATAAAATCTCTCTTATATCCGGGTTTCTCTTATATCAGGGTTACACTGTATAAGAATAAAATGTTACTGCCGACACTTGAGCTTGAACATAGATCGCCAGTGAGCAAACACAAGCGATCCCATTATGGAATTAAGTAGATCAAGTGACCATAGAGGAAATGCATAAGTAGGAAGTCGCGCGACCTCTAACTGACCTTCATTTCTAGTCTATCCTCTATTACTATACGGATCACTATTTCTACACTATCCCCTATTACTATACGCATCGCTATTCTCTACTCTATTCACTATCCATTTTCTCTATTCGATTTACTATACGGATTACTATTCAAGCAAGTATTATCGAGCAAGTACTATTAGTACGAGTGTTATTCAAATGCGTCTGACACCAGTATTGTTCAACAGAGTACTATAGTTGTATCTGCGATTACAAAGTCTCTACTACCATGAGCCAGACAAAAGTGACAAACCAGTGTTCGTTGACACCGCAAAACAGTTAAAATGTCGTTTTGAAGTTCGATGGAGTAAATTGAGGAATTCAAAGTTATTTCTTCAAAATTATCATTGGTGTTTTCTAAGCTGGACCCTTTGGTTTTGACCCTTCTCTTTTTGTGGACTTCCACAGTAGCTAGCTTAAATGACCGATCGGAATGCGACTTTTAAGCTAGTTACAAATAAGATTAAAACATATTTTAAAAGATTGTTGACAACGCTTTATATCATAAAATAAATTTAAGATAATGATACCACTAGTACGACTCTGTGAAAAAACAGGTAAAAGTAAGATAAAAGAAATATTATTCAAAATGACTAACTAGTCAAAAACAAATAATTGGTAATGAGTCATCTCATATGCGGATCGCTATTTCTACACTATCTTCTATTCAAGTTAAGATAATATTACAACTAACATTATCCATGTAAATAAAACAACAATTAAAAGTAAAAACACACATGGCACAGTTGATAAAGGCGTTGATTAGATCCAGTGAAAAGACCCAAAGTTCAATACCTCGTTTCGGTAGTGGAGAACTTGGAGAAGTGAATTAACAGGAGATAACTGATAACTGGCATCCTTTAGACATGGCACGTGAAACTAGAACAGTCTACCCCAGCGAGGGTTCAGTTCGACATTCCAACCACCTGAAGAAGTCCGGGGCGTACAACGGCCGAAATGTTATGATAACTATAGCAACAAAAATAAGGACAATAGTCCGAATAATGTAAATAGTGTACATAATACCTCATCTCAGAAATATAGACAGATACAAAAGTAAAAACGGTTAGCAGTGGCTCCTTTAATTTTTAAAACAACCAAGAGAATATTACTACTAATCTATAAACATTTTCATGGTAATTGTTCAATTGGGGTTTCCTCATTCCTATCTCGACTTTATAAAGTACAGTGCATAATTGGCAGCAAGATCACGACATTTTACAGGTGAAATGTCTAGATGTAACAGCAAGTTTTATGCTAAGAGTTTCTTCTTTTTATGCTAAGAGCAAGCGAGATAGCTTGTGAGAGGTTCTTCCAGCATTTGATTTCCAGTCAACATTGATCTTCAAAAAAATTAAATGCAATGACAATTGTCATCTTTTGTCTACTTAATTAATTTTATTTTATTGTTCTAACTCTTTAATAGTGTTTTTTTTTTCTCATATTATTTCGCATTCAGTAAACCCTTTCGTCTTATTTGCTTTGTTTCTTTGCTTGGGGTGAAATGACCTAAAAAGAAATACTACTCGTAGAAATGAAGCGAGAGAAATAAAATGAAAGTAAAGATCGTTAAAAATTAATAAAAGATTGAATATAATATTACTACTACTAATGCTAATCTCATAAATAAAGCAACAGAAATATGATGAAAGAAATGACAGTCAAAAATGAAAACTGGTTGATAATGCTTCATCTTATAAAAAAGGCAACATTATTAACGAGAAATACACGTGAAAATTTCACGATTTTTCTAGAATTTTCTGGTGAATCGTAATTCTAAAGTTAATCATAAGTAGTTCATGGTTAATACAACAATAAGAAAATATCCGTAAAATTCCCCCATGCATCGTTAAATATTTGATCTTAAAACTTTAATAAAATACTAGCAGCATGGCCCGGCGTTGCCCGTTCTTCATTCAAAAATCGTACGACTCATACAACAATCGCTATCACTTGACTTAAAATATTTTTGCCCTTCCTTGCCTTTAAAGAAGTGCCCTTTGCCGTGCTGATGTTGCTACATGCCTTACTTCTTACCTATCTCACACTGCGAATTTTTCTAAGCTCTATAATAAACATTAAATCTGTTACGAAAAAAGAACTAAACAAAATGAACACAAAACGATCAGCTTTAAAAAAGGACTCGTAACTGGAAAAACCGAATGAAAAAAGAATGTTAACAACAAATACTTTTTCACACCCAACCCAGTTCTGCGGAATCAGAATCAACGTTGAGTTTAAGCAAGCGAATGAGCCAATTGGAGTAAAGTTCTATGCAGATTTAAATTTTTCCCACTTGTGACGAATGCAGCTATAGATTTGTTTTGCATGCTAGCATGCTAGTTAATATTCGTGTCAGTCAGCTGTTGGCTCTCACGCTGGCAAATAGAATCTTCCTGCCTATTCGTGGCAGCCAGCTATAGGCTCTCACTTTGGCCAGTAGAAAATGACCGCAAACCACATGAAAACTGCAGTAGAACCATGAAAAAATCGATTATTTCCACTATCGATGGGAGTTGGGAAATGCAAAGTCGGTCTTGGCCTTTCCGCTAACTGCAGCATGTGCATGTAAACTTTGGTGCAAATCCGTCGAAAATTGCCGCCGTGCATTCGTCACACACACACACACACACACACACACATCCTGCCTTTTATAGATAGAGATATTTCTATAACAGTCTTAAATATGAAAGCTGGTCTTTTTTTTTAAGAGGTAACGGAGTACAAATGAAAAGATTTGAAATTGACAACTTTTTCCATTTCACTGAAACAGACGTTAAGCACTTCAATCTTCCGTTCTTGTTTTTTTTCATTCAATTTCCCACTGAAATCAAGTAACATCTTTGATATATCTTTTCCACCTTTCACAACAGAATAGTTCTTTATTTATGGGCTATCGGACAGGAAACTTGAAACACTTCTATCTTCCCTCCTTTCATTCTCATTTTCTTACTGGAACCGAGTAGCGTTTGCGATATGCCTTTTCCGTCTTTCCGCGAAATCAAAATGAAATAGTACAATATTTATAACGTATTGGACAGGACTCGTTAAATGCATCTACTTTGCCTTCTTTCTTTCTTTCTTTTTCGTTTTCTCACTGAAACCGAGTAGCGTCTCTGATATGTCTTTTCTGTTTTTCCACGTGATCGAAAGGAAATAGTCCATTACTTATGTGGTATCAGACAAGAAACGTTAAATGGTTCTATCTTCCTTTCTTTCTTTTTTTATTTCAGTCATTTTCTCACTGAAACCAGGTTGTTTTTTTCCATCTTTTCAGTTGATCAACTGAATAGTCCAGTATTCATGAGGTGTTGGCAGAAGACATTAAACTTTTCTTTCTTTTTTTGCAGAGTATACCGGTCTTGGTAAGGCAGTGACAGGTTGATAATGAACCTACTCGTGGAACTGATAGAATAGAAATACAAAAATTAAAAATGGTTGAAATGACTTGATCTCATAAGGAATCAAAATGATCCTGCTTGTGTAACTAAGGCAAAATGAATATAATGAAAGAAATGCAAATAAAAAAAAAATAATAATGGTTAACAACGCTTCATCTGAAGGAATTCGTGACCGAAAATTAATAAGGACGAGATTAACACACACCAATCCATTCCAAAACGACACCTTAAAATTTAAGATCTACAAAATCTGCCAATATCAAGTCACCTTGTTATACATGTGTAGGAATCCTTCTACTTGGCTTTTTGTCAAACGTTAAAATTCGATGCAATAACATAAAATATTGTTGCAGGACTGCTCGTAATTCGACCTTTCTTCAATAATTCCACGACATTCATTGAAAGAATAAATCCAGTGGGAAAAGTCGAAGTAGTATTAACAAATAGCATTAATTTTATATAACAAGAATACAAGTCGGTTGAATGTATTGAATGGTTAATGTCATTTTGGGTTTGTTGAGTTCTTGGATAGAATATAATCTTGCATTGCGTACGTATGGGAGAACGATGAAATGTAGTTATATATGTGTTTGTGTGAAAGAGTCAGTATGTGTATGCGTGTGTAGTAGTAACGTGGCTTAAAAAGAGATATGTAGAATTTAGTTCTTACCGTGGATGGTGGCGCTGTAGCCTGAGGTGAGATCTCTTTGTAATTTGGTCAGAGCTGCTCAATCGAGAGTTGCTTTTGCATGTGAACCTGAATGGGGTCTTGAATATCAGCAGCCAGAGTGACATGGACCTTGATGGTATTTGTGAGTCTTTTTTTTTTTTGTTGTTTTGTTGCTGTTGTTGTTGTTGTTGTTAGGACCAGACTTCATGAATTTTTCTATCTTTTTTCATAAGAAATCGGCTCCAGAATCATATTACTTTACTTCTTCCTAATTTGACCCTAAACAGCCACGTGGTATCCCTACTACTACGTCCGCGCGATAGTTTGGCGGTATCTACTTAAATTGTGATGACTTTCTGATTTGAATTCTATAATTTTGTATTATACGGTTTAATTAGTGTGTTTTAAGGTGTAAGCACTTTGTTGCGTGTGATTGGTTTATAAATCTATCGTGGGTGTGTTTTAATGTTTATGTAGGTATTGTTGGCTGAAAAAGTTTCTAATGTTTAAATTAATAAATCTATAATTAAGTTTATAATTAACATAATAATTAGTTTTATTGTGCGAAATATGCTGCTTATTTTATTAGATATTTTAATGGACGCGACACATGCAATCTTATTTGTTAATGGTTATGAAGGTATAATGATAGAAGTACGCAAGTGTAGGCTTTAAGAATTCAACTGAGAATACAAGGTTCGCGTATAGCGTCTTTTTATAGTCCCAGTAAACAGAAATAGCTTTCTTAAATAGGAGATTAAAAAAAACAAGGTGAGACCCTCTTGAATATTCATAACAGAAGGATGGGTATTAATAGAAAGTTTTCTCTTCTGTATAAAAAATATTTTATATCACACAAATTTTACATAAGAGTATCTATCCACATATATACAGTAGGGCCTCTTCCCTTTGATTGACAATTTACATCAATTCATCGAAACTGGTTCTGGAGAATTTCAAAATGGTTGGAATCATATCGGCTGAACTCATATAACAACGAGGTGATCGCTAAACTATCTGCTGTAGCATACCTACGGAGGATAATGGGTATTCGACCCCGTTTTATATTGGGTCTATTGGGAATTTTTGGCCGAATCTACGGGCTCAGATACCCCACATTAAATTCGGTTTTGTGCTACATCTGACAGCGTGGGGCGGTTGGTAGATATCCTACAGTTGGAAATTCATTGTGGAATTCAGTTGACTCACTTCTAGCAGTTGACTACTACTTCTACGCGCTACTGGCGAATCTTATATGTGTTGTTCTTGCCCTAAGTATTATCGTTCATTACCAACCTTAGTGTGATTATTCTATTCAGTAACCTTCCCTAGGTTACAACACTATCATATTATTTTCTGTTTTAAACTACAAGATTGTAATTATTTTTTAAATTTGTATTTCCATTGATTATTTGAACAGATAATCTTTGTGCATAATTTTGCACCTCCCTGCTCCACTCGGCGAAAGTAAATATGAAGAATAAACCGGATGTTCAAAAAGGTCAGACATCGCGTGTACGTTTAGAAAACGAGTCAAAGATAGATGGTAAATCTGGTTCGTTAGACTGAGACGAGAATTTGGTATTTCCCGGTATATTAATTAAACTTTTATTCACCCGTCAGAGAACACCTGAATGATATCATCCGTTTATGGCGCGAGTTTTCCTCCTACGTTCGAGCAGTTTAGCTTAGAGCAAGAGTTTCTTAGCAATATTTATCTGAGTAAACATGTCATTCTTTCTATGGATTACATTTCAGAAAATAAATATTTGTCTACCTAAGTCGAAAGAACTTACGTAAAATAACAGTTACATTCAGATCGTTCGGAAAGTACGGTAAACACTTGATTTCGAATATAACGGACTTTATCAAAAGGCTGAGACTAGACACTGGTCCATTTTGGATTGAGCTGAATTTTGAAAACGAAAATCATTTTCTGTTATAATAGTCATTGTCGTAAACTGCGGCGTACAAGTCGACCTAGCGTACAAGTCACTCCTTAAGCTGGAAATTTAAATAAGTTAAACTTATACCTATCGTATAGGTCGACCTCCAAACATACGGCATACTACGAGTGGCTCAAAAACTTAGGCCTACCGGTAAATGAAGTTAGGCTATAGTATATGATAACCTGTGTCCAAACTATATAAGGTCACATAATTTGCCTGTATATTGAGGCACTAACCGTAATGTCTTCCTATGTGCGATGTATAGCAAACTACCTACAACGCACACTGATAGGTACTATATATTAGTGAACATTTTTAAATTCGTCAGGTCTACTGATAATTACATAAAAGTCAACATCAACTCTTCTGAATGGTCGCCTGTGTTAAACGGCGCGTCGGTCATTTTTCACGACATTTAGTCTATCAGTTGTTGGGCGTTATTGATGATGTGGGGGTAATTAAATATTGAATTTGTGCAACTGTTTTGTTATTTTATATTAATTACTGTGTTTTTACCGCGATTATGTTTATGAAATACAAGTTTTTGCGGGATATATTTGTGGTGTACACATCCTTCAGATCTACAAATCAACAATTCGCCCTTGCATGGAGTATTGCTGCCATATATGGTCTGGAGCCGCTTTTGTTTGTCTCAGGGTTCTTGATAAGATCCAGAGGCGGATATGTAATATAATTGGCCCTGTTCTGGCATCTCGTCTACAGTCGCTCTCTCACAGTATTTTCATGGTAATTTCTCCGAGGAGCTGCATTCGCTGGTTCCCAGACTTCATGAATTCAAGCGCCCTACGAGGTTGGCATCCCGCTCTCACCCTTTCACTATCGAAACTAATAAATGTAGCCGTCTCTTCTACTCCAAAAGCTTCATGTCGCGTACCCCTCGCCTGTGGAACTCCCTTCCCTATTCCAGTTTCCCTGAGAGCTATAATTTCCAAGTATTCAAATGTAATGTCAATCGACATCTCCAGTTGCCTTGATCTATCCACTATCCTTCTCCTCATCCTTTCCTCTATCACTCCTATCTGATCTTTCTCTAAATCTTCTGTAACCCCTTGCGTCCTAGTGGCTTCCCGTCTTGCTTGGGGTGAAACGCTTAAAAAAAATTGTTAGGAGCGCTGTAGCACTTGCAAACCTGTGGTAAAGGTGTGCATTTTATATCGGCTATATAAGTCGACCCTTAGTTTTGGAAGATGTTTTAGGCGTGAAATCTCGACTTGTACACCGCAATTTACGGTATAATGTCAATTATGCGCCAAACGAAACATATTAATGAGAGGGTAAGCCTCCATAACATCACATCAAGACATGTCACAAGGGAAGCTGTGACTTCCTCAGGATAACATGACTGAACCCATCCCTCTATGGTCTCATTTGGGAATAGCAATATGTATGAACGGGGCTCATTATTTAGAGAAGACGGTAAAAACGAAAAGATTTTTAAATTTACAAGTTCTTTTTTTCCATTTCACTGAAGCAGAGATGATAAGCCATGGGTAACTCTAAATAATTCAAGTTAAATTATATTTCTAATTTAAAGTTATTACTGCTACACCTAGCAGTTAACGTTTGTAAACGGAATTATTCAGTTCGGGAGGTTGAAACACCATTATAGATATCAATAGTCGAATTCCAAGCCTTGTGTGTGATCTCTAACAATCGCGCATTCAGCGAAAGGCACATGATACGAAATACTTTACGTCATTAATTCTACTTCCACATTTTTATATGCTTTTGTCTACAAAACAGTAAAGTAATAGCAGGATCATATCAGCAGCGATAGTGGTTGCTTGGTAAACAATTCAACTGATCTCAAATTAGCACCAACAATATTTTCATATAATTTATTCTCATAGATTTATATAGTACAGTAATGCAGTTGGAAGATGACGTCAACGGTAGTATCTAATACCAAAGACATTCTGATATAATTTTTGGTTTCATAGACTTACTGTTATTGTAAAAAAAAACAAAAAAAAAAAAAAAAACACAGACAAGAGTAATTTTAAAAAAAATATTTCCAAGGATACCCAGCAAGAATACACACAATCTACATAAAAACAAAATTTTAAAAAATTAATCAGTTTGTCTGACAATCGCTAAAGCGTGAAACCCAGGGTCAAAAAGCTCACATCTATCCAACCATATATATATATATATATATATATATATATATATATATATATATATAGAGAGAGAGAGAGAGAGAGAGAGAGAGAGAGAGAGAGCGGATGCAACAGCAAAATTGTAGAAATCGTGTAACAGGAAAATTGTCCAATTTTATGATTAAGCTTTGAACCGTTGTATCTTAGAAATGATTAAAGATATCTTACTGGAATTCTCCGAGGTTTTTATAACACTATTGGACTCTACTTTGAGAAATGTATAATTGCTCTCCGAGATTAAAAGAAGAATCGTGATAAAATCGATCATAAACGAAAATGGCATGTTCATCATAGCTAAGGATCGGAAGCTCATGAAGTATTGAAATACAGTTCAAATATATATACATATATATATATATATATATATATATATATATATATATATATATATATACATATATATATATATATATATATATATATATATATATATATATGTATATGTATATATTATTCCATAATCGTTTTCTAACTTACTGAACATGAACCTCGTCCTCACTAGGCTTATATCTTTTTGTCCTGGTTCTATTGCATTTTTAAGTCTTTTTTCCACAGCTCTTTGACTGTCGTAGCTGAAACCTCTCCCCGACGTGTCAAACGTTTAATGAATTGAATTGGATCTTTTCTAATTAATTTCTTTAGCTCTAATTTTAAATGATGATCCCTCTTGCTGTTGTGACCTCCTGATCCAGTTTTCCTCTCTACTGTTGCCTCTTTTTTTAAACTTATTCACCGTTCTCTTGATGGTTCTTGAATGGATTTTGAAGATTTGAGTATTAATGCTGGTACCATTACTGAATGCCTGAATGATTCTTTTCGTCTCATCATTGCTCATATGGGAGGACATAGTGGGGCTGAATAACTCAAAGAGTTTTTCAGTGATTCTTACTACAAATATTATCAAGATGGCTAAAGCCTTCTCTGAAAATCTGATAAAAAAGAAACTCATTTAGTTTAGTGCTTTTTTTAGATATTAAACATTGTGTGGGAAGGACAATTATCCCATACTGTTACACGATTTGGAGAATTTTACTGTTACATCGATCATACTTATTATAAAACCCAGGTTGTGTGTCTGTACGTTTATATATTGGATCGGATTTCCTACATTTTTCAACCGATTTCAACAAAACTTCACAGGACTACGTAAAATTACCTTGCGGTGGTTCTGACAATTGTTTTTGCACGAAATCAATTTGAAAACACGATTAAGAAGCATCGCTGTCACAAGAATGAAAAGGGGACAACTCATATCGAGTTATGCTTATTATAAAACCCAGATTGTTTGTGTGTGTGGGGGGTGTTCGTTTATATATGGGATCGGATTTCCTACATTTTTCAACCAATTTTGACAAGACTTCAATTTTTTTGGCAAGTGGTGTTTCTTATTGTCTTGCACACTTTTTTCTTTGTTTTTACATTCAGAAAGCTTTAAAAATTCCATTTACAAGACAATTGTTTATAATAAAATTCTATTCAATCGGTAGACTCATAACGATTGAAAACAATGTTTTTGTTTGAGTTTGACCAATTCGTAAAAAAAAAAAAAAAAATTAAACTAATTAAGACATGCGTGTCCGTCAACCTTAAACAATAATCTTTGTCAATTTTATTTTTCAGTCTTTATGATGGTCGATACTTGATCTATCTCTTACTTTTACATCCCCGGGCAACGCCAGGCTCTACTGCTAGAATACTTATAAAAAGACAAGCAAGGACAACTTTAATAGGTGATCCCTTAGGTAAACCGAATAATATAGAGATTTTTAATGAAAGTGTAGAAAAAGTGGTTAGTGATTAATTTTCATAGTTTTGTAATTTTATGGGCCGCTAGAAGAAACTTTTCTTTGGATTTTTTGACGTGTTTTCTCGGTATGCTGAGTTATTTTGCAACGGATACATTTGCTTATAGTGATTTGATACCTAAACTAGCCATGACCTAGTTTTCTATGTTTATGTTTCGTATCCACTAGATTATGTCACCAGAGAGTTTAATGTATGTTGGGTTGATGGGGCCCAAGAACGGGGTTAGGATTTTTAAATAACTTTAGCTAATTTGAGGGTGCATTGTTGATTCCCGTTGCATTGTGTCTGCTGGGTATGTTGTGTTGTTATGCTTTGAATAAACCGTATAGTGTTGGTGTAGTAGGGTAATACACACACACACACACATATATATATATATATATATATATATATATATATATATATATATATATATGTATATATATATATATATATATATATATATAAATCTGAGATTAGACTCCTCCCCCTTGTTAACTTTCAAAAGAAGTAACGATTTCTTTTCAAATTTCCCAAATAAATCATTTTATTATACGTTATCTACCATCGCTCGAAGAGGAACTGTTATAATTCCGAAACATGAAATTTCTTGTGTAGCGATGTGAAGTGTTTTTCTTGTAAAATATTATAACAAAAATATTATTATAATATTTTGCTCTACGTTGTATTAAGCACTTTCTTAAAAAGTAAATGCTAAGAACTGTGGATTCTAACTCAATCTTTTCTTTTTCTTTCTTGATATATATATATATATATATATATATATATATATATATATATATATATATATATATATATATACATATAACAATCGGGCATGTACCCATATTTTTTTCATTATATATTTACAATTTTAGATATTTTTTAATACTTTTTCTACAAGTGAAATATGTATATAAAGCCCAAATATGCGGATCAAAGTCCATCATTGGTTTTTGCTGTTACAGATCAACTTCCGGTGATTAGTGCTGGGGTATTCCAGTAAAAATGTCAGCACATGACATGAATTATGTTCTATTAACCCTCCCCTCTTTTCTAGTTTAATACAAATTTCGAGAGAACCAATGTTTCAAAGTATAAAAATATTAGTTATCACTTTCGCGCATTTCACAAAGAACATATGTCGTTAAACTATTTTTTATTATTGTTTATATTTCCTGGCCCACAAAAGCAAAGGGGAAAATAAGAGGAAGATGTTACATGGCATTAGTACTACAACTCACTAAAGGAGGGATTCGATTTACATCAGAAACGACTTACAAAATGATGGCTGAAATTCCGTCTTAAATCAAAAACTGCCTATAAGTATTAGCAACCCGGTAGTATGAAAAATAAGACCTCAATGGGCGGAAGAACTTTTGACTTGTCAACGGCCTGCTAACTGGAAAAAGGTGATTCAATAAAAACACCGTGGAGAAGGCAACGAGAAACCACTCCACTATCAATCCCAAGAAAACTAATGGTGGATGGTGTAGATACCATTCACAGATCATGTGAGCAACAACGAAGTTTTAGAGAAAATAGAAACAAAAAAGGACATTTATACATATCATCAGAAAGAGAGAGTTTCAATTTCTAGGGCACAGAATGAGGAAAGAGGGTTTGGAAAATTGGATACACATAAGACAGATTGAAGGCAAGAGGGACAGAGGAAAACAACGCGTAACCTACCTAGAGAGCTTGTGCAAATGGATGGCGGAACGGTGTTTGGGAAAGATGGTGGAAAGATAAAATTTATTCAGAGTTACAAAAGGCAGGAAGTTGTGGAGAGATATGATCGTCCTGATGGGACAAGCCGCACAGAAGAATAATTAAACAGTTTTGTCAAGTAGGGAAGTGCCACAAGTCTTGTGAGTTGAATTGGTAGATGAAGCTGTTTGGAAGTCATTGTTGGTTGCACATGAATCCAAAAGTCAACGTATAAATCAAAGGCTGGCTCTGTGTCTGCAACGAAGTATTATCTGGCCATCCTAGCAGACAGGCATACACAGGCATAAATAGTCGGTTACACGTATTTATTGCAGAACAAGCGCTTGGTCCTAGAAGTAATAGAACTAAAATGTCGCACTGAAGGTAACAGTTTAAACCAGTGGTACCTGGTATATGTGTTGTCTTTCGTGAAATTAAAAGCATTCTATTACAGCAAAGGGAATTAGTAATGTCCTTCAAGGAAGTGAGCGAGCGGTCGATTAGTTTCAATATTGATAATCCTTGGGAGAGCTCTCTTGTCTGCTGCCGAGCAGCTGGCATACCAAACAGTGATGCAGTAAGGTATATACATATATACAGGCGCATGGTTAGAATGTTCACTTTCTGAAATATTATTGCTATTAGTGTTTGAAGATCTTAGTATATCCATAATGGTTTCGGAAGTGTTTGCGATTATTTTAAGATTACTTAGATGGGATAGGTTATTCTGGATAGTGGACCTGAGCCCAAAAGAGATCTCACAAAAAACAACTTAGCTAATGCACTAGTCATACATAGAAATAAATAAATAAATAACAGCATCATATTTTGTTTTGGTCAATAAAACCACCAGGAAGATGAATCCATGTTTGAAATTTTTGGTGGAAAGAGGACCCTGGAGAGAGACTGAAAAATAAAGGCATATGACCTGGAGGTACTGAAATTATACATTTTAGTTAAAAATACAAAAATATCTCGTTTTAAGGTGTTTTTTTGTAAAGAAATGCAGGAAGGGCCCAAACAGTTTGGCTTGTAGTATATATATATATATATATATATATATATATATATATATATATATATATATATATATATATATATTATAATAATAATAAGAAGAAGAATGGACTCTCCTCTCCCGTCGGTTTCGACGTATGATGATCTGCCAGCTTATTGATTCAGTTATGAAAGATTATGCGATAATCTTAAATGGCATTTAAAACCCGCTAGTGATTTACATATGGGGAACGTGTGAGAATTGTGAGATGAGATCACTGTTAGATTGGCTGACCTTTTAGATCTTGCTCTCGCTTCTTGAAGATGATTCAGACAAGCAGATTGAAAATTGCTGAGTATATATATATATATATATATATATATATATATATATATATATATATGCTGAGTATATATATATATATATATATATATATATATATATATATATATATATATATATATATATATCGTTCCATACATATGTCGCGCCAAAATGAGATCGCTAACAGCTATAGTCCTACATAAGAAAGGGAATCAAAGAGTAATGCAATTTATTTTATTATATAAGAAATAATAAACGCAATCTGACTTATCGTACATCTCTTGCTTCTCTATCGCTACTTCCAGAGAAAGTGCTCGGACGAACTCCATCCTCTGGTCCCACCAAATCAAACCTTCACGTCAATTACATAGTAGCAATGCTAATTACATAGTAGCAAATCATCCAAATTCCCTCTGTATTCCATCCAGTGAGAAGTAAGTTCCACTCGAGCAGCTTCTTCCTGCAAACGACTGCCCTTTGCACCCGACCCCAAACTCGATGTTTCCCCAATCCCTACAATCGTAACCTTTTCAAGGCTAGGGTTAACCGTCATCTTCCAATGGCTTCTCAACGTAACCCTGTATCTCGATTGGCCCTGGGCCTTTTAAAGAGTGAACGTTACTGTAAAAATAAAATCAAGATATATCTATACATCACAGGTTCACATCCCTACTTCTCAACATAGTCACCACCATTTTCAATGGCAGTGTTCGACCTACGAATAAGGACCTTAATCCCAGTTTCGTAAAACTTAGATGGGTGCTAACGCTGACAAATCCTTACAGAAGTTTTCACCACTTATCACTGCCTGACTTACCCCCGTCAGACTTCCATAACACCCGTCCAGTGAAAGAGGCTCTGATGGTCATGCGTTATGGTGGCGATCCAAGTATGTCTACATAGCGCAATGGTTATCAGCATAGCAGGTTGAATAAGCGAACCGTGTTCTAATTAATTCTGTGCATGTATCTATAACTCTTCTAACAACAACGCAAAATTCATAATCCTACCCTCTAACACTCTTTTTACAAAACATGGAAATTGATTGGTTATCCCTTATACTAGGATTAGTCGATAAGGGGTCTGCGAGTAAAGAGTCGAGCAATATATTTAAAAACTTGATAAAGCTTCTTATATGGTATGACAATTCCCATTTAAAATATCTAGAAAGTGAATTGATAGATTGATTAAATAGTATTTATAATTTACTAGCACGAGAAATGGAAACAAGTTGGCCTAGTGGATAAGTGATCTGCGAGTAAAGAGTCGAACAATATATTTAAAAAACTCGATAAATCTTCTTATATGACATGCAAATTCCTGTCTAAAATATCTAGAAGTGAACTGATATACTTGAGTAATAGTATTTATAATTTACTAGCACTAGAAATGAAAAAAAGTTGGCCTAGTAGATAAATGGCCTGCGAGTAAAGAGTCGAACAATATATTTAAAAATTCGATAAATCTTCCGATGTGATTTACATTTTTATACTTATTGTAACTTACAATAAGGGAAAAAAATACGGATTGATCTCGAATCCGAATATCAGGTTGAAAATAAAAAAATTCTCAAACTAATGTTTTGAATAAAAAAAGTATTTACCGTCACGAAGAAGTTGAATTGTTTTGTTTCAAAATGGCAGTGGTATAAGTGCTTCGCTTAAAATAGAAGAAAAAGAAAACTTTTCTTTGAGTTTTTTTTTTTTTCACTGTTTGTCTAAAAATAAATGGGCGTTGTTTTACTGTTTGTCTTGGTGAAAAGGTGTTAGTTCCAGTTCGATCCTATCAGACAGGCAGTCACTCTCAACAAAGAGGAAACAAATGTGCAATGGTTACATCGTGTATGATTACATGAGGTCCGATACGCGTCACCCACCTGACCGATGGGAGGGATGTTTAGTTATGTCCCGAGGGGCTCGCGGGTCGCGAATCAGCGAGCATTTTACTCCAATTTCTATTCAGCATTCCTCAAAACCAGTCAGGTGAAGCGACAGAATTTGGGACAAAACGAACAAGAAAAAACTGTAAGGGACTGTTTTTCCCCCGTTTCTGTATGATATTCAAACACGTTTTTCACAAGAAAAACCAATTAGCATTTCCTACCACAGAGTAAACAGTGAGAAATGCATACATATACATATATATATATATATATATATATATATATATATATATATATAGTTGTGTGTATGTGTATGCATCTGTCTATCCCTTTCTCATATATATATGTATATATATATATATATATATATATATATATATATATATATATATATATATATTCAGAATAGACCAAAAAATGAAAGCACACTTCAGGAAAGGAAATATTGTCTCTCGCAGCTTTTAGACTTTTACCTAGAGAGGACCCTAAATGATGTTTTGTATCGTAGAAAACTGACTAAATTGACGCCCTTAGACAAAAAATCGAATTCGACAAAAAATACTTGGGACAGAACCCTTAGAAAAAAACAGACCCTTAGACGGCCCTTAGACAACAGACAAATATATATATATATATATATATATATATATATAATTATTCATTTAAAAATATGATTCCAGCACACTACATAAGAGTTCTCATGTTTCAAAACAAGAGCCGAAAACTTCAATATAATTATTTGAATTAAATTGAATTAAAGTAAATTATATAATTATATTTATGCTCGACTTTTGTATCGAGCACTATTTTTTAAAAATGATAACAAAAATACTAAAGAACTTTGGATTATTTACCGAACCAGTTCTTTCCTATTTTCTATATATTTTCTCTCTCTCTCTCTCACACACACACACACACACACACACACACACACACACACACACACACACACACACACACATATATATATATATATGAATTACATAAAAATGAAAATCAATTGTATCCCATCTGGATGGACATTTCGCCTCCCGGATAGTCAATGATAAAACTTTTTGAAAAAAAATGAATTTTAACGATTTGAAAAAAAAAAAAAATTGAAAAACAAAAATCGAAAAAGAAAGGAAAGAAAGAAGAAAAAGAGGAAAGAAGAGGAACACACAACAAATAAGGGAAATGGCATTTAATAGAGAGATAGAGAGCAAAAGGAAAAGAGACACTGAGGTAGTGAGAGTAGGGGAATGGAAATCATAATATATACAAGTCTAGACAGAAGTTAAAGACTGTTGAAATTTAACAATTACCTGTTTAAATTTATTAACTTTAAATAGAGAAAAAAAAACTACAGAAGAAAATGCAACCATTAAAGCTAAGAAAAAGAAGAATTTTTAACATTGTAGATAAAGGAAAATTTAGAATTTAATATTAATACCATTATATAATTTTAATATTATATAATTTATTTATTATTAATACAAGGTAACCAAAAAAGTTCTGTCCGTTTTTTAATTAGTCATTCAATGAAGTTGAAATATATACGAAATGCGTCTAGCAATTGTTTTCTAATTCGGACAGCCGGAAGTAGGAACATCAGACGTTATAAAAAAAACACGCGCACCGTGCCCGGCCATCAGTTATAAGTCGGACAGCTGTGAGAATGATGGAAGTGTCTAGAGATCTCGTTCGGGGCTGTTTGCTTTATGACTTCAAAGTGGACTTATCAGCAGCTGCATCAAGTCGCCGCATATGTCAAGCATTTGGGGATAGTGCTGGGGATGAATGTACTGCAAGGCGTTGGTTTCCAAAATTCAAGTCGGGAGATTTGTCTCTCCATGATGAGCCTCGCAGTGGACGACCACAGGTTTTGAATGACGGAGTCCTGAAGGCGGCCATTGAAGAGGACAGTAGTCTAACGTGTGGTGAACTTGCAAGACAGTTCAACGTTTCCGATGAAACAGTTAGATTTCACCTGCACCGCCTAGGTAAGACGTACAAACTGAGCAAGTGGGTTCCGCAAACGCTGTTGGAGGTCCACAAGGGGCAACAAGTGGCAGCCTGCGTATCGCTGCTTTCTCGCCACCGTACCGCATCCTTATTCAATCGAATGCTTACCAGTGAGGAAAAGTGGATTCTGTACGAAACTCCCAAGCGTTCCAGACATTGATTGTCTCCTCAGGATGCTGTCCCTCACACCGCAAGACCGCCTATGCATCCACGCAAGATGATGCTTTGTGTCTGGTGGACAGGTCTTCAAGTGGTTCATTATGAACTGCTACCAACGGGCCAAACGGTCACTGGAGACATATACTCGCAGCAATTAAAACGTGTGCAACAGGCATTGCGCCAGAAGGAGCCAGCACTGGTGAATCGCAAAGGTGTAATTTTCCTCCATGACAAAACCAGGCCGCATATTGCGCGAGTGGTCAGGGACACCATACAGCAACTTGGGTTGGAGACTTTGTACCATCCACCTTATTCACCTGACCTTGCGCTATCCGATTACCACCTCTTCCACTCCCTGGATAATCATCTTCGTGGGAAATCCTTCACCAATGAAGCAGACTTGTGCAAACCCCTCACGAACTTATTTGCGTCAACCCCCCGAGTTCTACCGCAAGGGCATTGAACAGCTGGAGACACGTTGGCAGAAGATGCTGGATGCCGATGGCGATTACTTCGAAGACTAAATATAAGTTACACATACTGTAAAGCGTTTTCTTTTAAAAACGGACAGAATTTTTTTGGTTACCTTGTAATTTATATACTAATAACTCATTAAATTATTATTTATTTATACTAACTTATGATTTAAAAAAAATTATTATTAAGAAAAAATATTTACTTATTAAATCAATATTAATTTATTTACATATATAGTTAATCATTTAGTAAAAAAAATTGATTATTGAATTATCAATTTATATTAATAATAATTTATATTAATTATTATAATAATATGAATATATTATATATTCATATTATAGTAAAATATTTAAGCTTTAAATTTATATTTCATATTTTTATCATATAATAATTTTAATATTATATTAAGGATTATTATTTGATTTCAACATTATAAAAAGGAAGTTACTATTGTAATAAAAATTTTTTAAACAGTTTTAGTAAATAAACAACAAAAACTTGACTATTAAAATTAATAATAAGATAATGGAAGAATTAAAGACTCTTTTCATTCTCTTAAGCTCTATTCGCTCCAAGCAAGGAAACAATGCCACTAAGATGCAAGAAGCTGTTAGAAGTAAAGACAATGAAAAGGTTTTAAAAGCAACTGGAAATCCAATCCTAAACAGCAAACTAGGCATAAATAGGTATAAATGCTATGGAATGACTGAGGAGGAACGTGAACCGGGCGATGGGCAAACTTACCAACTCCAAATGAGGATAAAAAAATAATTACAAAAATGCAGAGTTCAGGCGGAGACGTTAGAATTATAGTTGAAGTAGACTTTAGAAGGAATTTCTAAACAGGAAACAAATAATCTGCTTCTGTTCAAAAGACTTGGGAGGAGTGTGAACCGAATATATAAGATAAAATATAGTTTTAAGGTATGCTATATTCATGGGCTAAAGTGTTCAAATTAAGAAATGGAGCGTATGTAAACATAAAAGTGGAATTGGGGTCAACACCCAGAGGCAGCATCCAGAGTTACTTCTATGTATATAATTTTTTGGAGATAACGAAGAGAAAATATACATAGAAGTAACTGAAGGAGTCTGGAAACAAAGGAACTACGCACACAAAACATCTTTGATAAACAGTAAATACTTGAAAAGCACAATTCTTCCTAAACATATCTGAGAGATAAAAACCAAAAACCAAATCATGAGAAAATATGAAAAATAAGGAATACAACATCAACCGAAACTAATCAATCCAAGAACTATAAACTTTGCCCGGATGAAAAGAAAAAGAATATATATATATATATATATATATATATATATATATATATATATATATATATATATATATATATGTATATATATATATATGAAGAAAAATATACAGAAAAAACAAACAAAAATCCTTATATGCAATAATGCTGTTTTAATGTTAATATGTCGACGTCGGACGTTTCGGTCAATAAACCATCTTCAGGACATATTCAATATAAAATATAAAATATAATTAACATTATCAAACTTAACATGACAAAGACGATGGACACAAGAACAAGACATATCCCAACAGATAACTGAAAGTTTTATGCGATCAGCGTTTCGTTTTAAACATGGTCACGTTGTCACCACGTGGGCGACGCTGTGAAAACGTATTCCTAAATTTGAATATTTTGAAAGAAAAATGAAAAATGAAAGAAATTCTATTTGATCTAAAATTTATATGTACGCTTGTCGAGCCCACATATTTTAAGTCACAGTTTTTGCATGAGATTTGGTAGATGCAAGCATCGGATGTAATATGTTGTTTGCTGGTGCTATTAAATCCAAGTAGAGTTTGATGTAGTCAGGGAAATATGTGAAGATGATTTCAGAATATGAGATAAGCCCGATGGAAACGATTTTCTCATATAAACCGTTAGATAAAAAATCCTTTCTGTTCTTATAGGAATGCGCGGAGATCAATAGATTCTTGTATTTTCGGATAAGCTTGAAGTCTTCCATGTTATATAATGAATTCCGGTTTGTATTTCCAATATAAGCAAATATATTTCGACATATTAACATTAAAACAGCATAATTGCATATAAGGATTTTTGTTTGTTTTTTTCGTATATTTTTCTTCGTACTGTCGGATCTATATCCATATATTTGCTTACATATATATATATATATATATATATATATATAGCTATTAGGTTGGTGCAAAAATAATGACGTAATAATGTCGTTTTTTAATGTTACGTCAATAAACGACATTATTACGTCATGATTTTTGCACCAACCTAATAGCTATATATATATATATATATATATATATATATATATATATATATATACATATATATATATATATATATAATGACGTAATAATGTCGTTTTTTAATGTTAAAAAATACGCCAATAAACGACATTATTACGTCATGATTTTTGCACCAACCTAATAGCTCTCTCTCTCTCTCTCTCTATATATATATATATATATATATACATATATATATATATATATATATATAATGACGTAATAATGTCGTTTTTTAATGTTAAAAAATACGTCAAAAAACGACATTATTACGTCATTATTTTGCACCAACCTAATATAATTACCTTCCCAGACCAACACAATAAATAAACGATCAGAACTCATCTCAAAAGGCAGACACGAAAACAAATTTTTATTACGTTACTTAACACTTTGAGCCCTATATTCCTGAATAATTTGAACCCTTCTGCCTGAGCTCCTGGCTCAAAATTCGCAAATAACTGGTATGTAATGTTTCACGGTAGATATAAAAAATAGTTATAAGTGTTTACCCACCGTTCGTCCGATGGCTGGGCATTAAGTCATTTTTCTCTACCACGTGTAAAGCGGTGGTCAGGGCTCAAAAAACTGCAAACGAACAAAAATAAACGAAAATAAATAAACAAAAATAAGTAAAATAAATTAATCCGAACAAATAAATAAGTAAATAAACTAAGTAAATAATAAACAAATTAACAGACCACATAGGTACAGATAAACACAAGAAAACTTGGTAATAACAATCAACAATGAAATAATGAAAAATAATATTGGGTATTTGAGAAGCCATCTTTTTATTCATTTTCTTTTGCATTCGTCTAAGTATTTAGTTTTTCTGGACACAAAGTCTATAAAAACAGTTCGAATGTTCTATATATTCGAGCGCTTACATCTATTCTATCAGCCATTATCAAGGATTTTTAACTGAATATGTAGATTTGTACAGTGTGTTTGTGATATAATGGAATACACCTGGAGTGTGATTGGCTGATGTCATTTATAAATACCGACAGACGTGTAGGAGAGTCGAGAGCCTTAGTCTGAGAGCTAAGTCTATAACGACGCCCATTGGACTAGACCATTCTAACGCGTACCAGTCGATTACTGCTACCGTATTCTACTTGGTTATAGTAGCCAAAACCACTTAGCTACGTCGTTCAAATATATCCCTTTTCGGGACATATCAGTTTCACAATTGTTGAAACAAAGCAGCGGCCTCGCAGATGAAGAGAGCTCGAAGAACGTGAAGATCTTTATGAGAAGGGACGGTGGTTTCGTCAGGATGCTGCTCCACCTCACAATGCTAATTCTACTACGTTCAGTGAAAAGTTTGGGGAAAGTCTCATCAGCCGCAAAGCTGAAATGGAATTTACACCTCACTCGCCTGACCTGAACCCTCCATATTTCTTCTTCTAGGGGTTCCTCTGGGACAACATATACCAAGGCAACCCTCGCATCAATGCTGTATTGAAGGCAGCCATCACTGAAAAGGAATGTGTACGAGTTATCAACAACTTTGCATTCAATAGGGCCTTCAACTGAGCGGCGGATATCTAGAATATGTAGTCGAGGTCTCTTGACATTTTTGGATCATGTTTTCAGATCATAAAATGTTATCCTTTTACCTTTAAATAAATGTAATTTCCATTACTCTATCATTTGTGGTGTTTGATTTGTGCCCGATCATTTTGTTTCAAAAATTGTGAAGTACCTGCATATATATATATATATATATATATATATATATATATATATATATATATATAAATATATATATATATATATATATAATTATATTATATTATTATTATAATATAATATATTATATATATATATATATATATATATATATTATGATAATATTATATATATATATATATATATATATATATATATATAATATTATATATATATAATAATATTATATATATATATATATATATATATAATTATATTATATTATTATTATAATATAATTATAATATTAATGCTCTGTTAATTTACATTGAGCACTATTTTGTAAAAATAAAAATATCTATAAGAACACCGGATTATATATCTTACTGTTCTTTCTTTTTATTAATATATATATATATATATATATATATATATATATATATATATATATATATATATAGTTTTTTCTTCAAAGAAGCTATCTTACACATTTATAAGTCTATCATTCCATCATGCATTGAATATTGTTACAACAGCTGATTTGGTGCTTCTGATATGTTTTTAGAGATTCTTGATAAAATGAAAAGAAGTATCTGCAATATTATTGGTCCTGACCTGGCATCTCGGCTTCATTACCTGTCCCATCGCCGTAACGTAACTTCGCTGTGCCTTTTCTAGACATATTTTCTTGGAGATTATTCTGATGAGTTTTCCTCTTGTCTACCTAGACTTTATGAATTTGAGCGCAGTACTAGACTGGCAAATTGGTCTCGTCATTTTACAGTTGAGATGACTATATGTAACCCCATGTTGTATGCTAATAGTTTCTTCTATGGCACTTCTCGATTGTGGAACTCTCTTCCTGCTTCTTGCTTCCCGTTGAATTATGATCTTCAAAAATTTAAATGCAATATCTATTGTTATCTTCTGTTTTTTTTTTTTTAGTTGTTATTTTTTTTATCCTTTCTCCATAATCAGTTTTTTTTTTTTTTTTTTTTTCTCATATTTTTTCACACCCAGTGACTTCATGGCTTTATTTTATTGCATTGGGTGAAAAGATTAAAAAGAAAAATCCATTGATCAAAATAAAACTGCTCTCTGTTATTCACCACAGAGATCCTTCCCTGCCCCCACCCCATTTGAATGTCTGGCGCTCAACTTCTCGAGAGCACCTGCAGCTGCTCGGTCTCACGATGACTGCTGACCTGAGATGGAACAAATACATTGAGTCTGTTGCCTCGTCCACCGCAAGGCTCCTGTGCCGCGCCAGGAAATTTTTCTCCCCGGAATCGATCCTCCAGATCTACAAATCAACAATTCACCCTTGCATGGAGTATTGCTGCCATATATGGTCTGGTGTCCCTTCTGTTTGCCTCAGGGTTCTTGATAGGCTCCAGAGGCGGATATGCAATATAATTGGCCCTGCTCTGGCATCTCGTCTACATTCACTTTCTCACAGACGTGCCGTCGCCTCTCTCTGTCTGTTCTACAAATGCTTTCATGGTAATTGCTCCGAGCAGCTGCAATCGCTGGTTCCCAGACTTCATGAGTTCAAGCACCCTACGAGGCTGGCACCCCGCTCTCACCCCTTCACTGTCGAAACTCCTAAATGTAGCCGTCTCTTCTACTCCAATAGCTTCATGTCTCGCACCTCTCGCCTGTGGAACTCCCTTCCCTATTCCTGTTTCCCTGAGAGCTATAATCTCCAGCTAACCAAGTGTAATGTCAATCGACATCTCCAGTTGCCTTGATCTATCCACTATCCTTCTCCTCATACCCTCTTCTATCACTCCTATCTGATCTCGCTCTATATTTTCTGTAACCCCTTGCGTCCTAGTGGCTTCCCGCCTTGCTTGGAGTGAAATGCTTAATATATATATATATATATATATATATATATATATATATATGTAAGCAAATATAAATGGATATAAATCCGACAGAATGGAGAAAAATATTTGGAAAAAAACAAACAAAAATCCTTAAATGCAATTATGTTGTTTTAATATGAATGAAATGTCAACGTCTGACAAAGAATCTCATGTTGAACTGATTATGTTAATTGTATTTTAATGAATATTGTCCTGAAGAAGGTTTATTAAACCGAAACGTCAGACGTTGACATTTCATTCATATTAAAACAACATAATTGCATTTAAGGGTTTTTTTTTCTTTTTTTCCCAAATATTTTTCTCCATTCTGTCGGATTTATATCCATTTATATTTGCTTACATATATAAATATATATATATATATATATATATATATATATATATATATATATATATATATATATATATATATATATATTACAATGAGTCATCCATACAAAAAGTAAATTAGTAAAGTTAATGATATAAAATGGAAAAAAATCTCTTTGCTAACAAAATTTTAAAGATGCATTAACCACTCTATGAATGTTATGATCCTTGTTTTTTAAAATTTTATTATTTATAATCTTTTATAATTTTAAAAAAAAACAAGTATCATTACAGTTTTCGAGTGATTAGTAAGTTAATACATCTTTAAAATTTTGTTAGCGAAGGGATTTCGCGATTTTATATGATTGTCAGGAAGGACAGCTTTTTTATTTTTAAATATTTTATGGTTGTTTTGTTTCGTATTGATAATGAAATAATTTAGGATATTGAAGAGTTTTGAATGTAACAGAATACAATTTTGACACCAGGGAATGCTACTTTGATTAAAAGAGAAAATTATCCACTGAAACCAAAATGTCTGGAAAGTGGCTTGATCGCTAGTTCAGCAACGATAAGTTTGCGTCCAGGATCTTACAATATATCACCATTCTTGGTAGATTACACACATACACACACACACACATATATATATATATATATATATATATGTGTGTGTGTGTGTGTGTGTGTGTGTGTTTGTGCGTGTGTGTGTGAGAGAGAGAGAGAAACTGATATATACATTCTAATATAACGTAATTTTGTTTAAAAAAGAGAATACAAATTACTAAGACAGATGTGCTTTAAATGCTAGATCATCCATAGTAAATTTATGTCCAGGTTCTTACATAATTTCATCTTTCTTGGCAGAGCGTCTATTTTCACAATGTGCGATACTTATCAAACAAAAGTGACAAAAACATTAAGAAACAAAAAAAAAAATGGAAATTAGCTAGCTATATATCCAAAAACATCTAAAAAAAGAAACTTAGATTAAAAAGATTAAAATTTCAGTTATTATGCATCTGTTTACAGTTAATTCTATGAACAGTATGTTTATACATTAGTTGGAAATACAATAAATGTGTACGAATATTTGTTTCCGCCACTATATATATATATATATATATATATATATATATATATATATATATATATATATATATATGTGCGTGTGTGTGGGGGGGCGGAGGGAGAGAGGAGGAGGGAGGGAGAGAGAGAGTCAGACAGACAAAAAGAAATGAAAACATATACGGTATTCTTACGTTTACAATGAAGTGTCGACATTGAGAGGATAAAACATACATTACGTGGGTGGGCAAATTTTAAGGACATACAGATAAGTAAGGAAAATCTCCTTGAACTAAGATTCAACCAACGTTCGTCTTAAGATAAGGCACAACTTGAATTCATGGCACACATGTAGATTAAGTACACCGTGTCTCACATTATGAGTCACATTCATGTTTTATCAATAAATATAATAAAAACTTATTGGAATTCAAAAGTTTATGTGCTGACTGGTAGCAACATCTATCTGCGCAGTTATGATAAATATCAGTTCGTTCTGCGCAGATATAAACAAACGGCAACCATTTTTATGTCCTGAATTTCGAAGAATCAAATCAATAATTCTGTTGTGTGTTTGAAGATTTAAAATACTTATAGGACTAATTTTCAAATTAAAGAAAAAGAATAATAGTCTGCAACAATAAATAAACGCTGGATTTATTTATTTATTTCCGGCTTATCAAACTTCTGCAGGTTATTTAAAGCCAGAAAACATTTTTAGAGTGCAAGAATTCTTTGGATATAATTGATTTACTGACACAAGTTCTACTAATTAACTTATAACTGGAGGAGGAAGGAAGAGATGGATTCATGCCTTTCCCAAAGATATTTGCGTGTAAGCGAACCAAACCGATTTCCAATTCTGAGCCATTATCCATTATCCATTACACCATCCGCACATCCAAGATTATAGCACCTGGTATTCCCAAGCAGTCACCCACCTAGGTACGGAACAGGTTCGACGTTGCTTAACTTCAAAGTTATATAGCCAGAAGTCCCTTAATTTTTTCTGAGTGAATATCGCATAAAGATTTTTTGAGAATAACAATGATTCCAGATTCAAGTTAGACTAGTTAACCCATAACTGGGAGATGCGCAAAATGGATTCATACCTTTCTCAAGGGTATTTTCGCGTAAGTCGCAACCCCAACTGAAATTCGAACTCTGCTTTCCGTTTTCTCATTCCGAGCTGCTGTCCATATTTCCATCTGTACATCTAAAGCAATGTTGGAAATACGAATAATTATCATCGAAAATGTCTCAGGACGCTTCCAAAGAATTCCTGAACTTGGCCGATCATATCTGATCAGCCAAGTTCAGGAATTTATTGAGATGATCTTTGTCCCGTACGTTTTTGAAAGCTTTGACATTATTTGATGTTCTGTCGAAAAGTATGAGGCGGATCTTAAAGCAAGAAACAAAACTTTTGAGGTCGATTACTGGAAGTCCTTTAAAAGAAAACCACCAAGAAAATCAAATGAAACTGTTAATAGAATGAAAGGAAACTGATTTCAGTCGTTCTTTTCCCCAATGAATGACTCGTCGTGTGAGACAGCTGGAGATAAAGCTAAGAGATGATTGGTTGAAACTCATCCGCGGAGGTTAGGACGCCAACATGGCGGAGGCGGTGTTATATTTTAGTTTGAATTGTAAGTGGAAAAATAGTGAATCTATGTGAAGATCACTATGGTATTAATATGGTAGCCAGAGAAACACTGATTTTACTTTCGAGGATTTCACTGATTTTCAACGATGATAACCGTCCCACAACCGAACACATCATATATATATATATATATATATATATATATATATATATATATATATATATATATATATATTAAGTTGGTGTAGAAATAATGTCGTTTTTGACGTATTTTTAACGTCAAAAAAACATTCTTTTTGCACCAACCTAATATATATATATATATATATATATATATATATATATATATATATATATATATATATATATATATATATATATATATATATATATATATAATTATGGATTCGAAAATTATAACGTAAATATATTATAAAAAAAATTGTTTCAGCACTTCTGGTGTCTTATCAGGTGATGGTGCTGAAACAAAATGGCTATTTTTGTAGTGATTTTATAATATATTTATTTTAGAATTTTAGAATAAATAATTATATTTTCTCTCGTCTGTATTGAGCACTCTTTTAAGAACAGTATTTGTTTTTTATTTAAATTTATTCCGTATACGCCAATCCTATACTTGGGTATATATATATATATATATATATATATATATATATATATATATATGTATATATATATATATATATATATTTAAGTTATAAGGAACTTGGTAAACCGAATTGGTAAATCCAAAGAGGATGAAATCCTGAGAGCTCAATGTTAGGACAGAGCTAATATGTAATGAAAACCAAACCACTTTAATGTACCATTACGATAATTTATTTCACCTAAATCCTTTTTTAAGGATTCAGGATCATCAGGTAAATCAGGTTGTATACATTTTCTACAATTCATTTCCGTTTTATTAACCATCTAAAGAGGTCAAGTTTCTGTCACTCCTCCTACTCCAATATAAAACATACTTAAGAGAGATATAAAATTAACCCCTCCCTATACTTTATATTGTCTGTTTAACTACCACTCTCAACCCCCTCTATTAAATTACAAAAATTACACTACCCACCAATTTCTAATCCCATTTTTTTCTCAATTCGTTGTTGGAAGATTTACCTGATGATCCTGAATCCTTAAAAAAGGATTGAGGTGAAATAAATTATCGTAATGGTACATTAAAGTGGTTTGTTTTTCATTACATATATATATATATATATATATATATATATATATATATATATATATATATATATCAGGTCATCTCATAAGTTCTGTCCGAATTTTAACTTTTTGTTAAAATGAATTAAATTTAAAGAGTATTTTATAATGTCTAATGGAGCGGAACGTTATTTTTATGTTTAGATGCATTTAAACTGATCAAATTTTATTTCAGAGAACAATAAAATTAAATTTTGTTTGATTAAAGCCCTGCTAACATGGAAGTACCCAAGAATCATTTGAGGCACATAATGCTTTATTAGTTCAAGGAAGGAAACTCAGCAGCCGAAGCGTCTAGAAACATTCACTCAGTTTATGGAGAGGAATTTGTGAATGAAAGAACTTGCGGAAGATAGTTTGCAAAATTCAGTGGTGGAGATTTCACCCTTGAAGATGAAGATCGAACCGGACGTCCAGTTGAGTTTGATGAAAAGCTTCTTGAAGCAGCCCTTGAAGAAAATCCTATTGAGGAATTGGCAGTGTTTCTCAGTTCAAACCATACAACTGTTCATCGTCATCTTCAACAACTTGGAAAAGTTCCTAAACTTGGAAAATGGGTGCCTCATGAATTATCTGAAAACCTCAAATCCCGAGTTGACATCGGGTCTTCTCTCCATTCTCGCCAACTTGTTTCACCTTTTTTGGATAGACTTGTGACTGGCAACGAAAAATGAAACTTTTATTGAAATGTTAAGCGTCGTAGACAGTGGCTTGGTAAAGGGGAAGGACCCCAGCCACAGCCGAGAAGGGAACTTCATGGGCAAAAGTTTCTTTCAATTTGGTGGGATCGCCAAGGAATAATCCACTTTGAATTCTTACCACCTAATGCAACAATTAATGCTCAAATATACTGTCAGCAATTAGAGCGTTTCAACCAAGCTTTGAGGAAAAAAAGACCTGCTCTAGTGAATCGAAAAGAGGTGATTTTTCATCAGGACAATGCGCGACCCCACACAACAAGAATCACATCACAAAAGATCGAAGAACTTGGTTGGGAGAAAATTCCTCATCCAACTTATTCTCCCGATCTTGCTCCTTCAGACTACCATTTGTTTCGTAGCTTACAGAATCATTTGGAAGAAACAGCTTTTGTAACACAGGAAGAGGTTAAAACTGACATTTCTGAGTTGTTCGAATCAAAGCCAAAATAATTTTACAGTAATGGAATTAGTCAGCTTGTTAATAGATGGAAGGAAGTCATAGATAATCAGGGAAAATATTTTATATGTATAGTACTTATTGGAAAGCTCTCAATATCAGTTATAAAGCTAGCATATTTAGTTGTATATATATATATATATATATATATATATATATATATATATATGGGGGGGGCAGTAATCTTTCTTTTAAATATGTTTCGTTGGAATATGACAGTTTTGGTAAGTGTAAGGGACTACAAAAATGTCCGTATTGTCCGTTATCCCAAGAGCATTCAATCACTTCTTTAAATTTTCAAGGGGGGTTGGTTTTGTTCGTGTGGTTAATTTCTCTACATGTTTGACAGATAAAAACGGCATAAAAAAAAACATCTAACTACCCAGGATGTCCAAGATCCCTTAAGAAAACTCCTGGTCGAAAATGCAAACATTCTATATAAATTAAATTACCGGAGACATCTCGCTGTGAGTCATTTATTAATTTATTTATAAACAACTTCCGGTAAAATAACAGCCAAAATAGACTACCCATACTGCACCACTGGCCCGTATATATAAATAGCCGAGAAAAATAACAGCACTCGTGGCATGAAACATATAAAACAGACTGTCGCCTCTAAGTGTTGACTTCCATGTTCACTTTTATATATATATATATATATATATATATATATATATATATAAAAAGAAATATAGTCTTAAGGTGTGCTATATTTATGGAATAAAGTGCTCAATATCAGAGATAGAGCGTGTGTAAATATAAAAGTGAACATAGAAGTCAACAGTTAGAGGCGACAGTCTGTTTCATGCTATATGCAATCGTCAAGCACACGTGGCTTGACGATTGCATATAGCATGAAACAGACTGTCGCCTCTAAGTGTTGACTTCTATGTTCACTTTTATATTTATATATATATATATATATATATATATATATATATATATATATATCACCATTAAAACGGAATGCAGATTTCATTGTCGTAGTTACAATAAGTGTGTCTTTGTAATTTACTCCTGAAGAAGAACTTGGAAAAACTACTTGGGATAAAAAAAAGCAAAAACAAAAAGACACAGCGTCTTCGTTGAATTTCAGCTTAACATTAAGATAATTATTAGAAAACTGGACAGGATCAGTATAAAATAAGTAGACACAATATCCCAATTAAACCTATTTCAATGAAGATATGCTGCATAAATTCACAAACATGCACACAGACACACACACACAGATATATGATAAAATATACTTTTAAGGTATGCTATATATATATATATATATATATGCATATATATATATATATATATATATATATATATATATATATATATATATATATATATATATATATATGAGTTAAATTGTTCAATATGAGGGATAGAGTGTATGAAAATGTAATAAGTGGACAGTGAAATTAACACCCAGAGGCGACACCCTGCTTCATGCTAAACGCAATCATCAGGCCGTGACGATTGCTTTTAGCATTAAATGGACTGTTGCCTCTGTGTGTTGACTTCAATGTCCACTTTTTATATATATATGTATAAATATACAAATCATATATATATATATATATATATATATATATATATATATATATATATATATATAATTTGTATATTTATTTTCTTGCGTAGCTGATGTTTGTCCTTCGTGACAAATCGTATGAAAAAAGGAATGCTCTAAAGTTTTGCTTACGCATGAAGTAAAAAACTTGTTCAAGGCTAATTGTATGTAGGAATTTTCCTTCCTCTGTTAACATGCGCGCTTTTTTTTTAACTAGAAAATCCAGTCGATTTTAATATCTTAAAATCTTGTAAAATAGCAGTATCCTATTTCTAACATATTTTGTATACTTCCATTTGTAAGCCTGGAAATTAATTAAATTTCTGTCATAGAATAAATGTGATTTTATAATTTATATTTCCAAGCAGGTGTCAAATATTAGGTTGGTGCAAGAATAATGACGTTTTTTGACGTACTTTTTAACGTCAAAAACGTCATTATTTTTGCACCAACCTAATATCTTACTGGTTCTTCCTCATTGGATTTCGCTGATTTGAAGACTGAAATGTAAAAATATTTTTTAAGTTTAGTTATTCTGTTAAAGTGTAGTTTTGAAAATTTGTATAAAAAGGTTATAAACAATTATATATATATATATATATATATATATATATATATATATATATCCATACATATATATATATATAAGTTATGAAAAACTTATAATCCGTATGGGTAGTTCCAAGGAGGATGAAATCCTGAGAGCTCAATGTAAGTCCAGAGCTAATATTTTAAAGAAAAACAGACCACTTTAAGGTTCGCTTATAATAATTTATTTCACTAGAGCCCTTTTAAAGGACGCCGGATCATCAGATAACACTTCCAAAAGATGAAACGAAACGAAATGATTTCATTTGTTTCGTTTCATCTCTTGGAAGTGCTATCTGATGATCCAGAGTCTTTTAAAAGGGCTCTGGTGAAATAAATTATTATAATTGAACCTTAAAGTGGTCTGTCTTTCTTTAAAATATATATATATATATATATATATATATATATATATATATATATATATATATATATATATATATATATATATATATATATATATATATATATATAGTTGGATTGATGTGAGTTTGTGACCCTGGGCTTAAGGCCCTTGCCATTCGTTTAGCTGACGATCGAAAGGGGCGAAATCCCAGGGTCACAAAATCACACAGTTCAACTAAATATGGTAGTTCTATCACTGATATTGAGCATATTCCAATAAGTACCGCGCATATATAATATATAAATAATATATTTAAAAATTACACGCATATATATGTGTGTGTATGTATATATATATATATATATATATATATATATATATATATATATATATATATATATATATATATATATATATATATGATAAATTGCCCATACACAGATGGACTCTCCCAAGTTACAAATAAAAGCAGCACTATTTATAGAAAGGTAGTTTCCAGCAGTCAGCTCTGAGAGTCGCACTTAACATTCTTGCCTGTTTGTATATGTTTTATATTATTCTTTTTTCTCTTAATATATTTGTTAACACAAGTCCTCTCTTTGTGTCTTTATTTCTGGCCCCAACACTGTCACAATAATATACATACATCTGTATGTATGTGTGTGAGTAAAAGTTCTCAGACTATATTTGTAGAAAAGTCATATTGAATAAAATAGACAATAAGAAAACAGTATTTCGTTTTTTGCTGACATGTTTCGCCATCCGACTTTATGAAGGCAAGTGATGACAAAGAAAAGCGAATTGTTGTATGGTTACACGAAATTCGAAATTTTTTTAAAGGGGCCCCTGCGAAAGTCTCTTTTTAGACAGTATATTTCTTTTCTGAGAACTTTAAATCATTGTCCACAAGGAAAACAAAAACACAACCTCGGTCAAAAAAAAAAAGAAAAAAAAAAGAGAAGAAAAAAGAAACATGTTACTGATACCCAAAAAAGATATGAAAATGTTTTAATCAATTTAAATTTACTTTAATTATGGATGTTACTCTAATACAGTTTAAAATATCTCTCTCAAAAAACAATGTGCCATACATCAAAGGGATTTGCTAGCGTAACGATGGATATTACTATACCTTTTCAACTTCAAAGTGATAATAATCAACTTCAAAATGGACTTATTTTGAGGTAAAAAAATTAATCAACTTCAAATTGGAAAACAAGTTCAAAATTGGATTAATCAACTTCAAATTGAGAATTAATATAATACTTATAAATTTAATATTTGTTCTTTTATTTTTACTTAAAAGGGATATAAAAAATATATAAACGTTCCTAAGAAATTTATTTAAAATATTACATCATCTAAGTTAAATACAGAAGGAAGTAATCTCTGTATTCCAGATACAAAGTTAGTGAAAGTTTCAGGGGAAATATTATTAATTGCCTCGGAGATCATCGCTTCTAACTTGTTAAGGCGGAATTCTTTAGTAGTTAAAGATCCCTGGCCATTTATCTCTTAAAATCCCAACAATTGAATCTGCCATACTTCTTTTTACGTCAGCTTTAATGACTGACCAAACCTTTTCAATGGGATTTAACATCGGACTTAAAATTTGGTGTTGCCTAAATTCATCCTCCTCCACAACTTCTTCAATTGAAGTATGGCAAGGAGCGTTATCAATAACTATGACAACTCCTCTTTCATAAATTTCATTTGCCTTTCTAAGGCACTCCTTGGTCCATTCTTTCTCATCCTCTTTTTTGAAAGAACCTCTTTTAATTTTATGATGAATTAATCCATTATTACTAATACATCCAATAACATGAATGTTATTTTCCTTGGATCAGGCCGCGACTCTAGTGCACCTCGTGCCTTTTTTGGAGCGACCTTCTCTTGAAATACGGAGATTAAAATTGGTTTCATCCATATAAAGAATTGGCACACTTTGGGACTGAAATTCTAATAAAACTACTGCGTAATCCTTACGTTTCACCTTATTGACATTATTATTAGCAGCTTCTGGTTCATAGTGAACCGCTTTTAAAATAAAGGCCATGGAGTCCAAGTGCTTTTTTATGCATTCTTTCGTCACACGAACCTCATACTTTTTGACATTTACAATGTCTTGAAGAGTGACCCTAGGAGAGTTTAATTAATTCGGCCATAAAATTCTAATGTTCTTGCATAATTTTATATTTTCTTGCTCCTCCCCTAGAGTCACTCTTATCAGCACCCTGCTCTAACCAACGGTACGCTGTTGGCAGAGGCACACCAATTGTTCTTGACAGGTCTTTCCAATTTCCTGCTGCGGCATGTGCAGCTAAAATCTGGGCCTTTTTTTCGCCAGCCACAGTTTTCTTGAGGTAAGCCCTCTTTAGAGCTGTTGCTAATTCTTCTTCAGCTTCTTTTGTAGAGGTTTCTCCAGCATCATCATCAATCATCATTTTTGCCCATACGGGACTTTCTCTTCCTATTTTTACTGTAGGCTCACCCAATGCTTTCTTGGCCTCTAAGTTGTTGGTATTTTGTTTTTTTCTTTATCTATATAATGAAGACGAACAGTCAATTTCCTTACTCATGGGGTAAATTAATTGAAAAAAAAAATTAAATTTGCCAAAAAAAAAAAAAAAAAAAAAAATCCCAATTTGAAGTTGTTTATTCTCATTTTGAAGTTGATTGTTTTTAGGTTTTTGATACTTTCTCAATATAAGTTAATTAATCCATTTTGAAGTTGATTGTTCCATTTTGAAGTTGATTAATTCATTTTTGAGTTGATTATTTTTTTACTTGAAAATAAGTCTATTTTGAAGTTGATTATTATCATTTTGAAGTTGAAAAGGTATAGTTCTTGTCACAGATTAACTGCCAATTCTCGTAACAATGGCTTTTCTTTTATTTGAAAAATTGAATAATCTTTAATATTTTCTTGGCATGTCATATCAGTCGTTAGAGCTAATACTCTTAGTTTTCTGAAAATACATGTTGGCGTGTACTTAAGTTCAGGCCCGGTTTGCTGAATTCACTTCCACACCTTGGATAAAACATGAAACCACCTCTTTCCCTCCCCAGGTATGTGTTAAATGGCAGGATATAATAGGCTCTCGGGATCTGGGTGGTAATCAGTCTTGTAAAAGTACCATTCTGAATTGGAAATTGTGGAGAAGACAACGGAGAAACCATTCCACTATATTTCCAAAGATTTTAAAATTCGCATAAAAAAGAAGAAACAATCTATGGAGAGCTATGATCATATACATCTTGAAGTAACGGAGCATTTTAAAAATACATTGATATCATACTGGATCCGAATATCGAAGACAGAAATATCTATCTATCTATCTATATATATATATATATATATATATATATATATATATATATATATATATATATACACACACAGAGGGAGTGCGTGTGTTCTAATCAGAACGATTCAGTTGAAATCTTTTGAACACATAATAATAATGAGGAAAGACAGCCTAGAGAGTTTGACACTCCCAGGACGTATAAAAGAAGAAAGAAAAAGAGTAACCTACTTCATTTGGCATAGTAAAGAATCTAGTTACTTAGAGCAACGGGAAGTTCTGGAGACCCATGATCACATTGGTCCTGAATGGACACGACGTAATAAAGAAAAAGTCTGTGCATTCTTCACACATATCTTCGTTCGTCTGGTATATACACATACCTCATTTCTTTCCTTTTTTTTGTTTGTTAAAGAATATGTTTTCTCAGATTCTAATCTGTGGGTGGATACATCAAGCTCGAACCAACCATATTTATGCCAAGAGACAAGTGAGCAATTGCAGTCGTTGTAAAGTTTATTTATCGACTGACACAGGAGAGTAAATTCCGCGGGACTGTGTCTGCCTAGAAATTGGTGTTAGACGCCTAAGAAAACAAACAAAACATTTAGCTCGGAACTCGGGCAAGAAATCCTTTTCATCTCACGGAAAGGGGAACAGTAAGTGCGGGGAAAAAAGCAAGCGAAAGTGCTTCTGTGTGTGGTAAAAGATTTTATGAATGAACCCGCGTGTATATGAACCACGACATGAATAACTAATACACGTCCGCACACACGTAAATAAATATTTACTATTCTCATATATATTTAGATGTATACAAGAGTGGGGGGGTTCAGAAAGTAATGGTTATTGTTTCATTATGTTGTCCCACAACTGATGTTAGTGTTTTGCCACGAGTGGTAAAATCTTTCGAAATAAAGGTTTTTGGCAATGTTACAATTATAAATCTGGCAAAATGACGTCTGACATAATAGTTAACGTACTATGTTGAATTCTTTCATGAAGAGCATAAACTTTCATTCATTGACGTTTACTGAACGCTTTTGCAGATAATCATTTACTGTGAGCACAGTTAGGTTGGAGGTGATACAACTTAAGGTCTGAGAAGCTCTGTAGAGCTATCATCATTAAAATGAAGAGCAACTCAAATTCATGACCAATGGAGATTACTATATATATATATATATATATATATATATATATATATATATATGAGATAACAATATATATTTTCATATATCAGGAACAATATTGGGGAAAAATGTATGATAAAGTGGAAAAAAGAATTCGTGTGAGGCATTTCGTCCTCGAGGACTTCATCGGAATACATTCGTTATACGCACAAACTAGGGATTTAAATTCTCTTTCTCTCTCTCTCTCTCTCTCTCTCTATATATATATATATATATATATATATAAAGAGAGACAGAGAGAGAGAGAAAGAGAGAAAATAATATATATAGAAAGTATTAAAATTCTATAATATATATAAATATATATATTATATTATAAGATATAATATAATATAATATATATATATATATTATAATACATAATAATATATATATAAACATATATATATATATATATATATATATATATATATATATATATATATATATATATATATATGAAGAGGTAGCAAATATTCATCCAAATAAATTTCATTAAAAATAGCGTCGCTATCTATTAATTGCGTATTTTTGGTAGCAATCACTTTATTATACTAATTTGGTTAAAAACGTGGTACTTTAACATAGAAAAAAAAACTTGTGTTAACTGCATTTCTCTGCCAGTCGTTTTAACTAAACTTGCATAAAATAGAGGTAGCTACCAAAGTAAACAATAATTAAATTGCAATAACCGGAAGCCACCAAGGAAAGTAACACTTCAACATTTAGAAAAAAACTTGTTTTAACCGCAGTAACTTGTCTTGTTTTTAACGAAATTGATATATCTGTATGTATTTGTATGTTTCCCGATCCTGTAAAAATTGATGGCATGATTTTCTAAAATTTTTACGAGTGGTTGTTAAAAGTTCAAGACCTGACCTACTTCTCAAAATCTGTAGCTGGAAAGTGTATATATATATATATATATATATATATATATATATATATATATATATATATATATATATATATATATATATATTTAAGTACTAACATACAGGATACTTGTGCTTATTTTTAATCGTTGAACGGAAAGTTTAGAATTTTCAATTGTTCATGTCCCAACCGAATTTCCTGTTCCTGCAGAAGTAATACCCAAAGGAAATTCATAAATATATGTTTCATACATTGGGTGCCACGTGCTTATCGTAATCATCTGTGGAGAAATGGTATGCCAAATTCTAGTATTGAGATTTCGAGACTCAACATTTTTTGAGAAGCTTTCAGTAGTCACAATAATGGGCACGTGACCGAATGTCTCGAACACTCTCCTTTCGACCATGAGCTCCCCATGTTCGAATCTAACCATGTTTGATTTGTCAGGAAGTTGATGTTATTAGCTTGTGTAGAGGTGGT
>OZ010608.1:55684055-55714055 GCA_963932145.1 Acanthosepion lycidas | reverse complement strand
CAACAATGTTTCCGTACAGACTTGATATTTCCTGTAATAAATTCTTAATAAATATTATTATTGTTATTATTTTACTTAAGTATAAGGTAGTTCTACATTTACAATTCCTTACGGCTAACCATGAAAAGAAATGTTAATCAAAACTGCCTAAAATCTTTAAGCGCGAATTGACGCAAAATTATCAAATGTCGAATACGACCCTCCACCACCGAACACATCATATATTCACTATTATTTGCAAGGCGCTGTTGCCTCTTACCAGGCGGCTCTTCGATAACTTTTAAGTAGAATTTCCGCAGGTTTTTCATGTGAAAAAGCTTTCGACGAACTCTTAAACCAGGTTTACATTGGAGAAATCTTTCCCAATCAAAACGGTTTGTGCCGTACGGAAAAAGTAATAATGGATTAATGCAAGGGCATGTGAACATGTCAGGCGGTGTTCAATAGACCGACCAATTTCTAAAAAAAACTTTTTCTATCTTATTCTTGCTGTACAATGCCTGGCGTCGTCATGGAAAACAACATTTTCCCTCTAACCCACTGTGTATGCTGCCATTGCCGAGCAAACACTAAGCTATGTTAGTGGGCTCCAAATCTATTCGTAACTGCTTCGTATGATTAGCAATTAGACTGGAACGCATCAGAAAACCTCCCTTTCCGAAGAATTAGTAAAACAAAGATGGAAACGAAAACGGAAGCAGTGGAGAACCAAAATCGACTACGTCTTCAAAGGACGTGTCTTTAAAGTCTTACAGTCCGGAAAATGAAATTTGGCAAATCTTGTTCGAATTTCGGTTTAGGCAGCTTCATACTACTGACTTTGGAGAAGGCATGAACCTACTTCTTCCTATGTCTTCGTCTCTCGTCAAATATAATGATTTTTTTTCTTCATTGGAATGTGTTGATGATAGACGGAGATGAAAGTAAGTGAATGAGCTCTTACTCAAATCATTCCCCCATAATTACTTTACTTGCAAAAACGGATCGTTCTACAAGGAGCCTGTAAAGGGGGTCAATAACATTACAACGAAATTGGATGGTAGAAAAGTGTAACTTTATGTTCTGAAGCTGTTGATGGTTAGAATGGATGAGGTGGGAGTTTGGAAATGTAAGAAGATACTAAAGAATGGTTCAGCTTGTAATAGAAACGCGAAATTCTCTGCGATGTGACAGCAAAAAATAAAAAAAAAAAATTCAGCGCCATGTTGAAATGAGGAGAATTTCCAATTCCTTCCACTTCGTAACAAACGATATTTTCTCCCGTCTTTTGTCCTTTCTTTCGCTGTCTTTTGTTTTTGTGGGATTAACTTTTTTCTTTCTTTCTTCGTAGACTTCTTACTTTTACGCCTTTTTTTTTCACACCCGCAATACATTTTCCGTTTCTCGTTGGATATGTTTGGCTCGTCGCCTTTTTATATTTTTATATTATTTCCATGTATTTCTCCTCCTCAGAGTGTATATTTCTTTCTTTCTTTCTTTCTTTCTTTTCTTTCTTTCTTTTTTCTTTCTTTCGTTTCCTTTCTTTCTTCCTTTCTTTCTTTCTTTATTATTTTCTTTACTTTACATTAATATTCTTTCCTTCTTTCTTTAATTTAAAATATGTCTTTATTATGTTATTTTTCATTACTAGATGTTTTTATCTAGATTTCTTTCATTCTTAATTATTCTTTCTTTCTAGATTTCTTTCCTTCTAGATTTTTCTTTCACTCTAGGATTTTTTTTTCTTTAAAGATTTCTCTTATTTTTAGATTTTTTCTTTCTGGATGTTTTTTCTTTCTCGATTTTTTCTTCCTTTCAAGAATTTTCTTCATAGATTTCGTTCTTTCTAGATTTCTTTCTTTCTAGATTTCTTTCTTCCTAGATTTCGTTCTTTCTTTCTAGATTTCTTTCTTTCTAGATTTCTTTCTTTCTAGATTTCGTTCTTTTAGATTTCTTTTTTCAAGATTTGTTCTGTCTAAATATTTTGCTTCGTTCCGAATTTATTCTTTCTAGATTTCTTTCTGACGAGATTGTTTCTTTTTTTTTCTTCTAAATTTTCCTTTGTTTTTAGATTTCTTTCTTCTAGATTCTTCTTTCTCTCTCGATTTATTTCTTTCTAGATATTTTCTTTTTACATTTTTCTTTCTATCTAGATTACTTTCATTCTTTATTTTTCTTTCTTCCTAGATTTTCTTTCTTTCTAGATTTCATTCTTTTTAGTTTTTTCTTTCTTTATAGATCTATATCTTTCTAGATTTTTCTTTCTTTATAGATCTATATCTTTTTAGATTATTTTCTTTCTGGATATTTTTTTTTCTTTCTAGATTTTTTCCTTTCTTCCTTACTAGATTTCGTTCTTTCTTAATAGATTTCTTTCTTTTTAGATTTCTTTCTTTCTAGATTTTTCTTTTTAAATATTTTCTTTCTTTCTAGATTTTTTCTTTTAACATTACTTCCTGACTAGATTTTTCCTTTTATTCTAGACTTTTTTGACTTTCTAGATTTCTTTCTCTTCAGATTTTTCTTTCTTTCTAGATTTTTTCTAAATGCTTTCTTTTTTCTAGATCATTCCTATCTAGATTTTTTCCTAACTAGATTTTTTCTTTTTTTCCAGATTTTATTTATAGATTTCTTTCTTGCGAAATTTTATTCTTGATAGATTTATTTCCAGTTATCATTTGTTGGTACTTTTTCTTTCTTTCCATTTCTCATTTTCTTTCTTTCTAGATTTTTTCTTGCTTTCTAAAACTTTTCTTTCTTTCTAGATTTCTTTCATTTTAGTTTTTCTTTCTCCATTTTCTTTCTATCTCGATTAATTTCATTCTTGACTTTTTGTTTCTTTATAGATTTGTTCTTTCTAGATTTCTTTCTTTATAGAATTGTCTTTCTTTCTAGATTTCTTTCTTTTTAGATTTTTTCTTTCTAAAGTTTTCTTTCTAATTAGATTACTTTCATTCTTGACTTTTGTTTCATTCTAGAGTTTTTCTTTCTAAATTTCTTTCTTCCTAGATTTTTCTATCTTTCTAGATTTCTTTCTTTTTAGTTTTTTCTTTCTAGATGTTTTCATTCTTTCTAGGTTTCTTTGTTTTTAGTTTTTTTCTTCCTAGATTTTCTTTCTAACTAGATTACTTTTATTCTTGACTTTTTGTTTCTTTCTAGATTTTTGTTTCTTTCTAGATTTGTTCTTTCTTTCTAGATTTTTTCTTTCTTTCTAGATTTATTTGTATTTTTTGTCTTTTCTTTCTAGATTTTTCTGTGATTCTTTCTACCCACGCAACGCCCTTCTTTCTTATTTATCGAAATTTTTCATAACCATTTTTTTACATACTGTTTAGTCATTTTTCCTTCCTTAATTTATCTTTTCATTTGTCTCTTTTCCAGCTTCTTTTAATTTTACTTTTATGTTTTTTTTTTTTAATTATTTGTCCTTCTTTCTAAACTGCTAATACTATTGCTTGCCTTTTATTTTATTCTTTTTTGTTCCCATCTGTGCACGTCTCAACTGGTTCGTCCTCAGTCAAAGAGATACGAGTCGTGGCCACTCGCAAAAGTTTGCAAATACATTTTTTTTTCCTTTCTGAAATACGGAACCCTTTACACCAGCGTTCTATTTATTATCCAATCATATTGAGGCAAAGGTGGAAAGTCGAAGACATGTATAAAAAGCTGAGGATGCATAAAAAAAAAAAAACTAAATTATAAGGCAAAAATGAATGAAAGAAAAAAAAGATTATAGAAAAGAATTAATCAGTCATAAAAATCTGAGAAAGAAAGAAGGATAAATCATCAAAAGAAATTTTAAAAAACAAAGAAAATGAAAACAAAGAAAGAAAGAAAAATAAGGCAAAAGAAAAGCAAAGGACCGTCACAAACCGAGAAAGAAAGAAAGAAAGAAAGAAAGAAAGAAAGAAAGAAAGAAAGGAAGAAAAGAAATTAAAAAAAACAAGTGTATCAAAGAAATAAAGAAGAAAGGCTGACGGAAAGAAAATAGAAAACGTTAAAAGAAAGAAAGTAAGAAAGAAAAGGAAAACAAAGAAAAAAGAAAAAGAAGGCAAAAGTAAAGGAAAGGACCGTCACAAGCCGAGAAAGAAAGAAAGAAAGAAAGAAAGAAAGAAAGAAAGACAGAACAAATAATCCGAAAGAAAAGGAAAACAAAGAAAGAAAGAAAAATCATGCGCGAGAAAAGGAAAGGACCGTCACAAACCGAGAAAGAAAAAAGAAAGAAAGAAAGAAAGAAAGAAAGAAAGAAAGAAAAAATCATCCGCAAAAAAATGAAAGGACCGTCACAAACCGAGAACGAAAGAAAGAAAGAAAGATTGAAAGAAAGAAAGATTGAATGAAAGAAGGAAAGAAAGAAAGAAAGAAAGAAAAGAAATTTAAAAAAAATAAGTGTATCAAAGAAATAAAGAAGAAAGGCTGACGAAAAGAAAATAGAAAACGTTAAAATTTAACGATTTGCCGATACATTATGATCAATGAAAAGGAAAGAAGAAAGAGAATATATCAATGAAAGAAGAAACAACGAATGACTGTGAGAAAGAAAGAAATAATGAGTCAAAGACAGAGAAAGAAAAGAAAAGCTGCATGGAAGGTTGAGATAAAAGGAAAAAAAAATCTCAGAAATAAAAGAAAGAAGATTACGGATATGGGAAAAATGTCAGAATGAATTAAAAAAAAATGTTTTTGAGTAGGAAAGGAAAAAGTACGAAAAATTGTAAGAACGGAAGAAAAGATGGCAAAGGTCAGGAGAAAATAATTAGAGGAAAAAGAAATAAAATATGGGAGATAAATAAAAAAAAATGACAGAAAAACAAACCGAGAAAAATGTTAGCGGAAATAAAGGATCACAAGAAAAAAGAAAGATAGAAAGAAAAATCATGCGAGAGAAAAGGAAAGGATTGTCACCAACCGAAAAAGAAAGAAAGAAAGAAAGAAAGAACATGCGAAAGAAAAGGAAAGGAGCGTCACAAATGGAGAAAGAAAGGAAGAAAGAAATTAAGAAAGAAAGAAAGAAAGAATGAAAAATCATGTAAGAGAAAAAGAAAGGATTGTCGCAAATAAAGAAAGAAAGAAAGACCGAACATACGAAAGAAATGGAAAGGGGCATCACAAATCGGGAAAGAAAGAAAGAATGAAAAATCATGTAAGAGAAAAAGTAAGGAATGTCACAAATCGAGAAAGAAAGAACAAATAATGCGAAAGAAAAAGAAAAAAAGAAAGAAACAAAAATAAGGCAAAAGAAAAGGAAAGGACCGTCACAAACCGAGAAAGAAAGAAAGAAAGAAAGAAAGAAAGAAAGAAAGAAAGAAAGAAAGAAGAAAAATCATCCGAGAGAAAAGGAAAGGATTGTCCCCAAACGAAAAAGAAAGAAAGAAAGACAGAAAGAAAGAACATGCGAAAGAAAAGGAAAGGGGCGTCACAAATCGAGAAAGAAAGAAATAAATAAAGAAAGAAAGAACAAATAATACGAAGGAAAAGGAAAACAAAGAAAGAAAGAAAAATAAGGCAAAAGAAGAGGAAAGGACCGTCACAAACCGAGAAAGAAAGAAAGAAAGAAAAAAAGAAAGAAAGAAAAATCATCCGCAAGAAAATGAAAGTACCAACACAAATCGAGAACGAAAGAAAGAAAGAAAGAAAATGAAGAATAATTATACGAAAAAAATTAAACGAGTTTCAAAAAAGGAAAGAGAAAGGAGGAAAAAACAATGGAAGATTTGAGAAAATTAAATGATTATCATAAAGAAGAAAAGAAAGAAACATAATACGAAAAAGCAGAAAGTGTTGTCACAATCTAAGAAAGAAAGGAATAAAAAAAAAGAAAGAAAAATAATCATAAAGAAAGTGAATGATTACAACAACGAAAGAAAGCAACAAACAAATAATACCGTATTACAAAAAAAAAGGCAAAGAAAAAATAATGCGACAGAAGACAATATTATTGTCGCAGACCACGAAAGAAAGAAATATATCAAAACCATACAATGAAGAGAAGAACAATTGTTAGAATGGAATTTCTTGTGGCACTCATCTCTCTTCAGACACAATCCTTCCATATGTTATTGTTTTATTTTTCTAATTCTTATTTGACTTTACTCTCACACTGCACACTGATAATTCCATTTTCAACACTTCTGCGCATACAGGTTTATTTTGTTTTCTTCCATTTTCTTTTTTTCTTTTTTTTTTTTTAACCATTGTCTTTGTTTTGAATTCACTGCATTGGAAGAAGATACAAAAGAAAGAAATGGACGAATAATGAATTATTTTAATGCAATTTAACCATTTGATTGTTCTCCTCAGTCCATGTGAACTCAAACTGGTGTCTTATTTGTCGGATTTAAGTAAGCTTTTTCAAAATAGTTTCCTGTAAATGCGGAATATCAACGAGAGTTTCGGGAATAAATAAAGTTTAAAATTCATGAATATGGTTTACTCAAATATCATCTTCTCGAATCAACGCTTCCAAAGACGAAGCTAACGTTCAATAAAGAAATGATATCAAAATACATATTTATAGAAAAATCTAAATGATACTATTTGTTACGATATACGATTACTTGCAATCTCTTTATGATCCGAGTGCAATCAAATTGCGACTCGAGTCCCGAAACCTATTAAGATCTTAAAGGCACCATATGTAAAGGGCCGGATTTAGATGAAGAGAGGCCCTAGTCTATTTCAATATTTCTATATTCAAGGCCCCTCGAAATCCTCTATTCTCACGAGTAGAGAAAAATGGAAGGGTGTAAATTAAACCATTTGAGTAATGCCGAGAATGACGGTTGTTTAAAATGCCACAGTTGATAATTCCTCTTCTAAAGGACATATTGTTAAATACAGTATGTGATTAAAAAAAAAAAATGTATGAATGTTAAGAAAAAATCTATAAAGAAATCAATGCTAGCATCAAGTTATCGGCTTAGAATTATTCTGGAATGGAATGCAATGAAAATTACTGAAGGCTTGTTTTTGAATGTACATTGCTTTATGGCAGCATGTGTAAGAAACGCCAATGACAGTGTTAAAAATATTATATACCTTGGCTGGAAGCTCCTTAGATTTTGATGCCCTAGGCTTCAGCCTGCTAAGGTAAATCCAACTCTGCATATGTACTACAGCCATTGAAGTAGTGGTGTAGCTAGGACAAGATAGCTTGACAGAGCCCCGCCCGCTGGTTTTCAATTCAGAGTTTTTCCTCCTCCTAAATGTCAAGGTGAGTACCCATTCATACCTGTCATTTAACCCCTAATTGGCAGGACATAGAGGAGATAGGGTCATACGTTCCCCGAAGGCATTTGTGTGAAAGTGAACGTAACAAACTCGACCAGAATTCGACCTCCGCTTGCCATTATCTCATAAACCAGTCGCTACCCCTAACCCTATCCTTAACCTAAATGAATCCAGAGAGTATAGTATCTGTGTCCAGTCACTGTAACTTCTGAGCTGAAATTAGTTAGGCCTTCTGATTGCGAATTTTGTCTGTTTTGTTTCTATCTACGAAGCTTTACGCTTTTTAGAGTGTAATATCTACTCGATAAATATCCTTAAAACTAGTTATGATTTCTGTACAGGAAAAAGTACATAGTCTTATTAAGGAGGAAGTCATTGATAAATAGATTAAACGGCACGAGGCAAGAATGTATGAAAAACAAAAAAAAACAATAAAGAAACTAATTGAAACTGTGACAGAAGAAACTGTTCACATAGAACTTACGGTTACATGTAGCCATTTCAACTGTAAAATAATGAGACCTTGCAGCCAATCTAGTACTGCCTCTAAATTCATAAAATATAGTTACCATAGAGGAAAGTTCATTAGAATAACTACGATGAAATTACTTATAGAAAAGACAGGGGGAAGCTACGTTACGGCGGTGATGGAAGCCGAAATACGAATAACATTGCAGATTCTTCTTTGACTTTTATCAAGAATCTCTAAATATATAACAGAGACACCGAGACCGGATATGGCAGCAATATTCAAAGTAAGGAGGAATGTTCGACTTATTTATAAATAAGTTTGTTTCTGGAGAGAAAGATTGTGTAGCACGATAGAGAGAACCAAATTTCTTAGCAGATGACCTAGAAACTGTTTCAATATAATCTTTTAACTACATGTCGGCGAAAAACGCTATACCGAGAAATCGCAATGAGTCACTCTTCTGGAGGTTAGCATCAGCCATACTGCTGGAAGCTAAAATGGCCTCACAGACGATTAAAATAGAACAGTTTCGTTTTGGAGGCGTTAAAATTAAATATATACCTATTTACTTATCTAGCTATCTATTACTTGTAACATTAGTATAGTAGATACTTCGTATTTGAAATAGACGCCCATTTTCATTCATTAACCAGTGTGTATTACGTTTGTCGGCCTGTGCATTCGAGAAATCTTAGTAAAGAAAATGCGTTCCTCGGCAGGGATATTATTTACTAAGATATTTCGAAGCGTCTGTTTCAAATGCGAAGTATCCGCTATAATAATGTTTGAAGTATAAAAATTTCAGTTTAAAAAAAAATTTCAGTTTAAAAATAAATCCATTATTACCGATCATCAAGGTGAGATGGTCCGATAACTCTATTGATATCATATTTATTCTTCACAAAACAAACTTTTATCATAGATCTCAAATTTCAAATTTGAAATGAGATTGCTGTCTTTGAAAAATATCGAACATTTTAAATGCTTCTAAATATTTAAATGTTGCGATATTCAGAGCATAGGATCAAGATATCTGGATACCACCATAACATTTAAATTTTGCCACGATAATGCATGGGTTCAAGTTATCCGTATACCACTATAAAATTTAAATGTTGCCATAACAAAGCATGGTTTCAAGATGTCCGAATACAGCAAATCAACATTCACTGGACTTCGACTCCCACCACATATAACAGCGTAAAAAAGGTATCTCCCGCTGCTTACAGCATCGAACAAAAGTCACGTGGTGACCCAGAGTCAGATGAACAAGAAATGGTCGGTATAAGCAGTACTCAACAACGTAACAATTATCTTGGGTACATGACAGCAGATCCCCCCGCCCGCAAACTGGGATAGAAAAGTACAAGATGGTAACAACAGCCTTACTCTATGTGGAGGGATTATCGGAAAAGATTCAAAAGTCCTGTAGTTTACATAACATCGGGACAACCTTCAAGAGTGGTTAAACACTACGCAGACATCTCTTCCGAGAAAGATCACCCATAGATGAGATAATGATTAAAAACTCTGTATACGCCATCCCGTGCAGCTGCGGCAAGAAACAGGCCGTCCCTTAACATTAGACTGCGGGAACATCGTAAGGCCGTAGCAAGAGGGGAAATGGAAAAATCAGTTAAGGCTGATCATATATGGAGGGAAAAGGGAGATTACCGCCTCCTGCGGAATGAAGTTGAAAATAATAGACAGAGAACATGACTGGAAAATACGAAAACTTAAGGAATCAGCGCACAAAAATACGTCACAAAAATCTCCTAAGCCGGCCAACCGTAGACATGAATACGATATGGAACCAATATAATACAGACAGCTAGAAAAAAACAATTATAACAAAAAATTCTAATATGAACTCGGGAAAAAAATTACAGAGAAATTAACTTACAAAAAAATCAGTCACTGATGTCCCCCAAGGACACATGCCCCAGTGGATAAAAGCGTTGGTTGAAGTAATCAGTTACTTGACCCAAAGAAAAACAATTTAGAGAGTGTAATTACTACAGGATATTAACTGAAACTAAGATACTCCACTGAAAAAAAGAAAAAAGAAAAAGAAAAAGGCAGGAGGAATTAGAACAATCTACTCCATGGACACTAAATAAAGAGTTCGGTTCGAAATTTTCAATTTAAATGTTGTTAACTTAAAAATCTGTACTTTGGATTTCACGATTAATGCTTTTTTTGCTAAGTATGAAAAGGAAGCCTGGCAAGAAATTAGAATTATCTGACAATCTGATCTTGATGAGCGCTATTAAACGAAACCCTGGAGTCGGCCAAATGAGATAAGTCCTTTGAACATTTATTGATCTGAGGAATAGGGCCGCTCTATTAAATACCTTTTAGACAAAATTAAAACACGTTAAATTCTAGTCATTTTTATTTTTTTACTTAATTTGATAGATTTTTTTTGTTTTTTTCGAGTTGAAAATATATAATAGCCGGCTACTTATTTCCACGATATTTTTTTGAGTTATAAACAGAATTTTTTTTTTTTTTTTGCCAGAGTTCATATTAGAATTTTTTGTTATTGTTGTTCTCTTTTTCTAGCTCTCGATATTACTGGTTCCATCTCTGTTGCTGATGCTTGTTCATATACATTTACGATTATTCGGCACCCACAGAGGCCAGCTGTGGTTTATACTGAAACTATGCTGAGCGAATCTGAGTTACACTTTCGGGGAGGAAGAACGTATAATCTGGCGTGATCAACAGTCTGAACAAGGACTGAAAACATCAGTACTCGCTCGCAACAATCAACAGCTTCTGAATAGTTCTGTTTACTTAATTTTACCCACAAGGCTTGCGTCAATCCGTGGTATGGTTTTCAGGGCCTATTCAAATGTAACTGTACATTATTTACATTATTCGGGCTATTGTCCTCATCTTTGTCGCCATATTTATAACAACGTTTCGGCCGTTGTACGCTTCGGCCTTCTTCAGGTGGTTGAAATGTCGAACACTATCCAAGGACACATGGCACAGTGGATAAAGGCGTTGGTTAGATCCAGTGACAGAAACCAAAGAGTGTGAGTTCAATACCCGGCTGGAGAACTTTCAGAGGGAAATTAACAGAAGATAACTGATAACTGACATCCATTAAACATGGCACGTGGAACTAGAACAGTCAACCCAGTGAGCGAAATAAAGGGTTCAGTTCGACATTCCAACCACCTGAAGAAGGCCGGAGCGTACAACGGCCGAAACGTTGTAATAAACATGGCGACAAAGATGAGGACAATAATCGGAATAATGTAAATAATGTACATAATACCTCATCTCAGAAATATAGACAGATAAATGTAACTGTAAATTCTATTTTAAGAGATTTTTATGTTTATACATAGATACAAATATTTAAGTAGATGCTCTGTTTATAATAAACAGTACTACAATCGACCTTGCTAACCGAACGATCCACTGTGTCTCAATCGGTTAAAGTACGTCAGACTATATGATAGTTCCGTATAGGATACAGGTTCGATTCCTGTCGGAGGACGAATATTTTCTATGAAAATTTCTCGGACATTCAGAGCGGTAAATACTGTTCATTATAAACAGGGCATTTACTTAAATATTTGTATCTATAAAAAGAATGTATAAACATAAAAATGTCTTAAAATAATTGTCGGAATTTGTCCATTTCATAATGTGTAAATTCTATGCTAACAGTCTCTTTGCTCGCACTTCTCGCTTGTGGGAACTCTCTTCCGGTTCCATGTTTTCTAGCCAAATTTAATCTGCAAATATTTAAGTGCAAGGTTACTCGCTATCTACTGTCCTTCTGATTACTCTTCTTTTGTTTTCGATCCTTAGCAATGTTTCTGTTTTCGAATTCTTCCACACCTAGTAAAACACCCCTGTGTCTTAGTGGCTTTACTGCCTTGCTTGGGGTAAAAAAAAAACAAAAAAAAACTCGTTATATATATATATATATATATATATATATATATATATATATATATATATAGTTGTATATTTAGGCAGCAATCCTTCCTTTATGCATGTTTCATTAAAAACGACAGACAAAGTACTACGGTTTAGCTTTTTATTTAATTTTTCTTGTGTTCTGACAAGAGATTTCTTTTCTGGACAAAGGGTGTGTAAGAACTGTCCAAATGTTTTATATTTCCGAGCGTGATCAACAGTTTACAGGTTCGATTCCTGTCGGAGGACGAATATTTTCTATGAAAATTTCTCGGACATTCACACCGGTAAATACACAAACAGATTATTTACTTAAATAAACCTTTAGCCATTATCAAGGATGTTTTGATTTTTCAGCTTAATTGAGTGTGTGCATTATGTGAATGTCTTAGTGTGTGGTAGGGATGTTTTTAATTTCCGAATACGGTTAGCACATTGTGGCTTTGTTCGTAGTTAATATTGTTAAGAGTTGGCTTTTTCTTTTTTATTATTAATGCTTATATATATATATATATATATATATATATATATATATATATATATATATATATATATATATATATGGAGAAAAATATTTGGAAAAAACAAACAAAAATCCTTAAATGCAATTATGTTGTTTTAATATGAATCAAATGTCAACGTCTGACGTTTCGGTTTAATAAACCTTCTTCAGGACAATATTCATTAAAATACAATTAACATAATCAGTTCAACATGACAAAGACGATGGACATAAAAACAAGACTTATCCAAAACAGATAACTGAAAATTTTAAATGATCAGCTTTCCGTTTAAGCATGGTCACGTTGTCGTCAAATGGGCGACGCTTTCAAAACGTATTCCTAAAGTTTGAGTATTTTGAATGAAAACGAAAAAAAAATGAAAAGAATTCTATTATGATGGAAAATTGTATGTACGCTTGTCAAGCATTAATCTCGCTATAAAAGGGGAAATACTAAAGAAACCAGGTCTAGTATTCACCGTGCGTGAGATGGATATTATACCTGCTTCATAAATCCTCCTAAGATTTTTATTATGAAAATATTTTAAAATCTTCACGGAATCAAAATCGAAATTATGATCTCCTTTAGTTATGTGTACAACTAAAGCATTGTTCAAATTTCCGAGGCGAATATCTCGTTTATGTTAACATAAATTTATAAATTTATGGCCTCCCCAAAACCCATAAGCCTAACATTCCATTAAGGCCCATCATCTCGGGTATAGGCTCAGCTCCTCATAACATCGCTAGGTATTTAACTAAATTTTTAACTCCAATTCTGGGCACCGTAAGTAACGCACATATAAAGAATTCAGGCTCTCTTTTAAATAGGTTGAGAAATATTGATATAGGTAACAAATCCCTAGCTAGCTAAGACATCAAATCTTTATTTACTAACATACCTGTTAATAAATGTATTAAACAATTAGAGAACCACCTTAAGAAAATGGACTTTAAGCTACCTATCTCTATCTTGAAATGCATCAAATTATGCATCCTTTGCACTTCACATTGTTTCTTCCAGTATAATAATATTTATTATAAACAAAAATTTGGATTACCGATGAGGAGTCCTCTCTCTGGATTCCTAGCATGCATATTTCTAGAATTTCTTGAATCTGGACCTTTTAAAGATGTCATTCCACCTGATACACATTACTTCCGATACATCGATGACATTTTATTTATCTACCCACATAAACATGATTTAAACAAGATTACTGATAGATTAAATAAAATAGAACCTACTATAGAATTTACCTATGAACTTGAGTCTAATAATTCTTTACCTTTTTTAGACATACTACTCATTAAAAATAAACATAAATTAGAATTCAAAGTATATCGTAAACCCACATGTAAAAATGACTATTTACATTTTTACTCTCACCATGATACTAACACTAAGAGGGGTATTATTATTGGATTCTGTTTAAGGGCACTTCGCATCTGTTCAGCAAAATATTTAGATGATGAATTCACATATATTGAGGATACCTTTTCAAATCTTTCGTATCCGAGACAATTATTACAGAGAGCTAAAAATAAAGCGTTGAAAATTTACTCATCAGCGCAAAATGACACCTCGAAGGCCACTACAACTACATCAATGAAAGGTACACTTTCATCTGCCTCTGATAATAATTCTTTTGATCGCATCTTTCTACCAAATAACCATTTGACAGAACGTATTTCCAATAATTTAAATGCGTTAAAAATTAAAACTACAATATTACCTACTAGAACTATCCGTAATTTATTAAATAGCACCAGCAAACAACATATTATATCCGATGCTAGCATCTACCAAATCTCATGCAAAAACTGTGACCTAAAATATGTGGGTGAAACATGTAGGTCCGTAAAATCTCGTGTTTTCGAACATAAACGAGATATTCGCCTCGGAAATTTGAACAATGCTTTAGTTGTACACATAACTAAAGCAGATCATAATTTCGATTTTGATTCCGTGAAGATTTTAAAATATTTTCATAATAAAAATCTTAGGAGGATTTATGAAACAGGTATAATATCCATCTCACGCACGGTGAATACTAGACCTGGTTTCTTTAGTATTTCCCCTATATATGTATATATATATATATATATATATATATATATATATATATATATATATATATATATATAAGCAAATATAAATGGATATAAATCCGACAGAATGGAGAAAAATATTTGGAAAAAACAAACAAAAATCCTTAAATGCAATTATGTTGTTTTAATATGAATGAAATGTCAACGTCTGACGTTTCGGTTTAATAAACCTTCTTCAGGACAATATTCATTAAAATACAATTAACATAATCAGTTCAACATGACAAAGACGATGGACATAAAAGCAAGACTTATCCAAAACAGATAACTGAAAATTTTAAATGATCAGCTTTCCGTTTAAGCATGGTCACGTTGTCGTCAAATGGGCGACGCTTTCAAAACGTATTCCTAAAGTTTGAGTATTTTGAATGAAAACGAAAAAAAAATGAAAAGAATTCTATTATGATGGAAAATTGTATGTACGCTTGTCAAGCATTAATCTCGCTAAAAAAGGGGAAATACTAAAGAAGCCAGGTCTAGTATTCACCGTGCGTGAGATGGATATTATACCTGCTTCATAAATCCTCCTAATATATATATATATATATATATATATATATATATATATATATATATATATATATATATATATATATATTAACTGGTTATAAATTTAAATCTTGTGACGTTTATAATGAAACTCTAGCGTGCTGAGAATTTAAAATTTGGAAATTAGAATTAGCGATCGTTCTTTACAAGAGAATATAAACATAAAATCTGTTAATAAGTTCCATAGATTTATCAAACATCTGGCCCTTATGAGCGTTTCGACGCTATACTTATCATAAGTCATATGAACTTTTTCTTGATTTATTGAATATAGATATATAATTATATAAATGTATACAGAGAGATTGTGGAAGGGATAAATAAGGTATAATAAGGCAGAAGAGAAAGACAGACATGTTGGCCGAATGTCAAAAGAGAAAGAAAAAAAAAAAAAACGAGGATAGAGTTGGAAAGGCGTCAAAAGTGCGATACATTAAAAACCTTTTTAGAGTTCAAAAGAGAAATAAAGAAAGATAAACGAGAAGATAAACGCGAAAAGTTTTGAGTGATTTTTATTCTTTTCTTTTTTGCGCATATCAAAATAATGAATGATTAGATAAGAGAATCTTTTGCGAAAGTGAAGAGCTTATGTATTCTTCTCTGGGATTAAGTCCGCAAGATTGATAACGAGTACAGCTGAAGAGTGAGGAAGTTGAAAACAGCGGTAAACATTCTTCTTTCGGATAGACTATTCAATAAATAAATAAATAAATAAATATAGAAAGAAAGAAAGAAAGAAAGAAAGAAAGAAAGAAATGATAAAAAAAGAAAAAAAAAGAAAGAAAAGGGTGAGATTTAACAAAGCAATGGGTGGAAAGAAGAAATAGAATATAGAAACAAAGAAACAAACAAATAAACAAACAAACAAATGATAAGAAATGATAAGAAAAGTTCTTACCGATCAAAGATTTGCTGGGAAGAAAATGCAGAAGTAAAGATGAGAAGGAAGGAAGGAAGGAAGGAGTTTCTATCAAACCAAAAATTTAGTGTAATAAAATTATAGAAGACGTGTAGACAAGTGATGTAGGAGAAAGAAAGAAAGAAAGAAAGAAAGAAAGAAAGAAAGAAAGAAAGAAAAAAAGAAAGAAAGAAAGAAAGAAAGAATACTAAAAGTTCTTACCAACCAAAGATTTGGCGGGAAGAAAATGTAGAAGTAAAAACAAGAAAAAACGACAAGAATGAAAAACAGAAAGAAAGGAAGAAAGAAAGATACATTTTGAGAAGGAGAGATACATGGAAATAATAATAATAATAATAATAATAATAATAATAAAGAAGACACATGGAAATAATATAAAACGAAAAGCAGGAATAAATGAATGAATGAAAGTAAGAAGGAAGGAAATTTCTAGCAAACGAAAAATTGACGTAATGAAATTATAGAGGCGGTATAGACAAGAGATGGAGGAGAAAGAAAGAAAGAAAGAAAGAAAGAAAGAAAGAAAGAAAGGAAAATGCGATTTTTAACAAAGCAGAAATAGGAAGGAAAGAAAAAGAAATAGAGGAATTGATGGTCGGACGGGAATAAAGAAATGCTTAAATAGCATTTGCAGAACGGAAGAAGCCAACTTCAAAGTTAGAATGTTTGCAATGTGCTGGGGTGGATGGCTTCAATATGGCGCCCGTAACCATCAAAATGGATATTACATCCGGACATACATAATATGTCATGGTAGCACATGATGAATACTTAGCTGTAAATCACCGACACATTTCTTCGTACGTTTTCTACAGTTCATTCGTTCATTGATTTTCACATTTCTTTAGAAAGAAAATTCTATCTTCAATGTCAGTTATTATTTCATCCGAATGCTCACTCGGAACTTTTCAGGCCGTCGCTCTACGGCCGATAGTAAGTAGCATGTGGCTAATATAAACACTAAGAATATTCTTTTTTCTTGCGTTCAAGTAAGATCAGTAATTCTTCATGTAATTATAAATTCAAGATTCAAGAAATAATATGATTTGAATGAAAGCGAAACAGGCAGATTGGATATACATACACACACATACACACACACACGCACACACACACAGACATATATATATATATATATATATATATATATATATATAGAGAGAGAGAGAGAGAGAGATAACAAGAATGTTTTCTAACATTGACAGAGGATACCATGTTTAGAAGTGTAAAGTGTGTAAAAAGCAAAGAAAAAATAATCTTCAAACGTAGCTCCACAAATTCTACAAATAATTTTATTATTGAGTATAAAATATTTTTTCTCACAAATTTTAAATTAAAAAAAATATTATAAATTTACTCGATAAGGTGGTTGTTAGAATTGCGTTTAGAAAAATAAACCCAGCTAAGGTTCATACGGAAATATATTTTTTAAAACACAAAAAATGAATTGTGTAAGTATAGAGAGGAACTTACGTGTGAGATTATTACGCGAAAAAAAAACAAAAAACAAATTACGCTTTGTTAAGTGTGCTTAGTGTAATATAGCAGAAAATATTAACTGTCAGTCAATCAACTAATACGGCTATTGACAAAAACCCGAAATATGTTGTGTCTTGTTTTTCGTCGCTTTGTTTTTCGTAATATAAACCGTGCAAACTAGTTTCTGAAAATACTTTTTAAGCTAGTAATAATTTTACAAAATGAACTTTAACTCTCCATAAGTTTTTTGGGAGTTTAAAATAGAGAAAACCGTATTATTCACATGTCAATCGAAGTATACTGAAGATTAGTATTTTTTTTTTTTTAATTTGTTACGCTACTTATAGGGAAATTTCAGAAAACAAAACGATAAAAGATACGTTTATTAAATTTAGAAGCTTTCTTGGTTAAAAAATATATTTCTAATATTGATTTTTAGGAGGGAAAAAATTGCTAATCATTTCCATTGATGTGAGCGTTCATTAATTTGAGCAAACGACACAGAAATGATCGTCTGCTTTTTCAAAGCTTTTGAGCTGCGTCTCAAACAACTTTCTTGACTGGTCAACAAATTCTCATGTGGGAATTTTAATTTGACATTTCTTTGTAAACCTATTTTTGCGCCATTCTACTTTTACACAGAATTGACATCTTATACTACTTATATTGATATTTTTTTACAATTTTAACTAGGTTCTACGCACATACAGACACACACACACACATATGTATATACATTCATTGATATAAAGTATATATATATATATATATATATATATATATATATGTGTGTGTGTGTGTGTGTGTGTGTGTGTAAGCAAATATAAATGGATATAAATCCGACAGAATGGAGAAAAATATTTGGAAAAACAAACAAAAATCCTTAAATGCAATTATGTTGTTTTAATATGAATGAAATGTCAACGTCTGACGTTTCGGTTTAATAAACCTTCTTCAGGACAATATTCATTAAAATACAATTAACATAATCAGTTCAACATGACAAAGACAATAGACATAAAAACAAGACTACGTGACGACGACGTTATCATATTTTAAACGGAACGATGATCTTATATAAAAAAAAAAATCAGTTATCTGTTTAGATTAGTTGTGCTCTTATGTCCATCGTCTTTTTCATGTTGAATTTCATATGTTCTAATGTTAATTATGTTTTATGAATATGTCCTGATGATGGTCTAAAATAGACCGAAACGTCCGACGTTGATTTTATATTAACATTAATACAGCATAATTACATATTAAGATTTTTGTTTGTTTTTTCTGTATATTTTTCTTCATATATATATATATATATATACATTCATTGATATAATGTAGGATTGTTAAGTACCGTAGAATTTTTTTTTTTTATGAGTTCATAGCGTAAGTTCCATGGAGAAAAATCTTTTGTGTTCTTATAAGGAGTGGTAGCAGAAATGACTTACTGGTGGTTGAAGTCGACCGAGACCGATTTCCTTGGCATCAACCATTTCGTCTTGTCGTAACTGTTGTTGAGACAGAAAGAGATATTTTTACTTGGCCTCTGGCTATATATAATTTGGGTTTATTTGAAATGAGCTCCGAGAATTATGGAGTATAGGGTATTTTTATCGGTCAATGAATTAGATAATACGTCATGTGATCTATTTTCTACTACGCCTGAACTTATCAGCAGCAGCTGTCTCAGAAAACGGATCAAGCAGTAAATTGAAATACAGAGCTATGTATCTATAAGATAATATTTTTTTTATATGATGTGTATTTTTATATTTCCGAGTTGTTATTTAATTTCTGTCTGATTGTCGAAATGGGCGAATGCTCATTGCCACCGATTGATTCATTTGGACAAGTGTCCTAGTTGTCAGACGAAAGAGACACAATGTTTCATTATAAATCAATGTATAACACGCATAATATATCATCTTAAAAATCTGACAGAATTTTTAATCATTTAACCCCAAGCAATGCGATAATGACACGAGGCCGCACGAGGTTAAAAGGAGTGAAAGGCAATGAGACAGATTTAATGAGGTGAAGTGAGAAGAAATAATAAAAAAAAAAATAGGATTTAGGAAAACAGAAGATGGCGATTGATGTTACATTTAATTATCAAAACGGCAGAAAGTCGATATAACGAACTTTCAGTTAAAAAGTGCCCAAAATAACACAATCAGGAAAATGATAGTGTTAATTAAATTGAGTCCATATAATTTGCTTTGTGATACTCGTTTTCCATTCTTAAAAATATCAAATCACATAAACGAAATAATACATTATTCAACTAATACGACACTATATGTCCTAGCATGAATAACCAAGCAATATGGTTTTTGTTTGTTTATTTTTTTTTTTTTGTTATTTTTTTTTCTTTTACTTTGGTTAGGTTTCATGGTAAAGCTATAAAAAATATCGTAATGAGGTATCCATCTGTAGTTCGGTCATAGGCTTGAATCATTTTCATCATTTTGCTAATCGGCCAGCGACACTTCGAACACGCGGCACTTCAGACTCTCAGAAGCCAGCTTTGTGTCTTGTGTTCTTGCTACTAAGGTTTTAATCACTTGCCCGATATTAAACATGTTAGGGTCCTTAATGTCACACCAGTCTTTCTTAGTAAAAGGATCTATAGCCTTGTTTTTTTCAAGCTTTTTTTCCGGAAAAATGACGCTTACATTTAGGATCAGAAAGAGATGGGAGTACGTACCCTGTCCCCAACCTTGTGGCAGTACCTTTTAAGAGAGGTGGGTCGATGTAATATGGACGCCAAGGTGAAAGCGGTCGCGAGGATTAGTCAATTTGTCGTTCCTCACATAAAAACGACCTTGTGTCACAATTTGGCCTATCGTGTAGGCCGGGTAAATGCATAAGTGCGCGTTCTCGTCTCTACCCCACGTCTCATTCCAAATCTTACACCACTTGGTCTAGTGTCCCCTTATTTCTCCTCTTTCATTTTCTACCCACAGGCATCATTCACAGACTCAGTGGCCCGTTTATATATATATATATATATATATATATATATATATATATATATATATATATATGTATGTATGTATGTATGTATGTATGTATGAGCTTTCATGACAAAACTGCCATCGTCCACGCCCACTGGGCAAGACGTTGAAACCAGAATAACATATTAATTCAATTGACAAATGACGGAATTAACCCTAACCACCTGTGCGCGTTCGCGGGCAACTATTTAAAGAGTCTGAGAAAGGAGCGTGTCTGGTGTTTTATTATTATACTGTAATTTTAGCTTAGTGTGAACCAAACACAACAGTTCGCGTTGACGGGGCCCACGAATTGAACAACGGAACCACTTCTAGAAAAATGAACCTTCGAGTTGAATAATGATCTGTGAAAATAGCTTCCTAGCTATTACTCAACGACTAGTCAATACTTTATCAACTTAATTTTAAGCTGACCCAAGGGAGCACGAATGAAGAAAGAGCTCATGACATTAGCGTAGTAATGGTAGCGCTTTGGGAGACACCCCCCAATTTTTTTTTTTTTTTAATTTATGAAAAATTAATTTGATTACATTTCAAATACGAAAATAGATGTTTGCAGGCATGAACTTGGAAATGTCTTACTGAGAGACCTGTTTATCTTCATAACGATATTTCAACTTTCGTGTTTGAATCAGTCTAATTTCTTCTCTTTATGAAAGATTTTCAAAAACCTAGGCCAGCAGAAGAAAATATGCTGTTTGAGAAAAAGAAACGTCTACACAAACACGCGTATTGACTAAAATATAACATATATAGTAATAAACATGTTTCATTGAATAATATAGACATATTGTTTCAACTAATTCTTATACTGATCTTTTCCAGTTGTCTAATCAGTTTCTTGATGTTAAGATGAAATTCATCAAGGAAGGCGCCGTAGGTTTTTTTTTTTAACGCAAGTACTTTCGATCTTTTCCAAAATCATCTTCAGGGATAAGTAGCAAAGGCAAACATAGTGTAACTGCGATAAAATCTGCATTCCGTTATGATGGGAACTTTTAAAAATAGTTAAACGGATAAATTAAGAATTTTAAAATGATTAAAAAGCGCGTGTTTTTTGTTGTAAAAACTAAAGTTTTTAAAACTATATATGACGTTCTATTTCTCGAAGTGGAGCGGGGTGTTTAATCAGACGTAAAGTTAACAGTAAATTAAAAGTAATTTAAGTGCTACAAACTGTAGAGTTTTAATCCATTTGTTCTTTCTCTCATTTGTATGTATATACATACATACATACATACATGCATACATACATACATAGATACATATATATATATATATATATATATATATATATATATATATATATATATATATATATATATATAATAAAAAGGCTTAAACACTAATATTCTATGGTTATAATTTATTACATTGGAATCGTAATTAAGATCCAATTCATCAGACCTACAACTTCAGTAATGAATTATGCATTGGAAAATAATTCATATTTATCTCTATCTCACTCGTTTAAACCGTCATTTAACTCCTCTCTTTAAAACTTCTTTCTGTTAATTTTTAATCTTCACCTTCACTTTTAAGCCTTCGTGTTCTTCTTTCGTCTGTTACCCTTCTCTATAGCTTTCATTTACTTCTCACATTCGTCCCCCACTCTCATATATACACTCTCACTAAATTTTATCTTTTATTCCCGAAGTTACTTTTCTGATTTCTTTTTGAATTTCTATGTCTGATGAATTGGATCGTATTTAGGATTCCAATGTAAAATATTAATGTCTTAAAATAATTGTCGGACTTTATCCATTTCATAATGTGTGACGTCATATATATATATATATATATATATATATATATATATATATATATATATATATATATAAATGAATTAATAATTATCGCAATCGAATTAAGTCGACTCCCCATGAAAAATTATTACCTGTAGAACAACATTTCTGCCTAGAAAAACACGATTTCAAAACCCATGCTAAATTCACTATAATTGAGAGAATAGAAAAGTTAAGAGCCGATAACATTAGAAAGATTTTAGAGTTCCATGAAAATAAGTGGATACAACATCTAAAAACACACTATCCAGCCGGGCTAAACCATAAATTTAACAATATAGATAGTATTAATATATAGCCCTACAAATCAAAACCTACCCACATTTCTCACCCACACAAGACATGCTTACGGAGATGTCGAGGCCTCACACTTATACACTCACCCACACGAATATACACACTTACACACATCATACTCACTCATTCCCTAATGAGCCAAATAATAACACACACCCACAGCAATATACACGCTTACACATATCATACTCACTCACTCCCTAAGAACCAAATATCACACACACTTAACAAAGACACATCCCCTCTCCAGGAACCAATAAAACTGTCAAACTGACCAGGGGAATTCAGAGCAGCATAGATCTATCCAGATCTTATCTCAGATAACAACTTAAAAGAGACTGTTTGACCAACACAAGGTATCTTAAAATATGTTAAAAAGATAAAAAAACAAATGAAAGCTACAGACAAAAGTTCATTTTCTCCATCAAGACATTCATTTCTGTAGTTCACTGCTACCAGCAAGCAGAAATATTTATTCTCCTGACGATGGCCATTTTGGCCGAAACTAGTCAAGGAATCTAAATGAAATAATGATAATAAAAACGAAAGAATATTCTCCAACCCAGTGTGTCTGAAGATTTTAATTTTTTAATATTTTTTATTGTACAATATATATATATATATATATATATATATATATATATATATATATATATGTATATATATATCAGGTGTAACAGCAAAATTGTGCAAATCATGTAACAGTAAAATTGTTCATTTGTTAGATTAATCTTTGAACCGTTGTATGTTAGAAATGATTAAAGATAACTTACTGGAATTCACCGAGTTTTTTTATAACACTACCGGACTCTGCTTTGAGCAGTAACACTGCATAGTTACTCTCCAAGCTTGATAGAAGAATCGTGATGAAATCGATCATAAACTAAAATGACACGTTCATCATTAATTAATCATAGCTAAGGAAATAAAGTTCAAAGAAATATATATATATATATATATATATATATATATATATATATATATATATATATATTATCCCAAAATCATTTTCTAAACTTATTCAAGATGATCATCGACTTCTTTAACCTTCTAATTTTCTGTGCTGGAGTAACAAGATGCCTCATACGTTTCACGTGCGATTTCCTTTTCAAATATTTTGTCACTGATATTTAGACTGTCATCACTGAAACTTCTCTCCCACGTATCAAACGCTAATGACTTGAGTTGGATCTTTTCTAATTGATCTCTTTATCTCTCAGTTGAAATGATGATCCCTCTTGCTGTTGTGGCCTCCTGATCCAGTTTTTCTCTCTACTGTTTCCTCTTTTTAAACTTATTAACTGTTCTCTTGATAGTTTTTGATTGGACTTTGAAAGCCAGTGTATGAATGTTGGTACCACTACTGATGACTTGAATGATCTTTTTCCTCTCACCATTACTCATTTGGGAAGACAGTGGTGCTTACACAAAACAATTTTAACTTATTCTCTTTGTAACTAAATAACTCAAAGGGTTTCTCAGAGATTCTTATGAAAATTCTGTCAAGATGGCCAAACCTTATCTTAAAATTCCGGAAAAAAAGAAACAATTAGTTTGGTGTTTGTTTTTTAGATATTAAACAGTTTGTGCTATTTTGGGATACGACGTACAGGATGTTGTAGAGAGGCATGATCGCCCACATTCTAACGGGTCACGTTACATAGAAAAAGAATGATCACATCTCTATCATTTGTCTAAAATTATCGTTTCCATTACTTTGCAAAATGAAACTTAAAAACTAATTTTCCGTTTGTGATTTGAAGAACTCAATTTTCGGCCTGAATTGAAATTTTGGCCCAAATCGTATTCTCGGTCCAAATCAGAGTTTCAGCCCAAATCTGAGCTTTGGTCCAAATTGGAGTCTCGGCCCAAATCGGAATTTCAGCCCAAATCAGAGTTTTGGCTCAAATTAGAGTCTCAGCCCAAATCGTATTCTCGGCTCAAATTAGAGTCTCAGCCCAAATATGAGCTTTGGTCCAAATTGGAGTCTCGGCCCAAACCGGAATTTCAGCCCAAATCAGAGTTTTGGCTCAAATTAGAGTCTCAGCCCAAATCGTATTCTCGGCCCAAATCTGAGTTTCAGCCCAAATCTGAGCTTTGGTCCAAATTGGAGTCTCGGCCCAAACCGGAATTTCAGCCCAAATCAGAGTTTTGGCTCAAATTAGAGTCTCAGCCCAAATCGTGTTCTCGGCCCAAATTGGAGTTTCGGTCCAAATCGATCTTTTCGTCGGAACTGGAGTTATAACATGAATCAAATTTAAGGTGAGGTTTTGAAGTTCTATGGAGTGAATTGAGGAATTCAAAATTATTTTTTCAAAATTATTATTGCTGATGTCTTATCTGAACCAGACGTCCCTTAATTTTGTGCCGGAGTTTAAATGTCTGCACTCCGTGTAGAGTTTTAAGCAAGAAACAGCTAGCTTAAATTTCCACAGCAATAATGAACAGTGTATTGACCTTGGGGGATTTAATAAAAAGTACCAAAAACATTGATTAAAATAAGCAAATAAAATAACAATAATAATGAAGTGAGCATTGAAATTTTTTTTCTGAATAAAAAGCAACAAAAGTAAGATGGAATAAAACTATTAAAAAATTTAGTAGCTTACGGTCACATGACACTGAAACCTGTTCTCGTCCGAACAGCGAAGTTAAGCAACGTTGAGCCTGATCAGTACCTAATGTTGTAACCGCTTTGGAGTGCAAGGTCCTAAGGAAAGATATCAATATGTAGTAATTCTAGGTGAATTAATTTAGTACTTAATGACAATAGGAAACCGATCCCTCACTTTATGTCCATTTGAATCTGATATGAGTGTCAATCATGAATCGAAAAGAGACGCGGTCGCCTAACAAAGGAATTAAGGGATTAATTAAGACTCTTAAAATTAAAGTATAGAAGGTTCAATATAGATTGAGCAAGTTGCACAAAAACAAAGATGGCGGAAAACTGGTGATAAAAGGATCATTATAAAAATGCTTATTTAAAAGAATTGTCAGAACAATTTTAATTTACTTCGTGATTAATTTAAGAAAAGAGAGCTTTGCATTTGGTTAGAATACTTGTACGTGCTTTATCTCTGAGTAAGATTATAGAATAGGTTAAAAAATGTCTCAGAAATTAGATGTAATACAATGTCTATATTTCTTTCAGACTTTGTGTCTGCAGGTTAAAAAAAAAAGAAGAATACAACAATATAGGAGTTCTTCAACATCGCCTCTGCTGGGTCGGTCACATGTCCAGAATGCGTCCCACTCGATTCCCAGGTATCATCATTTTTGGAGAACTCGCCAGCGGCAAGAGGCTCGAGGAGGCCCAAAACGACACTTCAAGGATCAGTTGAAAACATTCCTGACACAGCCCAACTTCAACCCTGAGACCTGGGAAACCGTTGATGCAGATCTGCGTTCGTGGCGTAGGACCATCCAAGGGACGAGGGACCGAGACTTTCGAGTTCAACCGTCAACATGTAGAGGATCTGCGACGTGCTGTCAGGATGGCCCGACTCACCCAGCCGCGTCCACTACCCACTCTCCTCTGTAACTCCTGCTCACGACTCTTCAGCAGTAGACTGGCTTCCACAGCCATCTTTGTTACCGCCACCAGGAGGGAAAAAGGGAATAAAAAGAGAGGATGACGATCCCGATGATTAGATGCGAGCGGGTGCTGACTGACTGCTGTTATTACCCTGGATTAGGGAGAATAACTAGGCCAATAAGAGAGAATCAAAGTCTCTACAGTAGTAATCGAATTTATCGAGGCTACATTATTAAATACTATGAATTAATATTAAAATAGTTAGGCTAAATTGATAAAAAAAATACGAATTCAGTATTAGAATTACTAGGCTAAATTGTAAGAAATTACAAATTCAGTATGAGAAAAACAAAACTACAATGTTAAATATTACGAGACAGCTAGGCAATTTTTAAAATCATTTCATTCCAAGCAAGGCAATAAAGCCACTAAGACGCAAGGGATTGCTGAGTGTTATAGACTATGAAGAAAAATACTATTAAGGAGAGAGAACAATAAAATAATAAGAATTAAGAAGATAGAAGTTAATGATTGACATTGCATTTAAATTATTGAAGATCAAAATTGACTAAGAAGACGGAAGCGCGAGAGAATAAACTGTTAGCATAGAACTTACTGTTACATCTAGTCATTTCAACAGTAAAATGATGATACTTTGCCTCCATTTTAGTACTACGATTAAATTCATAAAGTCTAAGTACCATACATGGATTTACAAATGGCAATTGCCTATAGCACAAAGCTGTATATATGGAGTAACTAGTGAGAGCTCAATATAAAAGCAATTGTAGGCTTAACCTGATAAACACTGTTCCATAGCGATGCTTTTACTTACAGCTGTGGAACGGAGAACAAAATGGAGTCATGGCGTGATTTTTAAAAAGAGGGACGCTAATTTTGTAACGTTGTTTAGCACGTAACAGAGAAAGTATCGAATAGGATAATTATCACCCTTTGGTGTGGGATGCGTTAAGTCAGGGAGAAAATTGATAAGGAAATGCATTTCTTTAGGGGTTTTTTTTTCCAGTGATGTCCGCTCTGTACAAGGTACGGGTACCACACGAGGTCGAGGGTTACAGAGTAAGAGGCACAGTTTATGCGGATATAAAGTGAAGATTGGGCACCTCGAGGCGGTTTAATTGTTAACAAGCTTGTTTCGCTAGAACAATTACGACTGAGTAGTGAATTCGATTCTAAGTAGGTGCCCCCTATTTTGGGCGTTGTGCCACATCTAAGCTAAGCTTGAAAAGTCACTATAAAGTGAAGATAACGGTTAACCCTGGAGATGAACAACTTAAGATTGTAATGACCAGGAAAAACATCGTCTTAGGAGTCGGTTCCACAAAGTAGCGGTTAGTGGGAAGAAGATGCTTGAGTGGAACTTACATCTCACCAAGGGAATACTAAGGGAATGAAGATGGTTCACTACAATATGCGTGGCATGGCGAGTCTTTGCCGTGAAGATTAGAAATGGTGGAACTAATGAGTATTCTGCATTTTCTATGGAAATATCGATAGAGCAGTCAGAGGTTTGCGAGGTGATAATTTGTCACACTTCGGAACCACTTTTGAACTCGATCGAGACTAGAAAGTGAAGACTGGGACACTCTTGTCTGTATATGATAACAGTAATCCATTTTAAACCTGATCTCGCCCTTTTAAAAGTAGAGAATAACCGGAAGGGTCTGTACAGAGGAAACGGTCATTTTTTGCAGCATCTTTAGTGATGGATTGCCTGTACGAACTCCACTTGAGGTCTTGGCTGAGTTTAAGTTCCAATCGGCGCTCAAGGCACTGAGCCTCCCTAAGGGAACATTGATTCATCGTGATCTTGGTTCAGTTAGTTCCAGAGTGTTGCGAAATTTCCGGCGAGAAATGTGAAATGACAGCTTACACTTTTCAAAATCCGTTAAAGTTTATATATCATACGGTAAGGAAATTGCGCTGAAAACAATTCCCGATGCTTGAATAAAGAAAGTTGCCTTTTCTACGTTGCGATTGATGTATAAATAGATTAAAATATATTTTGGGTGTAACAGCAAAATTGTTCAAATCGTGTAGCAGCATGGAATAATTGTACACGCCACAGAGTATTTAATATCTAAAAAATAAAATAAAATAAAATAAAATAATTGCATCTCTTTTTATAAGGTTTTCGGATAAGACGTTTAGTTTTCTTGGCACAATTTGCCGTAATAATCACTGAAAAACCTCTCACTTTTTCAGCTAGAAAGAGAACAGGTTAAAATCGTTATGCGTCAACCCCATTATGTCTTTCCAAATGAGCAATGGTGGGAAGAAAAAGATTATTCAGGCTTTCAGTAATGGTACCAACATTCATACTCTGGCTTTCATCTTCAAAGTCCATTCAAGAGCCATCAAGAGAATGGTGAATAAGTTAAAAAAGAGAGAGAAAGAGAGAGAAGTCTATAGAGGAAAACTGGATCAGGATGTCAAAACAACAAGAGAGATCATCATTTCAACTTATAGACAAATACATTCTTATTTCTCAAAGTAGAGTCCAATAGTTTTACAAAAACCCCGGGAAAATCCAGTAAGATATATTTAAACATTTTCAGGATACAACAGTTTAAAGCTTTACCTAGCATTTGGACAATTTTGCTGTTACACGATTTGGACAATTTTGCTGTTACACCCGGTATAATAATGATCGTCAGACATATAGGAGACAACTATTAAGATCGGATCTCCCTTCTTCTCACCTTTCTCGTACCCTATCCCCACAAAAAAAAAAAAAAAAATTTGGCAGAGGTACAAAATTTTACTAAAGTGATAAAAAAAAAACAAAAAACAAAAAACAAAAAAAAACAGACAATTTAAAAACAAGAAAAAAATTATAATAAAATGTATGTGTGTGTGTATGTCGGGTGTAAGAAAAATATGTTATTACCGTAAAGTGGTAATATCGAAATATAACAAGACTTGAAATGACAAGCGGTTTATCAGCCCTCTCTCATCACAGCTAAGACTGAGTCCGAAAAATATCCACAACTAAAAATGAACTCCCAGGACCAAATGTTACAAAATATTGTCGTACAATCACAAATCCTGTTTAAAACTGGCGGCACGCTGGAGTAATAGATAGCGGCTCGGATTGAGGAATCGGAGAGCCGAATTCGAATTCCAGTCGAATCTATTACATTCGCTTATGTGCTATTAGGTTGGTGCAAAAATGATACCGTTTTCTCACATAGTAACATATGTGAGAAAACGACATTATTTTTGCACCAACCTAATGATACACTTGGGAAAGGTATGAATCCTCTTCTTCTGGGTAATAGCAGGAGAGACTGGGTTCTATAGCCTTGGATGGTAACTGGTCTACCCCAGAAAGAAATGTCAACCTACTGCGGGAAAAAAATCTGCCTCGTCACTCATGTATCGAAAGGCTGACTGACTGAAGGTACAGGAATTGTACAAAAATTGCCAATTTTTTTTTGGGGGGGGGGTGAAAAGGAAAAAAAAATAAATAAAAGCCTCAGTATAAAATGGGATGAAGAAGAAGTTTCGGGCCTATAACATCGGAAGGAAGATGAGCAGGATTTGCCAGGAAGAAAAATAGACAAACTATTGAATGAAAGATCAGAAATAATGGCAGGGTGCAAACACGCAAAGAAGTTTCTACTGGCCAATCATGATGGCGGATAGAAATTGTTACACAGACATTTATAAACATTTTCCTTCAGCTTAATTCAATCTCTCTCTCTCTCTCTATCTCTCTTTTTCTTTTTCTTTTTCTTTACATATCCTTTTCCTCCTCATCATCCGGCCACACACGTTACAAGTGTATTCATGGGCAAGTTTTGAAAAGAAGCAATTACTTGCCTGACGAAGCCATCTCGGCAGAACCCGTGGTTGTAAGTAGGTTACTGTTTCTGATATATATATATATATATATATATATATATATATATATATATATATTCATGAATCATTCATACAAAAAACAAATATAGAGGTTAATGATTTAAATGGCGAGAATACTTCGTCGCAAACAATCTAAATAAGATACATCAACCCCGAACCTGTATATGAATGATATTAGCCCCGTTTATAAATTCCAGTTGCATAAGGTCTTTTTAATTTTGCAAGCTTTCGTCTGTTCCTACAGACATCATCAGGTATGGAAGTAGATTTT
>OZ010608.1:55666555-55679055 GCA_963932145.1 Acanthosepion lycidas | reverse complement strand
GACATACCGGTCGTCTTTTTTACCTTTTTTTTTTCTTTCTTTCTTTCTTGTAACACTCTTTGCATTTCACTCAAACTTAACTGTTATTTCAACAGGCGGGATCTCTTACAAGGCTCTAACTCAGCTGATAAGAACGTCAAACTAGTTGATCGTACAAACGGAGTTCGTTTCATTTTTTTTTTATATATATATCGAAATACGATCAATGGCAGACTGGACAAAATGTCAACTTTCCCAATGGCAAGTGGGCCCCCTATACCAAAATAAAAATGCAATAAAAGAAACAAACACCAAACAACTGTTTTAGTAATAAAAAGAAATACGAACTTTATAAATTCATCTGCACACTATCAGTTACTCAAGATAAAGAAGGCATTTTCAAAACTAAAGATCATTAAGACGTGATTAAGAAATTCGCTGAGGAAAACTTCGAATTATAGATGCTGCTATTTCTTGAAAAGGAATTGTTAGAGGAATTGGCTGCAGAAACAATTATTCGCAGATTCACACAAACTTATTACAGTGTAACCCGGATATAAGAAAGTTGTCGGATCCGGATAACATATCTCTTATATCCGGGTTTCTCTTATATCCGGGTTTGGTCTATTTTGTTTAGGTAAGTATGGCTCTAATTTGGAACCAGAGAAAATCTCTCTTATATCCGGGTTACTCTTATATCAGGGTATCTTATATCCGGGTTACACTGTATTTTTTATTTATTATTCGCTCGAGTTAGCTCAAACTTTCATGAGTCTATCATGCGAATCATCACGGTCCTGCATCAAGTTGGATGGTCATTATGGCTCCATTCTGTGCCATAACAGAGCTAGTCAGTGTATGTGCTTGCTGGGCGACCAACTCGTCTTGCTCCATGGCTTGATGTCCAGAAGAGTAGATCACTTGCGAGTTCTTGTTTGCTCGCCAGCTGTGTCCTGAAAAGCGCATTAACTGGTATTAGTATATGGTGCTATTGCCTAGACACTAACTAAACCCTCCAGTCTAAGGTCAATGGCACACGGATGCTGAGAGCTAGACTTAACATCTGGAGACAAGATGTAACTAAATCACAGCTCTATGGACTCATCCCTGATATTTCTATAATCTTACGCGAACACAGCGATTGTTCTTAATATAGTGTGTAGAGATACAGGAAGGCCGTTGACACGGGGACGCCAATTAAAGAACACCGGTAGTCCTCGGGCCAGTATAAATACTGCTAGAATATCGAGTTGGGGAGTGATGACTTGGATTTTTGTGAGCTTCCGAGTCGGCGTCTGTCGAACTCTCTGCATTAGCAGAGAGGAACCCGGACGAGGCTTTGCCGAAGGGCAAGGTTTCGTTCGGGGAGTTAGACAGGGCCTGAACCCGTCTTGGCGGGTTCAAAGGCTATATTTTTGGCCGAGCCTACGGGCTCGAAGATACCCACATTAAACCGGCCTTGTGCCACATTCGGTCCTCGTGGGTGGATTGATAAATACCGTGCTAACTTGGCTTTTATCGAGTCAACTGTACATAGTGAACTGTGTTTTCTTCTCTATTGTGCGTTAATGCGGAAATTATGCAGTGATTTATTTAAAAATATCAATCAATTACTTAAAATAAAATAAAAATAAATAAAAATTTAATTATAATACACATTTGGTATCGACTGCCAGTAATATTAGGTTGATGCAAAAATAATGACGTAATGATGTCGTTTTTTGGCGTATTTTTTAACGTCATAAAACGACATTATTCCGTCATTCTTTTTGCACCAACCTAATATATAGAATGTATATACACTGATTATTAAAAAATTATTTTTTTCGAATTATCAATGTTTTTAACAATTCCTAGTCTTCCTACTACTACTGGAATAATGTTTGTGTTTAAATAACGATTACTTTTAATTTCCAGCTTCTTATATTTTGGATAGTTTTATAATATTCTTTCGCTGAAATGTTTTCATCACAGCATGGCAATAGTAATATTAATATCAATTTTTTCCTTATAAACAAAGATTCAGTATTCATTGATCGAGCAGACAGTGCAATTTTCTATTTAAATTTATAAGATTTTTCTCATAAAACAAATTCCTCGGAAAATAGTTCTTCGAAATCCACTAACTGTTATCGTTCTTTCCACTACTGACAGGGACTTCCTTCCTTTTGTTTAAATTATTATGGTATGTCATCAGTTGATTATGCCAGTATTTTCTGTTAGAGTTGCGTATCCAATCCATTTTAGCTGTTGCTGCTTCTGAAAGTGCTCAACTGATGTGGTTTTCTCATGTTGGGAAGAATTCTTTGTGATTTGTCATCGCTAAAACTTAGTCTTCATTCGCTCAAAACTATTTTTAACCATTGTTCTGCGAAAGCCGTTGTATACAGCTGGCAGTTTAGATATTTCTGAACGGGTTTGGCGCCATTCATGACAGCCATATTGAAATCTGTATCTGACGCTCTAAGAACATGACTCAACCAATAGGAATCGATCTTCTTTGGAGACATTTATAACAATATCTGGGGTATTAGCTCCGCTAATCCGATATTAGCACCGCCTTCTTCTTGTATGTGCCACGTCCTTTCACGATATAGGGGATCATGGCTCTCCAGAACTTCCTATATCTTGTGACCCTTAGCTGTTTGCTAAGGCTCCTGATCTTGATTCTGCCAACCATTCACATAAGCTCGTCAGTTAAGGGACTCGCCGTCTTTCCCTTTGCCTTCAGTCAAGTTTCTTAAAGCCTCTTTCCTTGTTATGTGTCTAAGGCATTTCACCTGTCTTTTCTGATTCTGTGTATAAGTGTTCTTTCAGTTGCCATTTTCTTTCAGACTTTCTCGTTGCGTACTTACACCATCTATGGAATTCTCAGTATGTTTCTGTAGAACCATATTTCTGTTGTCTCCGGTTTTCTCCTCACCCAGTTGTTATATAAGAGCATGGATATCACACAGCAAACCAGCACTTTGTTTCTAACGATTTTTTTTCTGTTTCTCATCACTTTGCTAGATTTTCGAATGCCTCTATCGCTAGTCCAGTGCGTGTTCGGATCTTGGTGTTGCATTTTCCATCTCCCGTTAAAACACTTCCCAGATATTTAAACTTCTGTTGCTGACATCTTCAATTTGTGACTTGCATTTTGTGCTTTTCCTCTTGCCGAATACCATATCGTCTGTCTTCTTCCTGCTGATAGTTAGTCCCTTTTTCTTGCTTTCTTTTCCTACCCTCTCTACGATGTCCTGTAGTTTTCTTTTCGTGTCATCTATCAACGCAATGTCACCTGCGTATCTTAATTACACCAAACGATAATGAATCGTGGTACATCTCCTTTAGGGTAGCGTTGATCTACCTTTTTAAGCAACAACACACCTAGGAGCAAATGAAAATATCACGGTACACTTAGCAAAACTTTTAAAGGGTAAACATTTAATTGTTACTAGACTACCCGTGACCCGTTCTAGTTCCACATGCCATGCATTTCCAGGATATCTCAGTTTTTTGTTACTTCCCATTTAGTAACTGAACTCTCCAAGTTTTTATTCGCCTCTGTAGTAGCCTGGTTTTGAACTCACAACACTTTGAGCCAAGTCACTGGATTAATTCAACCAACAACTTTATTTACTGAGTTAATTAACCCGGTGGATGAAATAAAGTGTGCGGTTTGAAATTTCAACGAATATCATCTGAAGAAGGTCGGAGCGTACAACGACCGAAACTATGACAATAAAGATGAGGTCAAGACAATAGTCAGGATAATGTAAATAGTGTAAATAGATGATTTTAGTTTTGAACACTCTTCCAGGAAAAATATTGCGTTATTTTCTCATGTTTGTTTTAAAATTAGTTTGGTGCAAAGGATAGAGATAATAGATAATCAAAATTCTTCTCGTTGTGAACACAGTAAACACCGTCTTCAATTTACTTGATAACTTAGTGCTGATTAAGATCTGGTTAGCATGCGTTGATCTTAATCTGCTACGATAAATACATGTGTTTCGCAATTTCTAAACAGATCATCATTTTTCTCCCAAAATATCTTCACTGCCAACCTCTGATATCGAAGACTTAAAGAATTACTTAACAGCTACTACTTTCTCCGAATCTTCACTGCCAACCTCTGATATTGAAAACATTACGGACTTCACTGGATTCTATATTCAGAGACTACGGCAAAAATGGTCAACAAGATAGGGTCTCAGACATGGGTAAATAGTGAATCGCAAAACTGCGGTCAAAACATTCAAATATAAAAATACATAAAAAAAAATTACCAGCAATACATTTTTGGAAACAAATTTAACAAAGCTCACAAGAACAACAAAAAAACGGCATTTTATTGCTGATTAAGATCTTTTTAGCATGCGTTGATCTTAAGCTGCCACGATAAATACATGCGTTTCGCAATTTCTAAGTAGATCATCAGATTTTTGTTGATATCAAGGTGTTGCAATGAAAGGATTTTTTCTCATCCTTTAGTTTTCAGCTTCTTTGGGCCTTGAAATTTAATGTTTTCTCTGATACCTTTTTAAAATCTTTTGTTGGTATTTCAAGTTTTTTTCAACAGTAAGGTTCACCCTTTACAAGGCACGGGATCCAATCGATATAGAGTGTTACGTTAGGAGGCTATTTGTGTTCTTGTGTGGAAGATAACGGTAAACCCTAGCCCTGAACAGGTTAAGATTGTACTAATCAGGGAAATATCCTTTTGGGAGTCGGTTCCACAGGGCAGTGGCTCGCGGGAAGAAGCTGATCGAGTGGAACTTACTTCTCACTAATGGAATACGTAGGGGGATGTAGGCGGTTTGTAAGTGGCATGGTGGGTCTTTATCGTGAAGGTTTATATAGATGGAACAAAGGAATTTAATTCATCTTAGCACTTTCATGGAGAAACATCCAGCTTTTAAGATATATATATATATATATATATATATATATATATATATATATAGAGAGAGAGAGAGAGAGAGAGAGAGAGAGAGGTTGGAGGGCGGAGAATAATTTGTCACCCACAAGGACTCGGAGACGCTTTTGGAAAATATCAAAGCCGGAGAGTGAGGTCTTGCCACCTCCCGCCCAAATATGACAACAGTACTCCATTTTCAGCCTGATCTGGCTCTGGTAAAAGTGGAAAACTCAACGTGGAGTCGGGTATTTACAGGAACGGTACAGAAAACTGTCCACTTTACCTACACCCTTAGCAATGGATCCTATGTACGTGTTCCACTTGAGGTCGAATGTGAGATATGTTGGAATTTTTGGGTACCTTTTAGTACTATTGAGCCAGCCAAAATGAGCTGACTCATTTTATAGTCCACCAGGAGAAGGTTTAACCAATCAGAAAGCTCAAAATATTCAATCCGACGTGTATAAAGGCAGCCATTTTGTTTTTTCTCCCAAAATATCTTCACTGCCAACCTCTGATATCGAAGACTTAAAGAATTACTTAACAGCTTCTACTTTCTCCGAATCTTCACTGCCAACCTCTAATATTGAACACATTACGGACTTCACAGGATTCTATATTCAGAGACTACGGCAAAAATGGTCAACAAGATAGGGTCTCAGATATGAGCAAATAGTGAATCGCAAAACTGCGGTCAAAACATTCAAATATAAAAATACATAAAAAAAAAAAATTACTACCAATACATTTTTGGGAACAAATTTAACAAAGCTCACAAGAAAAAATATTTCGGCATTAAATGACCCATAACATATTGATATGATCCTGTCAAGTCGGCCTCTTTAGATGGTAATATCTCTGTTCTCTGTTTCGACTTCCACCAATACTCAGAAGTAATTTTTTTTTTTGCAGATATCGTGTACTTTTCTTCATGGATGTCGCGTGAAGACCCCCATTCAGTCGTCGTTCTACTTGCCTTGATAGTTGTTCTCCGTCTTCGTAATATCTTGGTGGGACCTCATCACTCACTACTGCGGGGTTCGGAGGCAAGAAGCTGAGGTGGAGAAAGTGAATGTTGAGTGAAATTCTTATAAGCCTTTAATACAACCTCTCGACACACGCTTCGTAATCTAGAACCCGTATATTACCAAGGAAATCGTGGCGGACTAACTTAAATGCTTCCTATGCTCTCCTTGACAGTAAGTATCTTCTCAAGTTCCTTATCCTTCAGCACTTGTCGAATCTAAGGTCTGACGGAGATGCTCTTAACAGAACTGGGAATAGAGTGCACAAGTGTTGGAAGGCTGTGTTATATTTGTCCATAGCCTTCATGAAATTCATCATTAGACCAAGCTTGACATGAAGAGTGGGAAGTAACATCTTTTTCATGTCCAGGATTTTCATGAATATTCTGTTCCCCAGATACGAAATTTCTCCTAAATCCACAGTTCTCGAACAGTAAATCTATCTCAGAGGCAGCAATAGTTCTTCGTGATGCCCAACTGCATACCCATAAAAAGTCCAATGTCCCTACAGGGATTCTGCTGGTACTGTTTGTACTTGACAATTGCAAAAGGGAGCAACATATAGTCATACAGCTCCTTCAGATGAACTGATTGTGCAAAGAGAAGGCTGGGCTATTTATTCGCATCATGCGGTAACAAAGAAAGACATGAAAAAGTCGCCAATCTCAGGGTTTGCCCGAGAAGCAAAGTAAAGTGATATTTTTGCAGTAACACAACCTATTTTTCATTTTAAAGAATGAGTCGAAACCATTGTTCCATGTCCTGAAGCTGCTAATCTTTAAATCAGCCTTGACCAGGTTCTAGTGCATCAGTCGGGAGACCAGGACCTCTGATTGCTGCTTAGATAGCTACAAATCAAGGATAAGATCCCTCAGGGATTCCTGGTTGATTCAGTGAGGCTGTGGGAGAGAAGTTGAAAGGTGGAGAAAAATTCGTCACCCACAAGGGTTCAGAGACGTTTTTGGACTTTTTAAGGCTAAAGAGTGAGGTCTGGGCACCTCCCGCCCAAATATGACTACAGTATTCCATTTGTGACCTGATCTGGCCCCTTTTAAAGATAGAGGAGAGAAGGAGGAGTCACGTATTACTGGAACGGTATAGCGGACAGACCATTTTACCTGCATCCTTAGCAATGGGTCGTATATACGAGATTCACCTGCGGTCAGTCGGTGTGAGTTCGAGGCCCAACAGTCTTTCAAGTTACGGTGTTCCCCCGATAGCATCTCTGTTCATCCTGACTGGTGGTAGTTCGGATGAAGTTAGATTATTGGTACCAGGGAAGTTTGTTATAGAGTAGTAAATAGTGTAAGCGCTTGATTGCACTATTTACACTGATTGCTGCTTAGATAGCTACAAATCAAAGAAAAGATCATTCACGGTTTCCTGGGTGATCCGGTGAGGCTGTGGGAGAGAGGTTGAAAGGTGGAGAATAATTTGTCACGCACAAGGGCTCGGACACACTTTTCGACTATATCAAGACTAGAGAGTGATTCTGGGCTGCTCCCGCCCAAATATGATAACAGTACTCCATTTTCTGGCTCGAATGAAGGTAGAGGACTGAACAAGGAGTCAAGTATTTACAGTAGCGTTACAGAGAGAGAGAGAGAGCTGTTCATTTTACCTGCATCCTCGGCAATGGATCGTATGTACGAGTTCCACCTGAGGTCAGTCGGTGTGAGTTCGAGGCCCAACAGTCTTTCAAGTCACAATGTTCCCCCGAGAGCACCTCCGTTCATCCTGACTGGTGGTTGTTTGGATCAAGTTAGATTATTGGTTGGTTGATTGGTTGGTTGGTTGGGTTTTATGACATATCAACCACTGTGGGTCATTTAATGCCAAATTAAGGTATATATATATATATATATATATATATATATAAACACACACACACACATATATATATATATATATATAGAGAGAGAGAGAGAGAGAGACATACATACATACACATATACCTATACATATATTAAATATACAGTACTATTAAGCATATAGCTGGCAACATTATTGTTTCAAAAACACATAGCTGACAACATTATTTTTTCCCAAAAACATAGCTGGCAACATTATTTTTTTCAAAAACATATAGCTGGCAACATTATTGTTTCAAAAACGCATAGCTGGCAACATTATTTTTACCAAAAACGTATAGCTGCCAACATTATTCTTTCAAAAAATGTATAGCTGGCAACATTGTTTCAAAAACGCATACCTGGCCTCATTATTGTTTCAAAAACGTATAGCTGGTAACATTATTGTTTCAAAAACGTATAACTGGCAACATTATTGTTTCAAAAACATATAGCTGGTAACATTATTGTTTCAAAAACGTATGGCTGGCAACATTATTGTTTCAAAAACGTATAGCTGGCAACATTATTTTTACCAAAAACGTATAGCTGCCAACATTATTCTTTCAAAAAATGTATAGCTGGCAACATTGTTTCAAAAACGCATACCTGGCATCATTATTGTTTCAAAAACGTATAGCTGGTAACATTATTGTTTCAAAAACGTATAGCTGGCAACATTATTGTTTCAAAAACGTATAGCTGGCAACATTATTTTTCCGAAAACATTATCTGAAGCCTTGTTGTTGGACGTAGTTTATCGTCATACCCAGGACGCTTAGATTATTGGTACGAGGAAAATTTGTTATGGAGTAGTAAATAGTGCAAGCGCTTGACTCAGTCATTCTATTCATAATAATATGGCGACCCGTTATTATCAAGTTGTCTAGCCATGTGGCAGACTATTGGTGGAAGTCGAAACAGAGAACTTCCACCTGAATAAACAGAGATATTACCATCTAAAGAGGCCGACATGACAGGATCATCTACTGAGGGCATCTGATGAAGAAATATGATCTTTATTTACTCGGGGACAGTAAGATCATCAGTGAGGAACATAGCTGAGGGAATGTCTGTCTATATCCCCGAGATAAAGTATTATGATTAATTACATTATTCGGACTGTTATCCTCATCTTCACTGCCATATTCAGAACGTTTCAGCCGTTGCACGCTCTGGCCTTCTTCAGCTGATTGGAATTTTGATCGAACTCTTTATTTCGTTCACTGGAGCAGATTGTTCTTGTTCCACGTGTCATATCTCTTCCGGTTTTCTCAGTTATTTAACTCTCTTTCTCTTTATCTCTCCAAGTTTTTGCTTCACCTCACCTGTGGCCTGGTATTGAACTCACAACTCTTTGTGTCTAGTCACTGAAACAATCGAACGTCTTTGTCCATTGGGCCATGTGTCCTTGTGGATAACAGTCCGAATAATGGAAATAAAGTTAAAAAAATATGCCCTTTGAACACGTATTCAGTGTCGGTTTACCACCCCAAAAGAGACTGCGCCCTTCGGCGTAGCCTCGTTCGGGTTCCTCCTCGCCCGAAGGCAGAGAGTTCACCGATCAGCCGGTCAGCCGTTCGCCCGACTTCGGTCTGAACGGTATTTAGTCACACACATCACGTGGGCATCATGTGGCACAAGGCCGGTTTAATGTGGGGTTTCCGAGCCCGTGGTGCTTCCGAGCCCGTGGGGTTTCCGAGCCCGTTGGCTCGGGCAAAAATATGACCTTTGAATCCGTATAAACGGGGTCAGGGTCGGTCTACCACTCCGAAAGAGACTCCGCCGTTCGGCGTAGCCTCCTTCGGGTTCCTCCCCGCCCGTAGGCAGAGAGTTCAACCGATCAGCCGATCAGCCGGTCGGCCGACTTCGGACTCAACTCCCTGCTTCCTCTTGAGGTGCAGTATTTATTACGTATGGAATAGTACATTATGTTATTATGGGTAAGGTTCCATAACACTATCTATCACAGTCGGTTCATCTATCTATCTATCTATCTATCTATCTATCTGTAGTTATTCAGATATTCCTGCTATGTCTTAAGCATTATCGTGATTTCTTCCCAATACAACTGGTTGCTCTTCCATTGTCATCAAAGCTGTTTTATAAATATCGGACTTCGCATTGACGGGTGAATCTGACAGTCATCATGCAGTGTTGATTCCTATATCCACACTGTTTATAACTATAAACAGTCTAGCTCCGAGCGCCGTTCACCTACATACAAAGACACAGACACACACAAACACACACACACACACACACACACACACACATATATATATATATATATATATATATATATATATATATATATATATATGCATGCAACTTTCTCTATTCATCTACCCCTTAAGAGCGCTTAGAGATTTTTCAAAATGGTCCCTGTTTATTTTAAACGCTCCCGGGATCTATTGTTCGTTTCTCGTTTTTCAAAAGTATTGCACCAGTGTAATAAAATTTCAAAATAACATAAGTCTTTTGTTTGCAAAATTATTCAACTGCTCAAATTCTATAATTCCAGTTTCTTTGAAAAGATTTCAATTTCTGTCTCTGTATATTTTACCATTCTACTAACAGTGTTTTCTCTTTCAAAAGCTAAGCAAATTATTAAGAAAGAGAAAACATTTCGTTAAAAACTAAGGAAAATGTTCCACAATTTTTGAAACAAAATGATCGGGCACAAATGAAGGAAAACAAATGATAGAGGAATAGAAACTACGTTTATTGAAAGATAAAAGGATAACATTTTAGGGTCTGCAACCATTTAGTCTCAAACATGAAGCAAAGTATCAAGAGGAGCCCTAGTATACATGCTCCAGATGCCCGCTGTTCAGTTGAAGGCACTGTTGAATGCAAAGTTGTTGATAACATGTGCATATTCCTCCTGGGTGATCGCTTGAATCTTATCAGTGATTGCTGCCTTCAATGCAACAGTGGTGCAAGGGTTTCCCTATTAGATATTGTCCTTGAGGAGCTCCCAGAGGAAGATATCTGAGGTAGTTCAGGTCAGGCGTGTGGAGGTGCCGATTCCACTTCAGCTTTGCGGCTTATGAGAGAGTACCCAAACTTCTCCATGCCAGGGTAACATTAGCAATGTGAGGAGCAGCATCATCCTGCTGGAAGCACTGTTCTTTCTCATCAAGGTCCTCACGCATCACGAACTCTCTCTAAGAGCCTGCTGCTTTGTTTCAGCAATTGTGAAACATGTAGTTAAATGTATATTTCAAAAATTAGAGGTGACGAGCGAAAATGGATATCGTATCTGAAATCAGTACACAAAATTGGGTTAGAGCTCCAATTTCCATGCTTGCCTTTATTTCTCGCTGCGTTAGACTGTTCTAGTTCCACGTGCCATGTCCAATGGATGTCAGTTAAGGACACATGTCACAGAGGATAAAAGCGTTGGTTAGATCCAGGACCAAAAGCGTTGTGAGTTCAATACCTTGTTAAGGCAGTGGAGAACTTGGGGAGGTAAATTAGCAGGAGATAACTGATAACTGACATCCGTTACACATGGCACGTGAAACTAGAACATTCTACCACAGCGTACAAAATAAAGGGTTCAGTACAACATTCCAATCACTTGAAGGCCGGAGTGTACAACGGCCGAAACGTTGTGATAAATATGGCAACAATGATGAGGACAATAGTCCGAATAATGTAAATAGTCTATCTCCCAGACTCTTACAAAATTTCACCATCCCTGGTAGATGAAATCGGTTAGATTATATACCGAACACACACACACACAGACAGACATATATATATATATATATATATATATATATATATATATATATATATATATATATATAGGCAGAAACACGTCACAGTATACATCTTTCCCCCATATATATATATATATATATATATATATATATATATATATATATATATATGTGTGTGTGTGTGTGTGTGTGTGTATACTCGTGATCAAACAAAGAAACGATTTCTGGTCTCTGGTCATCGGATTTTATAAGGCATTTTAATTTATTGCCTCTCTTATCCACAAACATCCCAACACGTTTTCTTTACACACATGTTTATCTTTGACTAGCAGCATTGCCCGGCGTTGCCCGTGCTTGATTCAAAAATCGTACGACTCATAAAGCAATCGCTATCACTTGACTTTAAATATTTTTGCCCTTACTTGCCTTTAAAGGAGTGCCCATTGCCGTGCTGATGTTCCTACATGCCTTACTTCTTGCCTATCTCACACTGCGATTTTTTGTCTAAGCTCTATACTAAACATTAAATCTGTTACGAAAAAAGAACTAAACAAAATGAACACGAAATGATCAGCTTTAAAAAAGGACTCGTAACTGGAAAAACCGAATGAAAAAAGAATGTTAACAACAAATACTTTTTCACACCCAACCCAGTTCTGCAGAATCAGAATCAACGTTGAGTTTAAGCAAGCCAATAAGCCAATTGGAGTAAAGTGCCAAGCAGATTTAAATTTTTCCCACTTGTGATGAATGCAGCTATCGATATTTTTTTGCATGCTAGAAGGCTAGTTAACATTCGTGTCAGTCAGCTGTTGGCTCTCACGCTGGCCAATAGAATCTTCCTGCCTATTCATGGCAGTCAGCTATAGGCTCCCACTCTGGCCAGTACAAAATGGCCGCAAACTACCTGAAAACTGCCGTAGAAGCATGAAAAAATCGATTATTTCCACTATCGATGGGAGTTGGGAAATGCAAAGTCAGACTTGGCCTTCCCGCTAACTTGGAGCAT
>OZ010608.1:55656555-55659055 GCA_963932145.1 Acanthosepion lycidas | reverse complement strand
TATGTCTAGTATTACACAACAAAATCGAAAATTACCTCGTATGGGGGTATAGATCTATTTCAACCGACGAAAACTGGGCCAGTCTTATTCAACCCCGGTGTATAGACTATGCACTACATTTAGAGTATATACACCGAGCTTGAATAACACTGACGTTGTATTGGTTGTTTGAAATAGAGCTACCCCCGTATATGGGTCAATTTGGGATTTTGTTGCCTAATATATATATATATATATATATATATATATATATATATATATATATACTGCGCCTTACTTGATGAATTTCATCTTAACATCAAGAACCTGATGAGACAGCCGAAAGGGTGATTACAAAAATAAGTAGACACAATGTGTCTATATTATTCAATGAAACATATTTGAATGAAGATATGCTGCATATATATATATATATATATATATATATATATATATATATATATATATATATTGTGTATTTGGGCAGCAATCACTTTTTTATACACGTTTCGACTGAGAAGGTAAAAATATCCAAAAGTCCTTCATTTCTGTGTTCATAGTTAATGTTACTTAGTGTTGGTTTTTCCTTTTTTATAATTAGAACTTCTATTATATTTAATCTTTTTTACAGGTGAATGAGGCTATTATACTTGCGTTTTCTACCAGTTTCTTGTTTGTTAGGTTTCTGTGTGTGTTTTAATTGAGTCCTAATTGAGCTATGGTTAGATAGGTATAACATGAGTCGTTTATATAGGCTTGTATTGGTATAATATAATTGTTTGTTTGGTTTGATCAGGAACACAGTTCCCTGAGGGCTTGTGAACTTGTAAATAATAGTTATTGTACTGTTTTTACACACTTTGTATCCAGAAAAGAAAACACATATTTATTTTTTTTAAGCATTGAGCCCCGAGCAAGGCGTGAAGCCACTAGGATGCAGGGGGGTTGCAGAAGATAGGAGTGATAGAAGAAAGGAGGAGGGGAAGGATAGTGGGTAGATCAAGGTAACTGGAGATGTCGATTGACATTACATTTGAATAGTTGGAGATCATAGCTATCAGGGAAACAGTAATTGGGAAGGGTGTTCCACAGGCGAGAGGTGCGAGGTATAAAGCTATTGGTGTAGAAGAGACGGCTACATTTAAAAGTTTCTACAGTGTAAGGGTGAGAGCGGGATGCCAGGCTCGTAGGGCGCTTGAATTCATGGAGACTGGGAACCAGTGAAAGCAGCTCATTAGAGCAATTACCATGAAAGTATTTGTAGAAGAGACACAGAGAGGCGACGGCGCGTCTGTGAAATAGTGACTGCAGACGAGACGCCAGATCAGGGCCAATTATATTACATATCCGTCTCTGGATCTTGTCAAGAACTCCGAGGTAAACAGAAGGTGCCCCAGACCATATATGGCAGCAATACTCCATGCAAGGGCGAATGGTTGATTTATATATTTGAAGTATCGATTCAGGGGAGAAAAATTTCCTGGCGCTGCACAGAGAGCCAACTTCCTCGCAGTGGAAGAAGCAATGGATTCAATGTATTTGTTCCATCTCAGGTCAGCAGTCAACGTGAGACCGAGCAGACGCAGAGAGTTGCTCTTAAGAAGTTGACTATTAGACTTTCTAATGGGGGGGGGGGCAGAGAAGAATAAGAAAAATACACATGTACGAACACAAGAAAAATTAAATAAAAACCCTTAAATCATGAAACTGTCGCCGCATGGTGTTGACCTTAATGAACTCTTTTATAGTTACATACTCTCCTATCTTTGATATTGAACAATTTTAGCAATAAAGATAGCATATCTTAAACTCTGCCAATATTTAGCAACAGTTAGGGAAAAATCCTGCTTTAAGAAAAGGAAAATAAAGACACCGTGTTTGACATTGTTGCAGTTTCTGGTCTCTGTACTGCATAAAAATAGACATAGAAGAGGCAAAACCCGTTTGTTATGCAACAAAATGACTCAAGTGAATTCTATTACAAATTCAAAGAGAAACATCATGATTTCTTCAAAAGGTGGTAATTACACTGATTCCCATTTGATATTCATCATCCAATGTACGAAACATGATTTGATTTATGTGAGTTGCACAGCGGAAAAATAAGATAAAAGCTTTAACAACCACAGATATGATGTCAGACACAACAATCTGACATCAATGAACTCGCGAAACGTTTTATTACAACCGATTGTAATTCCGACGAGCATTTTAAGGTGATTAAGATGCTCCTCGTAATTACAAAATTAAAAGAAATATTTAGAATCCACCGACCCTCAAAACACATGAGGAGAGTTGCATAAGCAAACTATTAAATTCCCTCTCAAGGGGAGGGGGTGAACAGAATAACGGGAGAGTTCTGTGGGATTTATAGTAAGGTGTTTGATTCCTCTGAGAAACTAATCAAATAACGGAAAATTCCAAGAGGAAGATGATTAGCAAGATCTCCATCATATTATGCACATTTCAGATGCATCATACTCGTATATAGCAAAACCAAAGATAAATGATATATATATAT
>OZ010608.1:55641555-55651555 GCA_963932145.1 Acanthosepion lycidas | reverse complement strand
TAGATAGATAGATAGATAGATTATTAGATAGATAGATAGATAAAAATGAACAGACTAAGATAGATAGATAGATAGATAGATAGAAATGAACAGACTAAGATAGATACATAGATAGTTAGATAGATAGATAGATAGATAGATAGATTATTAGATAGATAGATAGATAGATAGAAATGAACAGACTAAGATAGATAGATAGATAGATAGATAGATAGATAGATAGATAGATAGATAGATAGATAGATCAATCAGAATTGACGAAGAGACATGATTATATGGAGAGATAAATATTGACAAACTTTTCATTTATTAGTTTGCTTTCTCTTTTGTTATCTCTATTCATTCCCTAATTCATATACGGATATAATATGTTTAATGTAGTCTGGTCCAAGGTCACATTTCTGGAGCACCCAGCAATGAATGAACTTAGATTGTACCTCGTTAAACCTAAACCAGTTTTTCGAATGAGGATCTTCACTGAAGCAAATCACTTCCACATAGACATACACACAGGCACACACACACAAACAAACACATACACACACATATCTGTCTATATTTCTGAGATGAGGTATTATGTACATTATTTACATTTTTCGGTTCAGTTCGACATTCCAACCACCTGAAGACCGGAGTGTACAACGGCCGAAACGTTGTAATAAATATGGCGACAAAGATGAAGTCAATAGTCCGAATAATGTAAATAATGTACACACATATATTTCTACAAGTCTGCCATTCGTCCATGCTTAGAATATTGCTGCCCGAAACGGTCTGCTATAAACCGTGAGTTCCTTGATAAAATCCAAAGATCAGTAATATTATCGGACCTGATTTGACGTCTAATGTTGTTGAAACTTGACTAATGCATGGAATAATAATGTACTTAGAACAAAATGCATTGTACACAATATTTGCATATAGTCCTTTGTATATTCCTGGGAAGACCGTTCCTGGAATGTGTGTTGACTGAGTCGCAGTCGGGCAGAATCTCTGGTTGAATCTCTTCATTCCTTCCCGGTACCAACCATATTTATATGGTCGGTACTCCACTATGCAAATTAGGTGGATCCTACCACAACACACCCCTCCCAAGCCTTGGAATCCCTTTTGGATTTCAAACTGGCTTCCTATATGGGTTGATGATTATGGCTATTTCTTTGTAGATCCATTTGCATACTTCATATGCATATGTCCATCCGCTTAATTTTAATATTTTTTCCGTTTGGATTCACGTCCAATGGTTCCGTGAACTTTCGTTTCTTACCGGATCTTCTCTGTTCAGGAATATTCTGCGGAGGTTCTACTTGAAACATATCATACATTACATCAATGGGATCTTCCTCCTCATCCGGTGTACTGTCTTCATGCTCTAAAACGTAACATTTTTTAAGTTGGTTCTGGTGCCTTTTATGAGTATTCTTCGACCCTTTAATTATGTAAATCAGGTCACCGATTCTCTTGTCCACTATGCCTCGCTCCCAGAACTCAACGTTGTTTTTGTATCACTTGAAAAACACCTCTCCGGCGGTGTATCTTTTTCTCGCTGTATACATAGTATTCTTTACTCTATTTTTTCCTGGCAAAAGCTTGTCAAACACTGACTTAACTTTCCTAGCGAACATTAGTTCAGCTGGTGCCATGTTTGAGTGTGTTCTCTGGTTTGGCGTAATTCTGTATACTTGTAGGAATTGCTGAAGTGCCTGTTCCGTTGGAACTCCTGGGGCTTTCTTCAGTGCGCGCTTTAAAGTATCGACAAATCTTTCTGCGAGTCCATTGGACCTCGGATGATATGGCGGCGTCGTTATGTGGTTAATTTGATATAACTCACAAAATTCCTTAAATTCTTCAGAAGTGAATTGTGTACCATTGTCACTCACAATACACACTGGCACACCAAACCGTGCAAATAGTTCATGCAAAAAAGTTGTTGTGGTATTGGACATAGGCTTTTTGCAGCGCAGTACTTCCGGCCATTTTGTAAAACTATCTACCATTATTAAGTAGTAATAATCTTCTACTGGACCAGCGAAATCAATGTGTAATCTTGTCCACGGATGATCCGTCTTGGCCCATAGTTTGTGTACTATAGGTGGTGCCTTAGCTGCTAACGCACACCCTTTACATCGATGAACCATGTTTGCGATATCCACATCCATTCCTTTCCAATAAACAAAGCTTCGCATTAAGCTTTTTGTTCTATTAACCCCCGGGTGACCCATATGAAAGTCCCGTAGTATTCTTTTCTGCAACTTTTTTGGTACTACTACTCTCTCACCATATAATAAAAATCCGTCACAAATTGAATAAATCTCCTGCACTTTTTGGTCATTTGCTACCATTTTGCTTTTTATTTCTAAAATGAAATCATCGCTTTCAGCTTCTTTTTTGATTTCCTTTGATGTAACCGGTAGCTCTCTTAAAATGTTGTTTACTATGCTTTTCACCTCATAATCAGCTCTGATATTTGCAATAATTGATTCTTCGAACCTTTCTTCTTGACTCGGTACGAGTCTTCATAAACTATCCGCATGAATTATATTTTTGGATGATAGGTGCTTTATGTGAAAATCATAATTGAGAAGAATGGTTCCCCATCTCAACAGACGATTTGCCGTATAAACGGGTAACCCTTTCTTTGAACCAAAAATAATGATCAGAGGTTTATGATCCGTTTCAAGCAAAAAATGTCTGCCGTGGATGTATCTGTGAAATTTTGTTATGGCAAAAATGATACTCAGTGCCTCTTTTTCGACCTGTGAGTAACTTCTTTCTCCTGGGAGTAAAGTTCTCGAAGCATGTGCAATTGGTTTTCTAGAACCATCTGGCATTATGTGTTGAATACACGCTCCTATCCCGTATGAACTGGCGTCACTTGCCACTACAATATCAAGTTTTGGATTGTAATGGGTTAAAAAGAGGTCGGATGTAAGCATTTTCTTTATTTCATCAAAGGCTTTCTGACATTCTACCGTCCATTCCCATGCCTTGTCTTTTTTTCAGTAGTTCATTCAACGGAGCTCTTAGATTGTACATTCCTTTAATGAACGCTTGATAATAATTTGCGAGCCCCAGAAAACTCTGTAGCATCGCCACATTAGTGGGCGTCGGCATGTCTCTAATCGCAATGGAGCTTTCCGGATCTGGACATCTGCCATTTTTGTTGATTATGTGACCTAAATACTTAATTTCCTCCAAACCAAATTCGCACTTTGACTCTTTGACTTTAAATCCAAAATCCTGAATCTTTTTAAATACTTGATTGAGATGCTCTCGATGTTCGTCGACAGTTGCGCTCCTTACTATGATGTCGTCTAAGTAGGCGCACGCAAATTCTAAATCATTCAACATGACGTCCATAGCTTGTTGAAAAATGGCTGGTGCCACTTTCATACCAAAAGGAAGCCTGTTGTACTTGAATAACCCTCTATGCGTGTTTATCCCTAGTAATTTCGAACATTCCTCTTCGACGGGAATTTGGAGATAGGCATCTGATAAGTCCATTTTTGAAAATATAACTCCACCATTTAGCTTGTTAAAAATCTCCTCCGGACTCGGTAACGGGTAATGGTAGTCCTTGATTACCGAGTTCAACCCTGTCGAAAAATCAACACAGACTTATTTGGTTTGATTTCTTTTTTATGCACACAATCGGCGCAGCCCATGAATTAGATTCTACTTTCGAAATAATTCCCATTTTTTCCAACCTATCAAGTTCTTCGTTAATTTTCTCTACACTTGCGAAAGGCACGTTACGTTTCTTTTTAAAAATTGGCATAGTATTTTCCTTTAATTCAAATTTAGCTTCAAACTTGTTACATCTTCCAAGACCAGGTGTGAAGGTTTCCGGAAACTTTTTCTTTAATTCATCTTTAATGTCCTGTCTTGTTTGCGTATTACTTCCTACTTTTCTGCAGAATGAGTTTAACGGTTTATCCCACAATTCGAATGTTTCAATAAAATCTGTACCCATCAAGTTTTCTCCATTTTTCAGAATGAAAACCTTTATTTTTTTTAACGATCCCGTTCAATTTCATGGGAAGTACAACCTCGCCTTCGAAGTTAATTTCCTTTCCAGTTACCTTTCGAGCGCGTTTCGTTGACTTCATTATTGTAGGCCTTTTTAAAATGTTCCATGTTTTATAGTTCATTATTGTTAAATCTGAACCCGAATCGAGTTGAAATTTGATATTCTTTTTAAATATTTCAGTCGTCACATATTTCCTCAAATCTCTATCTGATTTGATATTCGAATGTGTTTGTCTAATTCGGCTATTGAATTTTTTCGTTTTACAACACGATCCTTTGTGTCCCTTCTTGTGGCACACGAAACATTTCTTATTTCTATATGGGCAATTTACCTCCCAGTGTCTTTCGCTGCAACGTCTGCAATTATATGGTGGAACCTTTTTTTCCTCCTCGTTCTTCTTATTTAATTTTTCTTGTCTATTTTTAAAATACGCCGAATTTTTACTCCAATTTTTTTCTGATGGGTAATTTGACTGTTTTTTTAAAATTTTTTTAATATAAGCAATGCCAGCTTCTTCGATTTTTTGAGACTCTTTCTTTAAACTTACGGCCCGTTGACACTCCTCTGCTAACTTTTTCAGGGTAAGGTTTTGTTCAGATTCGAGTTTAGACAAAACTCTACGTCTTATTTCGGCACTCTTACTGGATACCAGTCCTTGAGCAAAAATTAAACACTTAAATTCTTCAACCGTAATCTCTGCCAATCTGAAATTGTCACAATGTCTATTCACTATAGATGCATATGTTAAGTAATCCTGATCGTCGGATTTAGCGACATTCATGCATAACCATTGCTTATGCCAAAGCGACATATTTGCTCCAAACAGCTCCTTTAGCAATTTCACAGTTTCCGAGAATTCAAATTCATTCGTTCTTCTCGGTAGAATAAAATCTACAAATTTGCTATGTTCTGCTGTACCTAGCTTTCTTAGTAATGGACTGACTTTTCTTGAATTCGACCAGTTTTCACAGTCTGTGTAGAAAATATCTTCATATCGTTTAAAGTACGCTTCAAACGTTTTTTCTTCGTCTGGCACATAGTTGAAAGTTTCCAGCGAATTAAATATGGTGTTATTAGAATATGAAGAATTTCCCTCATTTGCCTGATTGTTGTTTAATTTCTCCAGTGTTAACTTTTGAATTTCTAAAACCTTGATCTGCATTTCTTCCTGTTTTCCCAGTCTTTCCTCTTGCTTTTCTTGATATTTTTGCTGTCTTTCATCTTGCTTTTCTTGATATTTTTGCTTTCTTTCATCTTGCTTTTCTTGATAATTTTGCTGTCTTTCATCTTGCTTTTCTTGATATTTTTGCTGTGCTATCTGTTGTTCCCTTATTAATAAGGCAAACTGTTCATTTTGACGTTGCTGACTCAACTGCTGGGATTTGAATAATTCAGCCTGACTCAACTGCTGGGATTTGAATAATTCAGATATGACTTTGGATAATTCATCCATCTTTAGCTGATAGTGTTCATGCAACAAAGAATATACCTTTAATTTGTATATCTATGGATATAATATAAGCTGACCAGAAAAATCGAAACAACTTACGACTTTTTTATTTTATGTCTTGCTTTTACATTCAAGCCCGTGATAATCAACTTTGATATTTTTTTTTTTACTTCTGTTCGCGTATTTAAAATGACAACTTCTGATTTTTATTTTCAGAGGTAAATTCGTCACTATAAAATATTGTTGAGCAAACAAAAAAAAATAATAATTTTTTAAAAGTTCGTTACCTTTCAAAATCGACACGGTGTATTTGTGCGCCTTTTAATTCCATGCACGTTTTTGTAGTCGGACAGTTTTTTTAACGGGTGTCTCGTTGTAGATAACTTTTTCAATTTAAAATCACCGTTATTCGTTTACGACACCTTTCAAATTTTTCTGAGTGAACGTTCCTTATGCTTAGTCGTCCTTTTAACGATTTCTAAATATCCAGAAATTCAGAATCCTTCGCCGTTCCGTTAGATGTTGGACTTTTAATTAATAATTTTTTCCTTCAGCCTGGGTTCTTCAATGACTTGTCCCAATTGTTGAAAGCTATCAATTATTAATTCTTCTTTTTTTTTTTTTTCGTATGGTTCTTTCTACCTCGTCGCCATTGTTGAAACTTGACTAATGCATGGAATAATAATGCAACACAAAATGTACTTAGAACAAAATGTATAGAAACAAGAAAGTGTACACAATATTTACATATAGTCCTTTGTATATTCCTGGGAAGACCGTTCCTGGAATGTGTGTTGACTGAGTCGCAGTCGGGCAGAATCTCTGGTTGAATCTCTGTATTTATCTATCCACCTACGAGGATAAAATGTGGCACAAGGCCGGTTTAATGTGGGTATCTCCGAGCCCGTAGGCTCGGCCAAAAATATAGCCTTTTTGAACCCGCCTAAACGGGTTCAAGGCCTGTCTACCTCCCCGGACGAAACCTTGCCCTTCGGCAAAGCCTCGTCCGGGTTCCTCTCTGCTAATGCATAGAGTTCGACAGTCGATCTCTGGTTAGATCTCTGTATTTATCTATCCACCCACGAGGATAAAATGTGGCACAAGGCCGGTTTAATGTGGGTATCTCGGAGCCCGTAGGCTCGGCCAAAAATATAGCCTTTTTGAACCCGCCTAGACGGGTTCAAGGCCTGTCTACCTCCACGGACGAAACTTTGCCCTTCGGCAAAGCCTCGCCCGGGTTCCTCTCTGCTAATACATAGAGTTCAACAGTCGATCTCTGGTTGGATCTCTTCATTCCTTTCCGGTACCAACCATATTTATATGGTCGGTACGCCACTATGCAAATTAGGTGGATCCTACCACAACAAATGTATAACAGCCGAAACGTTGTAATAAATATTGCTACAAAGATGAGGACAATAGTCCGAATAATGTGAATAATATACATACATATATATCTATAAGTCTATCATTCGTCCATGCTTAGAATATTGAAGTCCGAAACGGTCTGCTATAAACCGTCAGTTCCTTCATAAAATCCATAGATCAGTAATATTATCGGCGCTGATTTGATGTCTAGTGTATTACGGCCGCAACGTTGTAATAAATATGGCGACAAAGATGAGGACAATAGTCGGAATAATGTAAATAATATACATACATATATATCTATAAGTCTATCATTCGTCCATGCTGAGAACATTGCTGCCCGAAACGGTCTGCTATAAACCGTGAGTTCCTTCATAAAATCCAAAATCAGTAATATTATCGGATCTGATTTGATGTCTAATGTATAACGGCCGAAACGTTGTAATAAATATGGCGACAAAACTGTGGACAATAATCCGAATAATGGAAATAATGTTCATACATATATATCTATATGTCTACCATTCGTCCATGCTTAGAATATTGTTGCCCGAAACGGTCTGCTATAAACCGTGAACTCCTTGATAAAATCCAGAGATCAGCCATATTATCGGCCCTGATTTGACGTTTCGTAATCTGTCACTTTACCGCCTCTGTAATACTGCCCCCTGTATCTTTTCTATAAATGCTTTCATGGTATTTGTTCGAATGAGCTTTTCAATATAGTACCTAGAGTTTTTGAATTTAAGCTCAGTATTAGACTAGCGTCGAGATCTCTTTAATTTGTAGTTGAGTTGTAACCGTAAATTCTAGACTATTCTTTTCTCACACTTCTCGCTTTTGGGAATCTTTTTCGGTTCTATGCTTTCCGGCTTACTTTAATCTGCAAAAAATTTGAATGTAATATCGATGGCTATTTACTATCCTCCTGATAACTCTTCTTTTGTTCTTACTCCTTACTAATTTTTCTCTTTTTTTCTCACTCTTTCACACTCAGTAAACCCTTGTGTCTTAGTAAATTTGCTACCTTGAATGGAGTGAAATGATTTTTAATGGTTTCTTAATTGGTTTATACCAACGGCCTCGCATACTTCGTACTTCTACAATTCACTCTCGTCTGGTCATGTGTGACGTCATGATATGCGGTACGATTTTCGCTTCTAGCGTCTTGTATGCACGTGTTTATCGTTGCTTAGAAATCATCTATGTAAACATTGACAGACTATCATCACTGTCTTGTCCGTATATTGCTTAATATGTTGTAATTGACATCTTTGATGGTTGCTTATGTAAGCCGAAAGCTTAGATTGTATTAAAAAAATATGGATCAATATTGTGAATTTCTTTCTTCGTTCAACGATAATGTTATTAAACCTATCAGATGTTAGAAAAGAATTTACATAAAATAAATAGACAACACTTGTCTATATTATTGAATGAAACGTTTATGAATATATATATATATATATATATATATATATATATATATATATATATATATATATATATATTAAACACCAACATTAAAGCACTTAATAGCTATTATAATAGCTATTAAGTGCTTTATAGTTGAGGTTTACTATATATATATATATATATATATATATATATATATATATATATATATATATATATTAATACCTTGCTTCGTTGTCAAATTTTTGGAATTCTCGTATACTTGTATTTTGATTGTTCATTCCAACTTATGTAACAGCGTTTCCCCTTGCGAGGGGGGGTTAATTCTTTTGAACCTTTTAAAACCCTTTATTCTACATTCAACATCATCACTTGATAAGACACCAGAGGTGTTGAAACAAAATGACTAATTTTGTAGTGATTTTATAACAAGTTTATGTTATAATTTTTAAATAAATAATTATATATATATATATATATATATATATATATATATATATGTATGCAGAACAATGCTAGAAAAATCAGTAATAATCTTGAAATAGGCTGAATAAAACTATTGTTCTGCGTAACAGGACACAAACGGTGGCCATTTGCAATATTAACAGGATATAGAAGTGTTCCAGGCTATAAACGAATGTCATTATAATCGTGCAATTATGTGCCGCAAACGTAACTTGACCACTTCTGAGAGCGATATTATAACACGTGAACTTTTCAAAGGCAAATCTACATTTGAAATATTCCCAATTTGGAAGATATCAGCAAACTGTGAAAAGATTTGTTTCACCTACTACGGAGGTACGTAAGGAGGCCGATAAGTGTCACTCGATGGTTGCTTTCCGACGTTCTTTGTCGCGAATGAAACGTGAAACTGTAAATAACCCTGAACCGACCAGTGGAACACTTTTCAGGATCAGTGGAGAAGCAACAGTGTCCAGGATTACTCACAATCGTCTTCTGAAAAAGATTTGGGCATCAGTGAGACCAGTGACAAGGCCTCAATTGACAAAGGCACACATAAAAATGCGTTTGAAATGGGCAAAGGCGAACATGAAGGTCGATTGCTCGTAAGTTCTGTTCACCGATGAAAGTCGCGCAACGCTTGATGGCCGGTTGGAGCAAAGGTTGGGTCGTAAAGGGACGAAATCGTCATCAACGCTTGACGCGCCAACAGGAAGGAGGAGATATTTTGATTTGGTCTCGTATTATTGGAGGTAAACTGGTTGGTCCGGGAAGAGTGTTTGACGGTACGAAAATATACAGCCTTCTTCAAAGAGCACCTGGAATCTTGGCTAAAAAGGAAAGTATCTCCTTCAGAAGAACTACTGTATTTATGCAAGATAATGCTCCTTCGTATTCATAAACCTATGGAGTACCTGCAGAAATTAGGCTTCTGTAAATCTCGAAAGATGAACTGGCCGATCAATTCTTCGGACTTAAACCCAATTGAAAACTTGTGGAGAATTCTGAAGCGTGTTTAGGAGAATGGGCGCCAATTAAGAAGCAAGAATGAGTCATAGTAGGGAATAGGCAACGTATCACGTGAAATTACATCAGAGAAGACCCAGAAATTGACTTTTACCAGCGCCTTTTGCAAGTCATTTTTTAAAAAAAAAAGGATCACATATCTCATATTAATCAAATGCACAAACCATTTTTTGTTTACTTTTTTTTATTTCGATTTAACTTCATCTTAGTTACTGTATATATCCATAAAATATCTATAAATGAAG
>OZ010608.1:55634055-55636555 GCA_963932145.1 Acanthosepion lycidas | reverse complement strand
GAAATAATAATAATAATAAAAAGCATAACCTGTCGATTGGGGAGGGGCACGTAGTAAAAGATAGAAGCAAGCAGAGAGAGAGAAAGAGAGAGAGAGTGGAAGAGATATCAAGTGGAGGAGGAAGGCTAATGTAATAATAATAATCCTCAAATGCATAAGCCGTACGTGTGTGTGTGTGTGTGTGTGTGTGTATGTACGCGTGCGTATGTATGTGAGTGGTTTTGCAATTTTTGTATTAAGGCCGGTTGCGAAAAGTATTTACTTTTCTCTTCGGACTTACAGTGTCGGTGGTCGATCTGTCGAGAAGCTGCAAAAAGACAGTGGTACACTAAAAAGTCTTAAAAGGGCATTACGACTAAGTTTAATCTGACTCCCCCCTCCCAAGAACATAAAAAAAGAAAGAAATAGAGAGAAAGAAAAACAAAAGGAAAAATTGTTATCATTCCTTATTGCTTTTGTAACAAAATTGAATTTTGAATTAGATTTTTACTCCAACTTTAAGTTTTCTTTTATTTTTTTTTTTAAAAAAAAAGTTTTTGCTTTGTATTTTTTTTCAAATCATTCTTTTCTATTTTCTTTGAATTTCTTTACCAAAACATCTTTTTCATTTTTTTCCTTTTCCGTTCTTTCTTTCTTTTCACCTTTTTTTTCTTCAAAAGTTTCACCTAATAATTCTTCCTTTTCATTTTACCTTTCCTTCTTACCTTTTTTCTCCCCCTTATTTCTATTTCCCTGGTCTTTCTCTCGCAGCGCATATACTCAGAAGACGAATTTTTTTTTTTACACATAACAATTACTACTACTACTACTACTACTATTACTACTACTACTACTACAGTTTCTTTTATTATAAGACAGTATTGCACATTATAGTCTCAGTTCATAACACAACAAATCACGTATCTATCTATCTATCTATCTATCTATCTATCTATCTATCTATCTATCTATCTATCTATCTATCTGATTTATAAGAGGCTACAACCACCAACTGGGAACTAGCTACAACTTGTACACTGTCCACGGCTGTGTTTTTTACGCCTATAAAAGGAAGAAGAAAAGCAACCATCGAAAGAAAATAAAGTAGAAAGAGAAAAAGAAAAAAAAAACCTAACTGACGGATTTAAAAGGCTTTGAAATGGAATAAAAGATTACCTGATGGAATAATCCAAGGAGATGATAATTTTTTTTTAAAAGTATAATTACTTATTTATATGCATAACAATTACAAGCTGTCGGATCACGTAAAAAAAAAGGAGGACTTACATTGCGCAAACCCCCACTTTTTTAAACCCCAATTTACAAGTTTGGAGTGATAAGGTATGTTATTTGCGTGACGAAGCATCAAAACCGAGCACTTTTATATATCAAGGTAAGTAAAAGTTTTTTTTCTTTCATTATTTTTTATTCTCCTGAGTTGTAACTTACTTTCAGTGTGTGATATTTGTTCGTCAGCACACTCGCATTCACAGACGAAACATCTATAATTTAAAATAAACAAAATCTATGCGCTAAATTTGAGTGCGTGTGTGCGCGCACACGTGTGTGGTTGTGCACTTGCGTATATAATATGTGATGTGTACATTGCACACACAGTGTGTGTTTGATTTCTGTTTATTTTAGAAATAAATTTGCGACGTGGGCATTTATTTATTTCATCTTGATCCAACGTTAAGACATAGCTGAGTTGTTTACATTACGCGTGTTGGTGTGCGATGTATGTGCGCGTGTGGCGTGTGTACTTATGCAGATTCAACACACGCACTGTGCATAAAAAAGAGCATGCTTTAGATCTGCGGATAATGGAAAGAAAACATTTTCCCACCCGTCAAACCCCTGCTTAATTTGTCCGTAGGCCGTCGTAAGGGTTCATGATCTATAGGAAAACGCGTGCGAAAACAAACGGGCCGGTCAGATATTGATGGAAAAATTAAGTCTGACACAAGGTCTTAACCAAGTGGACTCATTACCTAGAGGGAGAGGGAGGGAGAGAAAGAGACAGAGAAAGTGTGTGTGGGACAGAGAGACACAGAGAGAGAGTAATAGTTAGAAACAAGTCGATATCGAGACACTTGGGAAACACTAGAAAACCGGTCGACTGACCAACACGCACGCACACGCACACGCACGCACACGCACACACACACACACACAAACAAACAAACAATCACACACACACAAACAAACAAACAAACAAACAATCATACACAAGAGTTGCATGGGTCCAATAAACCGTACCAACTTTGGATCACTCGCCGTTGCAAGTAATTGCAATCAGTCCGTAAAAAAGTGAGAATTTTAAATTTTAAATTTATATATATATCATTACTACACAGACACACACTCTTTCTCTCACTGTCTTTCAGTCTCTCTGTCTCGCTCTCTTTCTCTCTCTCTCTATCTATCTATATATTTCTTTCTATATATGTGTATGTATGCGCGTGTGTGTGTTTTGTGCGATTAAGCTGCACAATAAGCCAAACCAATAAACACTTACCAA
>OZ010608.1:55601555-55629055 GCA_963932145.1 Acanthosepion lycidas | reverse complement strand
AAGTTGCTTTTCAGCTTGTCTTTGTATCTTAGTCATGGGCGTCCTACATTCCTGTAGCCCTGATCTAACTGGCTGTACATTAGGATCTGGGGTATCCTGTCATCAGACATTCTCAAGACATGACCAGTCCACCGTAACTAAGACTGTAAGATAAAAGTCTCGATTCCTCCAATATTACACCTGTTAAACTGGTCTACGTTAGATGTCCTGTCTTGAAGCTTAACTCCACAGATTGCACGCAGACAGCTTTTATCGAAAACATCTAGCTGGCGTATATGGTACCTGTATGGAGTCCATGATTCTGAGTCATCCAAAAGGATGGCAAGTACAACAGCTCTGTAAACCCGAATTTTCGTATCCAGTCGAATACCCAGCTCATTCCACAAGCGATATATATATATATATATATATATATATATATATATATATATATATATATATATATATATATATATATTTAAGGATGCCTACGAAGTTCTCGACCCAAAGCACTTCCCGAAATCTGTCAACATACTAGAATTGGGCAACCATAAAATTCTCTTTTGCTGATTTTTGGAAGGGGTGCTTGGTCGGACTGATGACTTTTTAATACCGGCATCAAGAAAGGATTCAAAACGGTAGCAGAGGATACAAAATAAAAATAAAAATAATGCGCTAAAATATCACTTTTAAAGCTACACAATCTTTCTTCTTTCCACCAATTCACAAGTTTGCACATAGATAGATAGATAGATAGATAGATAGAAACAGGTTGAGACAGATCATGAAAAGACTGATAAGACAGGCTGACTGATAGATAATGAAGATATTTATAGATAGTCTGACAGACAATTGATAGATAGATAGATAGATAGAAAGAAACAGGTTGATATAGTTCTTGAAAAGACTGATAAGACAGGCTGAGAGATAATGAAGATATTTATAGAGAGGCTGACAGACAATTAATAGATAGATAGATAGATAGATATGAACAGACTGAGTTAGACTGATATGAACACAATATATATATATATATATATATATATATATATATATATATATATATAGATAGATAGATAGATAGATGCTCATACATAAGCTGAATGACAGGCAAATAGATAGATAGATAGATAGATATGAGCAGACTGAATTAGATTGATATGAACATACTAACAGATGAATAAATAGATAGAAGCTTAACGAAGATAGATATGAACATATGATACGTAAATTTCGTACAAGGCTGACACTCACTGAAATCCCTTGATAAATGTCATTACTAACAATGACAAATCCATCGGCCTCCATTCTAAGTTCTACTTTTCTTTTTCTTCTACCTTCGTATAAACACGCAAGTACATGGTGTGCATTTTGTACATCGGTAAAGATATTAAAGCGGCTGCGTGCGTCAATCCTTTCATCTCTCTCTCACACTTTTTTATATTGAGTAAATTTACTTGGGTATGACACAAGACAAAATGAGCGTAACCTGTGGAAGACGATCGTGTTATGACAATCTTACAAATGGGAGCGTCTGCCAACCGAAAATATTAACTTTCTAATTATTGACGGTTACCAGCACCCGAACAGCGACCTTTGATAGGGATAAGAAAAAAATTAACTCGGCAACGTGGCAGAACACACAAAACAGACGCATACACACGCACATACACGCACGCACACATACGCACACACATACACATATTTATTTGGGTATGTATGTCAGTGTGTATGAGTGTCTAATATATATATATATATATATATATATATATATATATATATATGTGTGTGTGTGTGTGTGTGTGTGTGCGTGTGTGTGTGTGTGTATGAGTGTTTGTGGTAATGTGTCTTCTTCTATGAGTTGCGTTCCTTTAGAACCTAGGTGATCAAGGCTCTCCACAGCTACCTATCGGAGTATTAATCAATGTTTTTCACTTCACCACCTCTCCTGCTTTTATTGCATTCACAAAATCTTGTGAGATATGTTGCTCGCAATTTCCCCTGCATCTCTTCCGTGTATTATATATATATATATATATGTATATATATATATATATATATATATATATATATATATATATATATACGTGCAAGTATTTGTCGGTGGTTGCGCTAGTACGAAGTCACAAGTCAGCGTGACCGAGCGTTTGAGTGTGCTGGCCTTAAATTAGATAACGCTAGATAACGCGCGCTCTCTCTAAGAAATTGTAACTAAGGTCCGCTCAACATAGTTTCAGTATAAACCACAGGTGGGCTCTGTGGGTATTGAAGAAGCACAAATGTGCCTGAGCAGGCATCGGCAATGGGGATTAGCTACCCCTCAACCCCCACATAGTAGACGGGCATCCTCGGATTCTCGTGGTTGCGCCGTTTAACTATATATAAGTGTGCGGTGCGCTTACAGATACACAGAACAAAAGCTGTCGGTCTATTTCAAACACGGGTATCCCCCCCAAAAAAAATTGAAGTAATATATATATATATATATATATATATATATATACATATATACATATGCGTTTGTGCGTGTGTGTGGTTGTACGTAGTTGACAATATACACACACAATTTCTCTTTCTCTTTTTCATATATATATATATATATATATATATATATTATAAAATTATTGTTTTAAAGTATGTTATATTTATGCGTAAAAGAGTTTAGTATCACAACATACATGGCTGGAAGATTGCGTTCAAGAATAAAACAGACTGCTGCCTCAGTTTATACATGCATATATATATATATATATATATATATATATATATATATATATATATGTGTGTGTGTGTGTGTGTGTGTGTGTGTATGTGTGTGTGTGTGTATGTTTGTGTGTGTGTAATATGTATATACATATATATAAATTCTGTATATATTTTATATATATGCAGTGCTTATTGGATAGCGCTTATTGTTAGTGATCGAGCTAACATATTTAGTTGAATGGTTATGAGTTTGTTTATATATAGTTATGTGTATAAACACGTTTCAGGATACGAAATTTCTCACAGTTGGGGCAGATATACTGTGATGAATAACAACTCGGCTTGAAAACTCGGAGAACCGAGTTCGAATTCCGGTATGGTTCTTTATGATCACTTACGCCTAAATTACCTTGGGAAAGCCATGAATTAATCTCTTCTCCCTCAGCTATTTGTTGAATAGCAGGACAGACTCGGTCTTATAGCCCTGGTTGGCAACCAGTCTACCGTAAAAAGAAATTTCAATCTATTGCCAGAAAATCATCTGGTTAGTCAATCATGAATCGAAAGAGACATGATCCTCCAAGCGTATACCACGCATCGCGCTTAACTGATTGAATATTAATATATTTCCAGCAATTCGCAAATATTTTTGATTAAAAAAAAAAAGAAATCTTTGAAAGTCTTTATTGTTGAACAATGAAAGTCTTTCCCGTGCAGGTGGTGTGACGGAGATCGGCCGAAATAAAATGGAATCAGCCAGCCGAGTTCAAATTCTCGTCTCGTCTGTTGCATTAACCGTCGCACAAATTCCCTTAGAAAATCATAAAACTATGGCTTCTCTCTCGCTCCATCACCTACAGGTTAAATATCAGGTTGATCAAACCTTAAATGTCAACCAATCTAATAGAAAAGCAATACATTTTAAACCGTATAGACGGTAACAGGAGACAACTCCACTATATTTCACGAGAAAATCTGATGAAATCTTCGCCAGACTTTTTGAATTTAATCGTAGTACTAGATTGGTAACAAGTTCTTATCATTTTACATTTTAATTCATAAGTTCTATGCTGTTTCTTTTCTCGTACTTCACGCTTGTAGAACTCTCTTCCGGCTCCATGTTTTCCAGCCAACTTTGACCTTCAAAAATTTAAATGCAATGTCAATCGTTATCTACTGTCTTCTTGATTACTCTTCTTTTGTTATTGCTTCTTAGTAATGTTTATCTTTTTTTTTTCTTATTTTTCACACTCAGTAACCTTTTGTGTCTTAGTGAATTTACTACCTTGAATGGACTGAAATGATTTTTAAATAAAGCATTGGCCATTCACTGATAACAAAACTGTCCGGCTAGTCATAGTTGATACTGTCTTGAAGGGACATGACATTAAAATGTTTTGTTATATTACACGTTCTTTTGTGGTCATATGTAAAGCTTTAGTAATTGTACTTTCTCTAAACGGTGATTGTTCCGGAACAGCACAGTTGCACAGTGCTCGAATTGATGCAGCAACCTTTACCTTTTGATGAACATTGCAATAATAACAGATTCTGCACCTCACGTAAACGTAACCTTCTCTGAAGTGTTTTCTTTCTTGATATTTTCACAATCGTCAAAAATGACAAAACAGTGACCGTTTCAGTGAGTATCAAATGCAAGACAGACTTGTGGGAGTGCTAAGTCACACTGACTCAATATGGGATTAAGCGTTGGGAGAAGTTTTGGCGCCAAAACACTGACTTTGATGTGAAGCTGTGGCCGAAGTCTCTAAAGCACATCGGATCAGACATTGGTTTCTCTTACAAAGGTTTGAACTCTTCATTTTTTTTATTACATCTCTCGAATATACTGCCTGGAAGACGTAATTCACACTGTCTAAAAACAAAACAAAACTCTGTCTACTAAAAAATCTGTATATATACTGTATATATAAATATATATATACTGGACTCCCTCGTTGTTTTCGACGTATGACGGTCAAGCAGTTCAGTTCTTAGAGCCAACAACCAGGCTATCCGCAGATATCGTTTGATTATAATGGTGAAGGCTTGTGCAGCACCGACCACACTTTTTGGAGGAGAGGGATACAGGGAACTGGTGCACAGTATACCGCAAGATCCGCAAAAGACTCTCTGCAGGTTTTGAATTCAGAATTGTCCTTTTCCTAGTTCTCCACCCAAGGCTGTAGGATCCTTGCCTGGAGGCACAGTGGAGTAATGGAATGTTGGGCTCCGTTATGCTATCTTGCCCAAGAAACACCAATTCTACAGCAGCTGTATTATATGCGATGCACTTACGACCCTGGTTGGTCACGGCATTCGCGAACGATCTGTCCTGCTATTTACCCATGGCCTGGAGCTGGAGAGGGAGCAGAAGAGTATTAGGACGTAGGACGCCTGGAGTTTGGACCCGGTTCTATAATTCCTCAATCCGAGCCGCTATCCACACACACACACACGCACTCACACATACACATAGAGTGGACACTCCTATCGTGAACGATAAATGAGGGTCAGCATTGGAAGGTAGCTTTCGTTTTACACTTATGCATGCTAGAAGGGGCTATTGTAGAGAAAATCAGGTAAGGGAAAGACATATTTGATTTGTGCTTAAGTGCGATACTAGCAAACACGCATGCACACACACACGCACACATATATATATATATATAGATATATGTGTGTGTGTGAGAGAGAGAGAGAGAGAAAATAGGATAGATAGGCATGAGACCAGGGTTCAAATCCCACCATCGTCGTTTTGTCATGAAGATGTCTTCTTGATGCTATCTCTCTGGAGGAGGCGTCCCCGGCGTGTGGTACCTTTGGAAAGCTCCTGAAAACCATAACAAACCTTGTGAGTGAAATTAGGTAGACGTTACCCTTTGGAAGCCCTCGATGGTTGTTATTAGCAATCATAGTGACCGAGGGTGTGAGCGTGCTGGCCTTGTTCACGCTAGATAACACGCTCTCTATCAGAAACTGTAACCAAGGTCCGTTCAGCATAGTTGCAGTATAAAACACAGCGGAGCTCTTTGGGTGTTGAACAAAAACAAATGCCTGAGCAGGCGTCTGCAACAGGGAATGTCTAGTCTTTCTACTAGACGGACATCCGCATATACGGGTCACCAGCCACCCATATATATTTCTCTGTGTGTTCAGAATAGTATTTTATTTATTTCTTTGAAAGACAGTTCGAAATTAAAAATTTGAAAATGTTTCTTGGATACGTTAATCGGCTTATCGTTAACAGATAGATAGATGGATAGATAGACAGACAGATAGATAAACCTTGTATCTTTCTAAGCCACGTCTCTCATGATGATGATAGAATAAACCGAAAATATTAGGACGTATCCTTCAACCAGAGAATATACAAAGATGTCTATCTAATATCAAGCGTTTGGCTCGAAACAAAAAAAATTTGATTAAAAAATTTAGCCGTCTTTCATTGTCATTCAACAAATGGATGGAAAATATGTTGGATTAAGAAAATGAAATCCATTAATGTTTTGGAAATTTCTTTATCTACGTTTCGAATATGACACTGAGCAGAAGATATGTATTTCGAGAAAAAATCTCAACGAGTGAGTGTGCTTCAAAGGTAAAAACAGAAACTTGATTTTATTGTGACGCTTATTCGTAGTCGGACGGAAAGGGGGCCGGCGGGGTGCAGGTTCGAATCTTGATAGAGGACACATCTTCTTTAGCAAGTTTGCTCAAGTATGCAGGTCGAAAGACGAAAAAATACTGTTTAAAATAAGCGGAGCGACAACTCAAATACGAATATCCCCCAAAAGTAACGTTTAAAGTAATATATATATATATATATTGTGTGTGTATTTAGGCAGCATTTTTTAATTCATACATGTTTCATTAAATAATATAGACAAGTGTTGTCTATTTATTTTATGTAAATTCTTTTCATAACGTCTGATAAGCTTAATAACATTATCATTAAACGAAGAAAGAAAATCACAATATTGATCCATATTTTTTAATCCAATCTAAGCTTTCGGCTTACATAAGCCATTATCAAAGATGACAATTACTGCACAATATATTAAGCAATATACGGACAAGAATGTGATGATAGTCTGTGATTGTTTACATGGATGATTTCTAAGCAACGATAAACACGTGCATGCTTATCTGACTGAAACATGTATGAATATATATATATATATATATATATATATATATATTTCTGAGATGAGGTATTATGTACACTATTTACATTGTTCGGACTATCACCCTCATCTTTGTTGGGATATTTATCACAATGTGGATAAAAGCGTTAGTTAGATCCAGTGACCGAACCCAAAGAGTGTGAGTTCAATACCTGGCTAAGGCGGTGGAGAACTTGGAGTGAAGAATTAACAGGAGATAACTGACATCCATTAGACATGGCACGTGGAACTAGAACAGTCTACCCCGGCGAGCGAAATAAAGGGTTCATTTCGACATTCCAACCACCTGAAGAAGGGCGGAGCGTGCAACGGCCGAAACGTTGTGATAAATATGGCAACAAAGATGAGGACGATAGTTCGAACAGTGTAAATAGTATATATATATATATATATATATATTGCTTCAATTTCTATATATATATGGATACATTTCTTGCCTTATTAATATGTAATTAACGTAAAAATATTAGTGAATATGAAAGGATTATGATAAAAATAAGCAGAGATAATTCTTTTAATTTATTTAATCAAACGTGCTTAAAAATTTGTTGCGTAAATACACAAATAGACACACACACACACAACACACACACACACACACACATATATATATATATATATATATATATATATATATATATATATATAAATATAAAGTATATTAAAAGTTAAGGCGACCCCTCAGGGTGTCAGTAACACAAAATGTGTTGAGGTTTTTTGGGTCACATGTACAGGTAAGAAAAGTGTCGATAGTAACACTGTTACGAGATATATCACATCGCAAGGCCGAATGTATAGTCCCGCGCGTACCTGCACGTTGCAAACAGCTCCAACCCACGTTCACCCAGCTGACACTCTGTAAATGCGTTTACCGGGAGCGACATTCCTCGAAAGCTTTCACGTATGTGGACTGCAATTTAGCGCGCAGCAATTGTCAACACTGAGACGTTCCAAACCGATTTGCGCTTTTCTGTGTCGGGTTATTTTCTTTTCTTTCTTAAATTCTGGTCCCGAGGTGGGAAGAAAAACTCTCTACATTCGACATAGATAGATCTATCTATCTATCTATCTATCTATCTATCTATCTATCTATCTATCTATCTATCTATCTATCTATTTTAGTCTCTTTCTATCTATCTATCTATCTATCTATCTATCTATCTACTTTAGTCTCTTTCTATCTATCTAGCAGTTTTTTCATATCTCTCTCTCTCTATCTATCTATCTATCTTTTCATAACTATCTATCTATCTATCTATCTATCTACTTTAGTCTCTTTCTTTCTATCTATCTATCTATCTATCCATCTATCAGTTTTTTCATATCTATCTCTGTCTATCTCTCTCTCTATCTATCTATCTATCAGTTTTTTCATATCTGTCTCTCTCTATCTTTCTCTCTCTCTCTCTTTCTCTATCTATCTATCTATCTACTTTAGTCTCTTTCTATCTATCTATCAGTTTTTTCATATCTATCTCTCTCTCTCTTTCTCTGTCTCTGTCTCTGTCTCTCTATCTATCTATCTATCTATCTTTTCATATCTATCTATCTATCTATCTATCTATCTATCTATCTATCTATCTATCTATCTATCTTCATGTCTGTCTATCTAAACCTCTTAATATCTCCCCAGGTATACACCTTACTATTTATTTGTCCATATAATCTATCTATCTATCTATCTACTTTAGTCTCTTTCTTTCTGTCTATCTATCTATCTATCTATCTATCTATCTATCTATCTATCTATCTATCTATCTATCAGTTTGTTCATATCTCTCTCTCTCTCTCTATCTATATATCTATCTTTTCATATCTATCTATCTGTCTATCTATCTACTTTAGTCTCTTTCTTTCTTTCTATCTATCTATCTATCTATCTATCAGTTTTTTCATATCTATCTCTGTCTATCTCTCTCTCTCTATCTATATATCAGTTTTTTCATATCTGTCTCTCTCTCTCTCTCTCTCTATCTATCTATCTATCTATCTATCTACTTTAGTCTCTTCCTATCTATCTATCTATCTATCTATCTACTTTAGTCTCTTTCTATCTATCTATCTATCTATCTATCAGTTTTTTCATATATATATATATATATATATATATATATATATATATATATATATATATATATTTATCTATCTATCTTCATGTCTGTCTATCTAAGCCTATTAATATCTCCCCAGGTATACCCCTTACTATTTATTTGTCCATATAATCTATCTATCTATCTATCTATCTATCTATCTATCTATCTATCTATCTATCTATCTACTTTAGTCTCTTTCTATCTATCTATCTATCTATCTATCTATCTGGTTTCAGTGTAAATTTAAATGATTGCAGACATTTACAAATTACTTTGTTAAAATACCCGTCAGATAGTAAAGTAGCATATTTTTTGTTTTGAATAAAATCATAACCAATTTCCCCTTTTTTCCTCTCACTGTCATTCTATATACATATACATATTTATGCATAAGCACTCACACACATTCAGATGTAATCAGTCATTCGATCACCGAAGCCTGTGGGGTTTACACAGCGACTTCATATGAAGTAGTTATTTTTATTTTTCCCTGAAATTGTCCCCTTTTCTATAGATGTCTGGCGGACTATTATCATTGCAGGAATTTCGGACCGAAATTTTTATTCAATCCAATTTTTCCCATTCTACTTTCCATGCTTAAGGCATATCTCGTATCGGCCAACATTTCCAACTTAATTCCTCCTGGAATGTCACGCTTGCTTCTTCACCTGAACCAGCATCAATTCTGTGAATCACTTGATCCAAGGATTGACCTCTCAATCACTAGTAACTCTACCAGTTTCAGAAATGCCTTTTCTCTCTCTCTCTCTCTCTCTCTCTCTCTCTTAATCAGCTATTAACCGGTACGGGATTTCCTCTGGCAAGGGCAATGTAATCTACAGGCGGGGAACCCGTAAGGTTACTAGCTTCGGCGGGCGCCTGAAAACCCAAGATTTCCGCATCCTAAACGTTTTGACGAAAGCAACCAAGATAAGGACGCTAGTCTGAATACTTTAGCGTCTAATAATGATAACCACTCGAAAATTCAGACAATTCATACATGAAACTTATTCATTCATTCGATGTATATTACTATACGAAAACAACATTACAGGAAGGGCATCCGAAAGTTGTTCGGAAGGTATGCAGCCGTTTATTATCTTCCTTTCATCGCCGCCGAAAAAAAGAAGCCTTTCTTGCACAATGATACCTTATTCTAATTCGAAATTCCCCTTTAGTATAACGCCTCTTTTATTTTGCAAACTTTTTGTGATGTCAACGAACACTCATTGTCACTTTCGTAATGCTCGTTGTAGTAGAGACTTTGTAATCGCAGATACAACTATAGTAACGCCGTTGAACAATACTGGTGTCAGACGCCTTCGTATATCACTCGCACTAATAGTACTTGCTCGATAATACTCGCTCGAATAGTAATCCATGTAGTGATCTGAATAGAGAAATAGTATAGTGAATAGCGGTCCGTATAGTAATAGAGGATAGACTAGAAATAGCGACCCGAATAGCAATAGACGATAGACTAAAAATAGAGATCACTTAGACGTCACGCGACTTCCTATATATGCGTTTTCTCTATGGTCATGTGATCCACTTAATTCAATAATGGGATCGCCTGTGTTTGTTCACTGGCGATCTATGTTCAAACTCAAGAGTCGGCAGAGACACTTTATTCGTATATAACAATGCTCTTTCGCCATCTCAATCAGCTGCTTCATCAAGATCTTTTTCGGTGTTTTATTCTTGTGCCCTCACCCTTCAGTGCTTGGGTGTTTCTGGCTCTCCACAACTTCCTATCTTTTTTTTTTTCAATGTTTGTCTTTTTATTATCCTTCCCTCTCCCTGTTCTGCCATCCATTTGCACAAGCTCATTATCGGTGACATGCTGTTTCGCTCTGTTTCTTCAGGACAAATGGGATCATGGCTCTCCATAACTTCCTATCTTTCGGGGCTCTAAGCAATGCTGGTCTTTTTGCTATTTGTCCCACTGCCTGTTCTGATATCCATTTGCACAATCTCGTGAGGTCGGTTATTCACTGTTTTCCTCTGTCCCTCTGATACTTTCTGTGAGTATCAAATTCTCCAAACATTATTTTCTCATTATGCGTTCTAGAAGTGTTCATTGTTTCTATCTGATTATAATTGTCATGCTTGATTCCATTTTCCTTAAAAATGGTAACTTTAGATTTGGAAAACGCCAGAAGGCACATAGAGACAAATTAGAACTATTTGCGGGGGTGGTGGGGTGCAGAGCGCATTTGTGGGAATGCTGACAGATTTAGATGATGAGATATGCAGGAAATATAAATAGACTGCTGGCTATGTGATTAAGCGTGGGATGGTCACACACTACACATGCTCACTCAGTGATATCTCACTGACGATTGATTTGGAATTATCCGCTCACTTATTGTTGTGAGAGAGAATATTGCCCTATAAGTTTGGACTCGGCCGTCGGACAAAAGAGCTAAAAATGCGCCTACATCAAGATGAGTAGCAGGGGGAGCAGTAGCAACAGTAGCATCTGCTGAAAATATTCTCGGCTAAACCTTTTCTTCCCTATTTCTTATTCTACATTATATTTCCCTGTACCAAAAGGTAATAAACTTGATATTAAACCAATTCTGGTTTTCTAAGGTATAATGTATGGTCATCCGTAAAAAGATGAGCCCGAAATGCGATCTGCCGGTCGAGGACACTAAAATCAATCAGGTGCAGTGGTTTAAATATATGGGGGGGGGAAGTGTTTTGACAGAGGACGGTAGGTCGGACATTGAGATCCGTAGACATAATGAAATGGCCAAGGACACACTCGAAAACCTGGGCAGAGTATTGCGGGACAGCTGGATTTATTTGGTAAAAAAGAAAAGTGTACTGACTTGTTACGTGATATCTGTCCTCCGTTACGGCAGCGAATGTTGGACGGTCTCCTCAAAAATGAAGAAGAGACTTGAGGCAACAGAGATGTGGTTCTAAAGAAGGATGTTGGGGATATCATGGACGGAACGTCTGAACAACGATGAGGTTTTGGAGAGGATGCAACATCGAGTGCCTAGACCGCATGGATAATGGATAATGGAGCCGAGTTCCAATTCCAGTCGGGTTCGTTATATTCACACACGCAAGGAAAGGTATTAATCCACCTCTTCTGCTCGACCTATCGGTTAAATAACAAGACTCGTGTGACTAAATCATTATTATTAAAAAAAAAAAAAGGTGTCAAAATTGCTGGCTCTTTTTCAGTGTTCCGCTGGTAAAAGGCATATATATATATATATATATATATATATATATATATATATATATATATATGTGTGTGTGTGTGTGTGTTTGTGTGTATATATATGTGTGTGTGTGTATATATATATGTGTGCGTATGTATGTATGCATATATATATATATATATATATATATATATATATATATATATATATATATATATATATTGATAGAATAAGAACAAGGTAAGAAATTTTTCGGATTCCTATCCGTACTCGAAATATATATATATATATATATATATATATATATATATACATATATATATATATATATATATATATATATATATATATATATATATATATATATATATGATGGGTCATGAAAAGTAATCACATCTTTTATTATTTTATTGTTTTATAAAAACAATTCTTTTATATTTTCAGATGTGAAATGTATTTGCAGTATTTATTTGAATAACATTTTGAAACTAGTTCATCCCTAGCGTCAAAAAATTACAACTATGTTTAAGTAATTTTGCAATTTCATTGGTTATATTTTCTGTCTACTCATGGGATTTTTTATTTATGCAACAAAATCCATTGTCGCATTATTATTAAAATGTTCCACTGACTTGTGACCTTGTGTCAACTTAAGCTGAACTTATTATTTAGGCCTTGACACAAGAGTTTTGCATAGTGAATTCTCTAAACTTCTTTCTTCATCTCAGCTGCTGTCAATTCACTGTCTATCCATAATGCATCTAATTATTTCTAAGCTAATATCCAAGAGCCACTCAAAGTAGAGGTATTTTTTGAAAAAATTGATTCGTTTTCTACGGTTTATCAAACCTTTTTAGTTAATTAAAGTCAGAAAATAAAGATTTTTTTTCTTTATATATATATATATATATATATATATGAAGAAATATAGTTTTAAGGTGTGCTATATTTATGGGATAAAGTGCTCAATATAGAGCGTATGCAAATATAAATATAAAAGTGAATATTAAGTCAAGACTCAAACCTGACGATTGCGCCTAGCATGAAATAGCCTGTCGCTTCTGAGTTTTGACTTCAATGTTCACTTATATATATATATATATATATATATATATATATATATATATATATATATATATATATATATATATGAAGAGCAGTCAGATTTATAAACCAGAGTTTATTTAAAATATGGTCGATACACAGTAGAGCATAAATAATCTAAATAAATTTATTACTGCGTATAGATATTTAAGAATTTTTTTCCTAATTATTCGTATAATTTTCTCTGTATCATACATTGAGCTCTCATATGGACTGAAAAGTCCTCTTTGGAATAATCCCTACCAATTACAATTTGGCATTGTGTGTGTGTGTGTGTGTTTGTTTGTTCGTTTGTGTGTGTGTGTGTGTGTGTGTGCGCGCGCGCAAACAGTTATTAGTTTGTTCCCATATTTAATTCACCCACACGCTCATATGCGCACACACAGACACATACACACTGAGACATACATACACACACTCCAATATATTTATACCGTTCCAAATAAAACTGCCATCGTTACATTATTTATCACTTAAGACCCCACCCCCAATCGTCAAATGACTCCCTCTCAGCAGTTAGCCTAACCCATTTTTTCTTGCGTGGTGACTGCAGGTTTTGCTATGATCAATGACTTTAATCGAAATTGCTGATGAAAGCATTTTTAATGATAAAGTCATTTTGTTTAAAGCCGATAGAAATATATTTTTAAACATTTCTTTTTTTGTCTTCAATATTAAGGAAAGTCCTAACTTAGTAACAAAACTAATTGAAATTTTAATGACTGTATCCAAAAGATTTTTTTATCGAAAATATTATATTTGCAATTAGTGACCTTAGCCTCTTGCATCATCACACATTAGTATACCATATAAAGGCCGAAATTACTATATTCGCGAATTGAACTGTGAAACGAGTTTGCTATTCTTCATGATAAAGTAGGTCTCCTTATTTACGTTGTCGATCACAGTTCTCCACAATTTCCTGTTCTTTGTAGCTCTAAATAAAGTCTCTCTTTTTGTTGTCTCTTCTAAACCTTGTTTCGCTATCCGTTTACTCAATCTCGCCATGTAGCTTATTTTGGGTTTTCCTCCTTGCATTCAATCTGTCCTGTGAACATTACATTTTCCTCGCTCTCTTTCCTCGTTATGTGTCCGAGAAATTTCAAATGTCTCTTCCTGACATTCAGGTGATTTTCTAAACGTAACTTAGATGTGACACAAGGCCGAAAGTGTGGTGCACCCTGTGAGGATCGAACTCAATACTCAGTTTTAATCGTTATAGTGAGACAAGTTTGCTAACCATTAGACCATGAAGAAGTGCCCCCTTCCTGATGTTAAGCATAAGTTTCCTTTTTTGTTTCCATTTTCTCCAAAACTAAGTTCTTTTTTTTACATGCGCGGTCCATGGTATTCTCAGTATCCTTCTGTAGAACCAAAATGATTTTACTTCAAGTCTCTTCTTCATCTGTGAGGAGATCGACAATAATTCGTTGGCATACAGGAGAACTGAGATTATGTAACTTTTCAGTACAGGATGTTTCACAGAACTCGTGGAGCGTGAGGACCTTGATGAGGTGGAAAAGTGGCTCCAGCAGAATGGTGGTGCCCCTCATATTCTTAATGTTAACATGCAATGGATCTGTGAAACGTTTGAGGAGCGTTTCGTTAGCCACAAAACTGAAGTGAAATGGGCACCTCACTCGCCTGACCTGAACCCCACCAGCAGATTTCTTCCTCTGGAGGTTCAGTAAGGGCAACATCTACGGCAACCCTCGCACATTGCTGCGTTGAAGGCAGCCATCACTGATAAGATTCAAACGATCACCCAGGAGGAATGTGTACAAGTTATCAACAATTTTGCATTCAACCGTGTCTTCAAGTGAACGTCAGACATCTGGAGCATGTATACTAGGGCTCCTCTTGATATTTTGGTTCATGTTTGGGACTAAATGGCTGTAGACCTTAAAATGTTGTCCTTTTATCTTTCAATAAATGTAATTTCTATTATTCTATCATTTGTGGTGCTTGATTTGTGTCCGCTCATTGTGTTTCAAAAATTGTAAAACACCCTGTACACTTTCCTTAGATTCTTAACGAAATCTTTTCTCTTTCTTAATAATTTGCTTAGCTTTTGAAAGAGAAAACACTGTTAGCAGAATGAAATATGATAAAAATATACAGATAAGCAGAGGCAGAAATTGAAATTTATGCCAAGAAAATGAAATTGCAGAATTTAAGCAGTTCTAATAATAATACTAATGTAAATGATGTAATTCCTTTTGTTTATTAAATTTTTATTTAATAAACAAAAAGAATTACATTATTTGGAAATGTCAGCACGCTGGCGCATTACTCTTGACAAACATGAAATGAACAATAGGTCTTGGGAGCGTTTAAAATAAATAACCACCCATTTTGAAAAATCGCTAAGTGGGTAACAGCACTATTAATGTGTTATTTAATAAAGAAAGTTATATATATATATATATATATATATATATATATATATATATATATATATATATATATATATATATAAATGGATCGAATCGAATCTCACTAGAATCATCAGGAGACCCGGGTTCGAATTAAATCTCCCCAAAGTCGATTTGTCAGGAAGGCGATCCCAGCACCTTTGGAAAAAACCTACCACAAGTTGACACAAGCCTTGCAAACGAAATTGGGTAGATGGAACTCTTGGAGGCTGTTGATGGTTGTGCTAGTACGGAGTCACAAAGTCATCGTGACCGAGGGTTTGACCGTGTTGGCCTTGTTCAGATTGATGATCAGGGCTCTCTGACTGTAACTAAGGTCTGCTCAGCATAGTTGCAGTATAAACCATAAGTGGGTCTTTAAAAGGCCAATTGTGCCTGAGTAGACGTCTGCAATGGGGATTAGCTACCCGTCCTACCAGACTGGCATCCTCGGATACAAGTGGCCGGCCATTATATATATATATATATATATATATATATATATATATATATATATATATATATATATATAATAGAGTTTGTCTGACGATCGCTAAATCGTGAAACCCAGGATCACAAACTCACATCTATCTAACCAAATATGTTAACTCTATCTCTGATATTGAGCGCTTTCTAATAAGTACCGTGCATATAATATATAAATAATTATATATAATATTTATTTATATTTATATACACACACTTTTCACACACACACACATACACACACACACACACACATATATATATATATATATATATATATATATATGTATATTATAAATTAATTGATTTAAAATATGGTTTTTCCGCTACACAGTTCTAACCATGTTTCAAAAATGGAAGGTCTGAATTTAATTTTGTAATTAAAGACATTAGTTCCATTTCATCCTCAAGCGAATTTTGGAGTAACTATTAAAATTACACAGCTAAAATCATAATTCACGTTTCAAAGGTTACAGGTTAATTTACTTCTACTAGACAGGGGTGTTTGCGTGTTCTATATGTCTATATTTTGATGTATCCGTTATTAGCTACGTTTTGGTAGGGGGTAGGGATGTATTCTTCAATGAAATCTGACACTGTTCTTTCTTTTTATTTATATATATTAGGTTGGAGCAAAAATAATGACGTAATAATGTCGTTTTTTGACGTTAAAAATACGTCAAAAAACGACATTAATACGTCATTATTTTTGCACCAACCTAATACATATATATATATATATATATATATATATATATATATATATATATATGTATGTATATATATATATATATATATATATATATATATATATATATATATATATATATATTGGCAGCATTTCTTCATTCAAACATGTTTCATTGAATAATATAGACACATGTGTCTACTTAGTTTTATACTCATCCTTTTCAGCTGCCTCATCAGTTGCTTGACCAAGGAAGAAGCCGTAGTTTTTGTTAACCCAAGTACTTTCAACCAGCTTCATAGGTAAATTACAAAGACAAACTTATTATAATTACGATAGACTCTGTATTCCGTTGTGATTGTGATTTTTAAAAATTGTTTACAAAACAATCGTTTCGATATAAGGGAGCTGACCCGAAATCGGTAGAAATAAAAAGAAAATGTTATATTCACTTTAATATGTTCTTGTTACATTCGTAATAAATATATATGACTCCATAGGGCGGGCCAGTCAGTGCTTTTAAATGCGTATTGCACAATGCCTAGCAATATGAGACGGGGTATTAGTACCCGTAAGACACGTCTGACTCAGACGGCACAGGCTTCCGTGATAGGTCAACACCTCTTATATAATCCAGATTGTGTGTATAAATACACGGATTCGTGTTTTTATTTAATTTTTTTATTTTGGGCAAAGCACGGTCGGCAAAACATCTGCACACTTTAGAGGAACAGGATGCATTAAATTATACAGACCATCTTTTTGCCGACAGAATGTCTGACACTCAACTTCTCGAGAGCAACTCTCTGCGGCTTCTCGGTCTCACGTTGACTGCTGACCTGAGATGGAATAAATACATTGAATCAATTGCTTCGTTCACCGCAAGGAAAGTTGGCTCCCTGAGCCGAGCCAGGAAGTTTTTCTCCCCGAAGTCGATCCTCCAGATCTACAAATCAACAATTCGCCCTTGCATGGAGTATTGCTGCCATATATGGTCTGGTGCCCCTTCTGTTTGCCTCGGGGTTCTTGATAGGCTCCAGAGGCGGATATGCAATATAGTTGGCCCTGCTCTGTCGTCTCGTCTACAGTCACTTTCTCGCCTCCCTCTGTCTGTTCTACAAATACTTCCATGGAAATTGCTCCGAGGAGCTGCATTCGCTGGTTCCCAGACGTCATGAGTTCAAGCGCCATACGAGGCTGGCATCCCGCTATCACCCCTTCACTGTCGAAACTCCTAAATGTAGCCGTATCTTCTACTCCAATAGCTTCATGTCTCGCACCTCTCGCCTGCGGAACTCCCTTCCCTTCCCTATTCATGTTTCCCTGTGAGCTATAATCTCCAGCTATTCAAGTGTAATGTCAATCGACATCTCCAGTTGCCTTGATCTGTCCACTACCCTCATCCTTTCTTCTATCACTCCTACCTGATCTTGTTCTAAATTTTCTGTAATCCCTTGCGTCCTAGTGGCTCCCGCTTTGCTTGGGGTGAAATGCTTAAAAAAAAAGAAAAAAGAAAGAGAAAATTATTCGTTCTCCTTTAGTGAGTGGCTTTTGAGTCGATATTTTCCTTTTTATACTCATTTTCTCCCCTCTCTTATTTTTTCCTTCCATTTTCCTTCGTTTCCTCCGAGTGTGTCTATCACCCACGATTCGCGTTAACTTAATGCTAGTCGCTAACGATTCTTCAAATGAGGTGTTGGCTGAAAAAAAGTTCCCTTTATTAAAGGAAAATATGCGGTTTTGTCTGTTTAAGACCACGCGCGCACACACAGAGATATGAGTGTGTGAACAGCGCGCTGAAATAGAGCGTTTATAAAGATAAACAGTGTAGAGATAGGAATGAACACTGCATGATGACCGTCAGCTTCACTCTTCAATGCAAACTGCATTGAAGCCTGAATCTAGTCTGAATTCATCCATTTACTCAAGCTTGTTATTCACTCCCACCATCGTTCTTGCTTTCTCTGTCCTATGAGTGTTAAAATCTCCATATTTCCTCATTATGGGTCTCAAAATACCCCATCTTTTCTCTTTTTGATTATAATTATCTTTCCGTTTTGTTTCCATTTTCTTAAAAAATCTACGCTTCTCGCATTTTCCATCCATAACATTCTCAGCATCCTTCAGTAGAATCACATTGTTGCCTCATGTCTCCTCTTGAACGGTAAAGAAACTCTGCAGCATTTACTAACATGTAGGAGGTTTGATATTACATAATAGTTCAGCGCTCTTTTCGTTCTTTCTGAGGAAATACGGATATTAAATTCTGTGTCTTACCAGAAGTATTTGCCTTGACCACTTAAAAACACCACTTCAACCGCAAGTTGCCTTAATTAATTACTAAATATTTTTAATGCATTAATTGCATAGTTGAATTATATTCTGATGCAGTTATTTTTTACGATGATAATATCAAGTGTTTATAGTTTTCCCCCGTATATAATCTTTGGATTTTCTCCAAGTATCTGCTTGATATTTGTAGGAATATGATAGCCTTCTGTGCTATGTTAATTAATAGTTGGTTCACTGTGTCGGGCTAGACAATTTTGCTCGCCAGAATCTATCTTACATAAGTCAACCAGTGGTCCATGCATTGAAGGTTATTACCACATCTGTTCTGGTGCTTCTTCTGTGTATTTAGATATTCTTGAGAAAATCCAAAGAAGTGACTGCAATGTTATCGGTTCTGACCTGGCATCCCGGTTTCACTTACTTCCCCACCCCATCGTAACGTACCCTTTCCATAAATATTTTCATTGTAATTGTTCAGAAGAACTTTCCTCTTTCGGCTTTACCACTTTAAGTGCAGTGCTAGATTGGCAGCTAGGTCTCATCTTTTTACAGTTGAAATTGCTAGATGTATCCATAACAGTTCCTTTTCTCAAATTTTTCATTTCTGGAACTCCCTTCCGAAATTCTTGCTTTCCAAATGAACTTTGATCTTCCAAAAAGTAAAAGCAATATCAATCGTTATCTTCTGTTTTCTTAATTCCTGTTCTTTTATCGTTCTCTCTTCTTAATAATGTTTTTTCTTTTTCTCATATTCTTTCACATTCATAAGCTCTTTGCGTCTTAGTGGCTTTATTGCCTTATTTGGGGTGAAATGATGAAAATAAATATCTGCTTCCCACTTACTATTGCCTGATAGATGGTATGTTAGTGGGAACGATGGGACCAAACATTCGTTAGCTAAACATACTTTGTTCCGAATATATATATATATATATATATATATATATATATATATATATATATATATATATATATATATATATATATATATATATAAAATAATAATAATAATAGGTTGGTACAAAAATAATGTCGTTTTCTCACATAGTAACATATGTGAGAAAACGACATTATTTTTGCACAAACCTAATAATTCATCGAGCCTAAAGTGATACTCAAAAGAATGCACTGGAGAGCCGTTTCGAACTACTCGGGACTTATCAGCAGTGCGCATCTATTACCGAGAATCGAACCCGCACCGCTTCGATACAACACCAAAAGTACCACGGGCCACGTCGACGAAGAAGAAACTGTCAAGACTCGATATAGCGCCGCTACTCACTCAGTTCCGTAGTGACACTCCGCCAAGTATGCGAAACCCCACGGAACAGTGCCCCAATCCTCAACAGAATGTAGAAAGGACGGGACGGCCGTTTCGTCCTATTTGGGACACATCAGCATTGCACATCCAATGCGCACTGCAATCTGTTGGAGATTATTCTAGGCTCGATGAATTACTATATATGAGTACTCTAAATCCCCCAAATTTCTTCACTTTATGTATGTTATGTTTCCTGCTTTGTATCCTTTAGAGCCGGGTCCAAACTATTATCCTTAGGCGCTATAGGAGAATTGTCATTTACCTGATAGCACTTTTCTTAGTATATGGGATATTCCTCGTAGGACGCTCTTCTGGGCAACTTGTATGTTGATGTTGCCTGGGACACTGTTAATAAAATTGTCCTTTCCTTTTCCAACGAGACCCAGAGCTCCGATAACTATTGATACAGTCTCGGTCTTCATCCCCCAAATCCTGATAATCTCGATCTCCAGGTCTTTGTATTTGGATAATTTATCGATAATCTTCATCGATGTGTTTTCTGCTATATCAATGAACATAGACTTCCTGAATTTATTGTCTTTTATGATAATATCAAGTCTGCTGGCTTTTATTTCCCTGTCAGTTTGAATTGACATGTCCCAGAGGATAGTTACATCGTTATTTTGGGTAACTGTGTCTGGTTGTTGTTCATACTATCTCTCAGTGGTTTTGATTTTGTGCTTCTTGCATATCTTCCAGTGCACATATGTCGCTACTTTGTTAAGTCTGTGATTATATTCATTTTTTGCCAGTTTCGGACATCCTGAGATATGGTCGACAGTTTCATCATATTTTCCACAGATCCTACATTTCGCTCGATAAAGCGTAAAAATAAATCAATCTAGAATGTATGAATAAGAATAAATATTATATATAAAGGAAACTGTACTACAATGGTTAAATGATTAAGAAATAAATAAGAAAAACCTACTTGAACCATCCTGGGTATGACGATAAACTGGCATCCACGTCCTTGGTAAGACGATGAACCGCGTCTAGCAGCGGGGCCTCTGACCGGGAGGTTTTGGGAAGCGTGGAGCCGCCTCTTGATTGCTGTTGTTCCCGGGTTCGCCCTGGCCCGGAGTGGTGGCCCATGTTGGTGTCCCAGCTGTGGGCAGGTGGTTGGCCCCCGAACGGGAGTCGGGGCGCTGTTAAAGTGTGGAGGTGGGTTTTAGTGTCAGAAATACTTTTTGTAAAAAAAGAAATCATTATCAGCAATGGGTTTTTGAGGTAAAAATTATTGCCGGCAGTACATTATTACCAACAGTACATTTTAAAGAAAAAAATTTTGACAAAAATAGATTTTTGAAGGCAAAAATATTACCAGCAACAAAAATCTTGTCGGCATTAAATAATCCATTGAGGTTGATATGCCGTAAAACAAAACAAAACAAAGCAAACCTACTTGATGCGTTTTTTCCTCCGAAAGAACCTCAGACTAATTATGGTTTTACAATTCTGCACTAACCACGGTTTCAAGCATCTCCTGGAGGCGTGGGAATATGGCGTATAAGGAGTAGATGACTGCTGTATTTTCTAACGTTATTTTGACACAAGTGATTTCGATTAATAATTTTTTATAAATCTTGTGGTGACATTTACTTGACAATCAAGTCGTAAGTTTGCTTTCCGGCTTCGTACTTGACATGTTTCCAATGTCATTCAAAACATTCCATTGCTTTTTTTAATTAAATAACTTCTAAGATTAGAAAAAAAAATATTACCCTACTATTAATTTCAGTTTCCTTTAAATTAACCGTTGATCTCTGAAGGCAGAATTTGATTAGTGAAGGCGAATCAGTGAAAATATAGACTCAAAGAAAAGGAAGACATATCAAGTGAACTCATAAAATTCGTATTTGTTTAGTATCATTGATTTCCTATAATTTGAAATGACTTCTTGTTGAAACTCGTACCACTTACCAACCCAGCACTTCGATATATTTTATATAATCGCTAGATCAGCCACGTAAATTTGCGTACAGGCTCTTACAATATATCACCATTCTTAGTAGATTCTATATTGTCACAATGTGGGATAGTCAGTGACAAAGGTGATAGAGAGAAAAGGAAAAAGAATACAGATGAATTTGGCTTGCTTGAATAAACCTTCTTTCAAAAGTTTTGAAACTACCAGCATCTCTCGTTTTGTGCGCATGTGTAGACGTGACAACATCAAGAAAACCCAGTCCAATGAAACCCCAACGGATGAAATGCGTCACAAAAACTTTTTCAATTTGTCATTGTTGAAACTTGACTAATGCATGGAATAATAATGCAACACAAAATTTACTTAGAACAAAATGTATTGAAACAAGAAAGTGTACACAATATTTACATATAGTCTTTTGTATATTCCTGGGAAGACCGTTCCTGGAGAATGTGTTGACTGAGTCGCAGTCGGGCAGAGTCTCTGGTTGAATCTCTTGATTCCTCCCCTCTCTTGCCGGTACCAACCATATTTATATGGTCGGTACTCCACTATGCAAATTAGGTGGATCCTACCACAACAGTCATACTATTTTTCTACTGTTTGTTGATATATACAATTATACCAAATTATATATATATATATATATATATATATATATATATGTGTGTGTGTGTGTGTGTGTGTGTAATTATGAGTACGTGACCGAACGGATAGACTGTTCCGATCATGATACCCGTGTTCGAATGTCGTCATAATCGATTTGATGTGATCTATCTGTGGAGCCGATCCCAACGTTGAAAATGTCTGAAAACTATACCACGTGTTAACCCAAGTCTTGTTATTGAAACTCCTCGGACGCATTAGATGATTTTACAAGCATAGAGTTAGATGTCATCGTGGCCAGGGATTTGAGCGTGCTAGATTTTTTTCAACTATTGATCCCACCAGATTGTGCATCCTCTCTCCGACACTGTAACTAAGATCTGCTTAGCAGATAAACCACAGGTGAGCTCTTCGGGTGTTGAGAAAGTTGAATGTTGAAAACACACAAATTGTGCCTGAGCGGACATCTGCAACAAGGATCAGCTATCCACGCCAGCAGACGGGTGTGTTTGGAAACGTGGAAACTGCCATTAGATCTTGTGTATGTGTTTTATTCAGATTTTTAAATTATTTTTTCTGCGTTCATCTTCCTAGTCGCCTATTCGAGAGACTTTTGAAACTTTCCAAGATTTGGGCCATGAAAAAATAAGAAGGCATTTCCACCGGCTTCTTCGAAGCTGTTTGCCCGCGGGCTCAGAAGGGTTACTGATGAAAGGCGCAGTTAGGGCTGTATCTCCGGATGATTCAATCCAGATTATAGATTCACTTACCTCCTGTAGGTGTGACTGTCCCACTACCTAGTTTACCGCTCCAGAAAGTACCTGATTCCTCCTGATATCCTCTTTTCTCAATAGGAGTAGATAGGTTCGTCTCTATGTTCAATGCACACTCCTCCCTAGACTTTTGAACAGGAGTAGAGATTTACCACTCGTTCCTGTTTCGGATGGGGTTTCCGGCTCCTTCTAAAGTCTACTTCAACGTGTTCGCTTAAAACTTTCAGTTTTTTTTTTATTTATTTATTATCGATTTAATTCTTCTTTCATCAATACAAGTAGATAGGTTTGCCCAGTATCCAGTTCACAACCTTCCCTGGTCTTCTGAACAGGAGCAGAAGTTTATCCCTTGTTTCGTGTTTAGGATTAGGCTTCCGGTACTTTCTAAAGCTTTTTTCATCTGTTTCATTTCTTGTGCCCCCTTGCGTCTTGTAGGCCATATCTTTTTGCTTGGGGCCTCTTACTCTGTATCCCTCTACGTTAACTGCCTATTGGGCAGCAATGTAAAAATATCACATTTCTATATCCCCTGACCTTAAATAGACAAGAAAAAAGCCGAATAAAAATTGCAGAACATCTCTTCCATATATATATATATATTCTATAGCCTTGGATGGCATCTAGTTTATCGCAGTAAGAAATGGCAAAAAAAAAAAAAAATCTGCATCTCCCCATCGAAAAGATACATGATCGCCTAAGCGTGTATCACGCATGACACATAACTGAGTCTTTTATTTTGCCTGAGACAACCTGAAATAAAGGAACGTTTTTAGAGGGTTATTCGGCATATTGTTTTTTGAGTATCTATGTATTGTTAATGAGTACTATGTTTTTGAATATCTGATTGTTAGGGGTTTCTTGGGAATTTTTTAATCTGTCAGTCATTGTTTAAGTTTTTAAATTATTGAGATTTGGAACAGCACGTCAAGAAAGTGACGCCAAGGTACAAAGCCTATCATGGCACCTAATCTGATATGAGTATAGCATGCACATCCTTCACGGCCAAATGTGCGCCAATTGCTGACAGATTTTAATAAAAGCCTCGCGTAAAACTTGCAGGTGGGGCCCAGTTAGAAATACCTTCAGGCCTGGTAAGACAATCCGCGAGAACGGTCTTTGATTGATAGTGTTCCTGAAGTATCTTGGTGTCATTTCTAAGTCACCTTGGCTGATTCATTTTTCAAGGTTAGAAAACCTGGTCAAAATACTCCCCAACTATTCCCGCTCAAGAACAGAGATGCATTGTGTATGTACTCCTAGGGGACATGTTATTATTATTATTATTGTTGTTGTTGTTGCTGTTCTTACTGTTGTTGTTATTATTATTAATAATAATAATCATTAATAAAAATAATAATAATAATAATAATAATAATAATAATAATAATAATAATAATAATAATACAAAAAATTGTTCTGACAAGTACAGCCCACACTTTACGAAGGGCTCTATCTATGTAATTTTTTTTTTTTTTTTTTTGTCAGTGAAAAGTGTCATGATGCCATTTCTAACCTTAGGTCCCTGGGTGGGACCCGGAAAGAAATGTGTAAACGCCAGAAAGCAAAGAAAATAAAAATAATAATAATAGAACCCCTTATCCATTAGTGTTACGTAGTGCAGGGTGAAAAGCTGAAACCGAAGATTTTATTTTTGCTGGACAGGACCAATGCTTGCTAGATAGAAATTACGAAGCACATATACTAAAAAATCGTATTAACCCGTAATGCAGATTTTTTTTTTAATAAATGTCCAGAAAAAAGTGACTCTCTTGTAACAGTTTGTACAGTGTTATCAGCCACTGAATATAAAATTCCTCACTGTAGACTGTTCAAAAATCTGCAATGGAAAATATACAACTTTTACGGGAAGGAGATTGCAAGAAACTAGTATGAACCTCACCCAGACACGGTTACAGAGAGAGGGTCTGTAATTTTATGGGACTTTACAATACACATAGAACAATCAAAGCTGATCACCCAGGCACCACAAAAAGAGAATGTGCTTTTTTTTTTTATTGTCATGGCAGTCCCTGCGGATTGTAATGTATATTGGAAGATCTTAAAAAAAATATATCAAAATACAACGATCTTGAGGAGGAACTCTAAAAAAATGTGACAAATGAGGGCCTTAATAATTCCAGTTGTAGTTGGATCTCTCGGATTGATTGGAATTGGTTCCATTTGACCCATTGAAGGAATTCCTGCTTGCCTATGCCTTAAAGAAATACAAAAAATTGTCCTCACAAGTACAGCTTACACATTACGAAGAGCTTTATCTGTATAAAATGTGTGTGATTTTAGTTTTTTTTTTTTTTGTTTTACAAAAATGATCAGTGGAAAATGTCATGAAGCCATTTCTGACCTTGGATCTCTAGTTTGAACCCGGAACTAAATGGGTATACAACAGAAATCAAGACTAAATGAAGTATTACTGGATTGCCATCTATAAACAACACGTTTACTGTTGAAATAGCTAGATGCAACCGCCTATTCTACTCCAAAAGTTTCTTTTCTCGCACTTCCCACCTGGGGAACTCTCTTCGTTTTACTTGCTTCCCTGATAACTACGGTCTTCAAAAATTGAAATGTAACGTCTATCGCCATCTTCTATTTTCTTGAACCTTATCCATTTTTTACCCTTTGTTCAGTTGTCGCTATTCTCAGTCTTCCCTTCACTCCCTGGAACACCCTGCGTACTAGTTGCACTCCCGTCTTGTTTGGGTATTAAGAAAATATCTTTGTTTGCCTTTGTTTTGAGTAGTAGGAGTTGGTCCCAAGTTTCAGCCGAAAACTTCAACAGAAGAAGTTCGTTTTTTTTTTGTTTTTTTTTATCGGAAGATGAAAACTGATGAGATGCCATGCAATCAGAGAAAAATGTAATTGTAGTCATAGAGAAATCTACGCAAGATGTGAGATGTGCTCAGAAGTATGAATCCTTTGCAAATCAAGTATTTTAGGCCTATCGGGAATTTGATCTGCATAGTTGTTTGTTCCTTTTGATATAATTCCCAAAGCCCCGATAAACAACACGTAATGTTAATGTCCTGAGGTGCTATATTCTCTTGATTTCTATTTGGGTTGCTATTATTATTATAATTATTATATGGATTGCTACAACCAGAATTAAACTCCTGTAATACTGACATTCATCAGTAAAACTGAGACTTTAAAATCTTATAACAAAATGATCGTTCTTAAGTGATTTTTTCTTCAGATGAGATGTTCTGATCTGAATAAACTAAGATCTCACTAGCCAAGGATAATGAAACGAGAGATGACTCTAAACTAAAACTACTCTGAAAAATATATTTCCAAGGCGTCAGATATTAGCAACACATTAAATAATAATAATAATAATAATAATAATAATAATAATAATAATAATAATAATAATAATAATATATCTTTGAAGATCTTCAAAAAAGCTATCAAAATACAAGGACGTTGAAATCGAAATCACAAAAATGTGGCACATGGGAACATCAACAATCCCTGTTGTAATTGGAGCCCTCGGATTCGTTGGAAAAGATTCCAGTAGACTAATTGAAGGGATTTCTTGTAGCCTATGCCTTAAAGGAATACAAAAAAAAAATATTCCCACACCTTACGAAGGGATTTATGTAAAATATATTCTTTTATTTTGTGTCAGTGGAAAATCTTATGATGCCATTTTAACCTTTGGTCTGTGGGCGGGACCCGGAACGAACTGTGTACACACCAGAAATCAAAGGAAATATAA
>OZ010608.1:55566555-55596555 GCA_963932145.1 Acanthosepion lycidas | reverse complement strand
TATTTATTTTCTTTTTATTCCTTTCTTTCTTTTTTCTTTCTTTCTATACATCTTTATTTCATAGTGTTTCCTTTTTTAATTATTTTACTTTTTTTCTTTTCTCCTTCTTTCTTTCTTTCTTTCTTTCTTCTTTTCTTTTCTCTTCTCTTCATCGATTTTTCTTTCTTCTTATTTATTTTCCTTTTCTTCCTTTCTTTCTTTTTTTCTTTCTTTCTATACATCTTTATTTCTTTATTTCATAGTGTTTTCTTTTTAAATTATTTTCCTTTTCTTTCTTTTCTCCTTCTTCTTCTTCTTTCTTTTTCTCCATCTTTATTTCTTTATTTTCTTATTATTTTTCTTTTCTTCTTTTCATTCTTTTTTCTTTCTTTCTTTTCCTCTTTATATCATCGTTTTCTTTGTCTTATTTATTTTCCTTGTTTTTCCTTTCTTTTTTTCCTTTCTTTTTTTCTTTCTTTTACTTTCGATAAATCTTTATTTTTTTATTTCATAGTGTTTTCTTTTTTATTTATTCTCTTCTTCTTGCTTTCTTTTTTATTTTCCTTTCTTTCTTTTTTCTTCCTTTCTGTTCATCTTTATTTCTTTAGTTCATCACTTTTCTTTTTTCTTATTTATTTTCCTTTACTTCCTTCCTTTCTTTTTCCTTATGTTTCTTCCTTCCTTTCTTTTTCCTTATGTTTCTTTCTTTCTTTCCTTCTTTCTTTCATCGCGCTTCTTTTGCTTTTATTTATTTGCCTTTTTATTCTATTTTTCATTCTTACAATTTTTTTGTTTCTTTCTTTTTATTAATTTCTTTGTTTTATTTGACTCTTTATCCGATATCTTATTTAATAACGCACACACACGTACCAATCATCTAACCGGGGTGGAGGGATATACAACATTACTAGGTTTCTTAGCGACTGTTTATTTAGGCCTTAGAAATGTGTTCTTAATTTTTTTTTTATCTCATTCCTGTATTTCTATCATCCACTCTTCCCTGCCACCAGCATTCTTAAATGAATTTGTAACTACTTATAGAATATTCATTCCTTTTTTATTGTACAATGTTTCTTTCTTTCTTTCTTTCTTTCTTTCTTTCTTTCTTTCTTTCTTAGCTTTCCAGGTCGCTTTTTTTTGTTTGCTTATTTGTTTGCTTATTTGTTTGTTTGTTTGTTTATTTGCTTGTTTGTTTGTTTGGGTCTTTCTTTTTTTCTTTCTTTCTTTCTTTCTTTCTTTCATTTTCCCTCTTTCGTTTTATTTTAATTTTCTTTCTGTTTTCCATTTCTTCTCTTCATGATCTTTGTTTGTTTGTTTGTTTGTTTGTTTCTTTCTTTCTTTGTTTGTTTGTTTCTTTCTTTCTTTCTTCCCTGTCTGTTTTCCCCTTTCTTTCTTTCCTATCTTTTTCCTCCTCTTCTTTCTTTCTTTCTTTCTTTCCTTCTTTCTTTCTTTCTTTGCTTTCCAGGTCGCTTTTTTTTGCTTGCTTGCTTGCTTGCTTGATTGTTTGCTTGCTTGTTTGTTTGTTTGCTTGTTTTTTGTTTGTTTCTTTGCTTCTTTCTTTGCTTTCCAGGTCGGTTTTGTTTGTTTGCTTGCTTGTTTGTTTGTTTGTTTGTTTCTTTCTTTCTTAGCTTTCCAGGTCGGTTTTGTTTGTTTGTTTGTTTGTTTGCTTGCTTGTTTGTTTTTTTGTTTGTTTGTTTTTTTGTTTGTTTGTTTGTTTCTTTCTTTCTTTCTTTCATTTTCCCTCTTTCGTTTTGTTTTAATTTTCTTTCTGTTTTCCATTTCTTCTCTTCATTTTCTTTCTTTCTTTCTTGACCTTTCTTATTATTCCTTTATTATTATTTTTTTTCTTCTTTCGTTTTTTGGTAATCACAGTTTACGATTATCTCATTTACTTATTTTTTTTTTCTTCTCTTCCATAAAACACTCCCAATTTCTCCGCACTTCTCAACTTTCCCTCTCTTTTTTTACTTTCATTTCTCTCTTTTCTCTTCCTCTCTTCTTCTTTAATCCTTTTAATTCTCACTCTCTATTATCTTTTCTTTCTCTCTCTTAATCACCACTCACTTTTCTCTCTCCCTTTTCTCTTCATAATCTTTATTCTATCTTCTATTTTTTTTTAACTCCGTCTTTTCCGTTTCTTTTTTCCTTACTTTTACCCTCCCTGTTTTCACTCTCCCCCACATGTTGGGCTTCTCTGTCTTTCTATTTCCTTTTTTTTCCCTCACAATCTCTCCTTATCATCTTCGTCATCTCGCATTTTTGATATCTATTCTTCGCATTGTCTCACGAATAGTTTTTAAATTTGCCTCTGAAAGAAGAAAAATTAATCTAATCTCAAGATACTATCGTTTATACCATCGAAGTAGTTCTCCCCGGTTTCTATACAAGAACAGTTTTCTGGTAGAAACGATTCTCGTGATTTATTTAAATTACTCATTATCCAATATATACATGTTGATTGCCCCATCTTCACAGATCACTGCCGTTTTGCCCATCAACACCTACATTTAATCTAGATCACTGTTTCCTCTCGAATGACTTCGAAGGTGGTTCTTCAAACCAGCAGCTGATTTGCAAGGCCTATAGCAGAGGTGACAGATGTGCTACACACACACACACACACACACACATATATATATATATATATATATATATATATATATATATATATATATATATATATATATATATATATCCGAATGTAATGAGAACGAAAATAATATATATTATAACGTTCACAGCATAATTCAAAAGAGGGCAACATCAAGAGTAGAGCAATAATTATTTATTATAATTTTTGCATATGGACAAAATATACTCACTACAAAGATGCATTTTTTACCAGTCGAGATGCATGCGCATCGAAACAGGAATGCATCTTTTTTGTAGTGATTATGTATTGTCCATATGCAAAAATTATATATATATATATATATATATATATATATATATATATATATATATATATATATATATATATATATATATATATATATATATAAAGAAAGAAAGAACAGTAAGATATATAATCCGGTGTTCTTATAGATATTTTTTATTTTTACAAAATAGTGCTCAATGTAAATTTACAGAGCATTAATATTATAAATTAATTGATTAAAATATGTTTTTTTTCGTTACACAGTTCTAACCAAATTTAATTTGTATTAATGTTATATATATATATATATATATATATATATATATATAACATTAATACAAATTAAATTTGTCACTTACTTCATTCAAGTTATATTCAGCATCACGAACCTACAGTTTCTTAGACAAAGAATTTTTGTGATTGTTCCATCCCCTCGTCAGGAGGTTTCAGCAATTGACTGAAGATTTTATCATTTTCCCTATCTTTATACAAAGTTTCAGGAAATTAATTTATGTCGTACTTGGCCGTCCTCATTATTGGTATGAGTTTGATTTTTTTCCTCTTTTTGTGTGTGTAGTGCATATGTGTCAAATGTATATATATTTATATATATATATATATATGTATACTGCCGTTCCAAAAACGACATTATTACGTCATTATTTTTGCACCAACCTAATAGAAACTTTATATTTTGTGGAGGCACACACGTTTGAGTAGATAACACATATGTTTTTTTTTTTAACAGTAAATTAATATCTCACAGCTTAAATATGGATGTGTCTTTCCATAAGAATCGAAACTTTTCTGCCATGGCTTCCTGTAGATTATGGTAAACACGCGTGGTTTAGACGTAGTTTCTTTGATAAAAAACATTCAATGCCTGTTCGTTTCCGGTCGTGAGGCCCATTTTCTTTAATATAACTTTTCATCTCTATGTCTGCAAATAATAATTTCACTTTTAAAAAAACAAAACATGGACGTCTACTAGAACACGTGTTCCCACTAAAAGGCCGGATCTGGCAAGCCTCTCGCTTCTCTACCGCTACTTCCACGGGAGGTGCTCGGAAGAACGACATTCCATGGTCTCACCAGGACAAAGCGTCACGGCTAGGACCAGCCATGCTATATACATAATAACAAACCACACAGATTTCCTCCGTATCCCTTCGGTGAGAAGTAAGTTCCACTCGAACAGCTTCTTCCTAGGAACACCTGCCCTGTGGAACAGACTCTCAAGAGGATGTTTCTATGATCATGACAATCGACCTGTTCAAAGCCAGGGTTAACCATGATCTTCCCGTCGTGTATATATATATATATGTGTGTGTGTGTGTGTGTGTGTGTATATATATATATATATATATATATATATATATATATATATATATATATATATAGAGAGAGAGAGAGAGAGAGAGAGAGATACAGGTTTTGAGTAACGTGTTTCGTTCTTTAAGATTTCATTGTATTGAAGTTCGAAACGCGACACACGAACATATTTATCACTTCGTCGTAAAGTTGTTCTTGATATTCAAAAATTCATTATATCTTTTTTCGATATATATATATATATATATATATATATATATATATATATATATATATATATATATTACATTTTGGCAGCATGTTTTCATTAATACATGTCTCATTAAATAATTTTAACAAGTTTTGTCTACTTATTTTTAATAGGATCCCCTCGTAATCACGGACAATTTTCTTATTATCCTTATTAAAGGAAGAAAGAAAATTACCATGTTGATGCATATTCATTTTATTCCGTGTACATTCGATATTAGGTCAATGTCGTTATCAGGTCCTTGTTTATCTAAGGCAAAATATTGTTGCTTTCATCGGAAAATTAAATTTTTACGTGTGAAGCTAAATATATTAAATAATTGAAACCATCCTTTCATAAAATTAATTATGAATACTGGCCAAATATTTTAAAATGTTAACAGTGGATAATTTAAAATATCTCAGTTTTAACTAATACTTTTAAATACATGAAATTCCAGGCATCTGAAGAATGCCGGAGCGTACAACGGCCGAAACGTTATGAATATGGAAATAAAATTGAGGACAACAAGCAATGTAAATAATATATATATATATATATTAGGTTGGTGCAAAAATAATGTCGTTTTCTCACATAAAGTTGAACGTCAAAAAACATTATTTTTGCACCAACCTAATATATATATATATATATATATATATATATATTTAAGTTATGAAGGACTTGGTAAGCCGTATGAGTAATCCCAAGAAGGATGAAATCCTGAGAGCTCAATGTAAATCCAGAGCTAATATTTTAAAGAAAAATAGACCACTTTAAGGTACCATTATAATAATTTATTTCACCAGAGTCCTTTGAAAGGACGCCTAATCATCAGATTGCACTTCCAAAAGTAAAAAAAAAAAAATTAATTGTGTGTGTGTGTGTGTTGAGAGAGGGAAAGAGACTGAAAGAGCGACTGTTCCACACTTAACGACCGGTTTCGTTGCAACGACCTGATCGCTAAAGGAGCAAATCGCTATGTGAGAAGTTATACTGCTATTTAAGGAATCCTACGCGTGCAAATGATTTGTGTCAACCAACTTTAACTTATATCAATTTATGACATTTCTAATTTATTTCTCATTGTTTATGAAGAAATGTAATATACTGAACAGTAAACGTAATTTGTAAAATCAACTCTCACTCTGTATATATATATCTTATTTACATTACTTCAGATTGCCTTCTGTAAATACAGCACAAGGGAATTTTTGTTCAATTTTTCACTTGATTTATTCATTATCATTTGTTTGAATTCATTTTCAAGAAAGAGAAAACCTTTATTTTAGATTTTATAGCTAGTCGTACGTTAAATAAGGAAGTCGCTCAGTAAGGGTGGCTGTGCATATATATATATATATATATATATATATATATATATTGATAATATTAGTGGTCAATATATATATATATATATATATATATATATAAATTTCCAAGAGGATAGAATCCATGTAGAGTTCAATGTCCAGGACAGAGCGAGAATATAATATAAAAGGCTGAAAAATTAATATTCCATGGTTATAATTTATTACACTGGAATATATATATATATATATATATATATATATATATATATATATATATATATATATATATATATATATATATATATATATATATATATGTCTGTGTGTGTACACACACACACACACATATATATATATATATATATATATATATATATATATAATATATATCTGTCTGTCTAACTGTTTCTGTATATATACATACATATATATATATATATATATATATATATATATATATATATATATATATATATATATATATATATATTGGTGTGGGAAGGTGAGTGAAAGAGGATGAGAGAAAAAGAGGAGAAAATAGAGAGAATGAGAAAACGACGGTGAAAAAAAGAGAAAAAGAATCACAAAGATCGACAGACAAAAAAATAGATAGATAGATAGAAACAGAGTGAAACGGATTATATAAATGAACAGAGATAGATAGATAGATAGATAGATAGATATGATCAGATTATATAAATAAACATAGATAGATAGATAAGCCGTGGATGTTACTTAAAAAGAAAACTTTATATATTCGCTTACATATTGATTTCGTAAGGCTAAAAATAGCTTGGGTTTGAGTTTCATCGGTGAAAATGTCATAAATTCGTCCGTTAAGATTAAGGATAATCCTTGGTAATAGATTTATAGTCTCCTCTGAGCTAAAGAAGAAGCAGTTTGGTGTAATTGGGACTCTCAGTAAACACTCCTCAGCCCACCTGTCTACGTCCGTCTCTATTCACTAGCCATTAAAACATCTTTCATATAATTTGAGCCGTTACATACCACAGAACAAATGCAACGTCATCTCGTAAGAACACAAAAATGTGAGGCGGTTTACCTGCAGGCGTGTGGATATAAAATGACTGAATGATTTTTATTATGTATAAATTTGAAATCTACCTACACTCACTATACGTACATATATGTGTGTATTAATATTAGTATGCGTACGTGGACATTTACTAAAATTCGTTAAGTCTGGCACAAGATCTTCTCTTTTCTAGCACTCTTCGCTTGTGGGACTGTCTTCTGGCTCTATGCTTTCAAGACAACTTTCATCTACAAAAATCTAAATGCAATGTCAATCGCTATTCTGCTTATTCTTTCCCCTTCCCGCTCATTATTAATGTTTTTGTTTCTGATTCTTTTACACTCTTTAACCCCTTGTGTTTTAGTGGCTTTACTACCTTGCATAGAGTGATACCGGTTAAAAAAAGAAAAAAAGAAAGATTAAACTAGTGGGGATCGAATTACAAACACTCTTACGAGACTGCTTTTTTTACTATGGTAGGGGCTTGAATTTTTTCTAATACCATCACTTGAGCTAACCGTAAAGAAAATGAAAGGAAATAAGAGTTGGAAGAATGTGTAGCGTCAATATTCCCGCTTGTTTTGAAAGTGAATATTTCTCGGAAATTTTGTGGGTGTGGGGATGAGAATTTATTATTATTATTATTATTATTATTATTATTATTATTATTATTATTATTATATATTTTACTATTCGAAACATGTTCATCTTGGTTTTTATAAACAGCGTTTCGACCGTTGACCAGCCGTCTTCAAGCACCTGTTTAAGTACTCGGTAACATTCTTGGTGTTTTTTACCTGGAAAGAGAACAGGTTAAAATCGTTTTGCGTGGGCCCAACTATATCTGCCCAATGGTGAGAGGAAAAATATCATTCAGGCTTTCAGTAATGGTATGAACATTTATACTCTGGCTTCCATCTTCAAATTCATTGAAGAACCATCAAGAGAACGAATAAGTTTTGAAAAGAGGGATCAGCAGAGAGCTTCCTCTCTGCTGCTCCCTCTTGATCAGGAGTTCACAATAGGAAGAAGGATCATCATTTCAACTTAGAGCTAAAGAGACCAATTAGTAAAGATCCAACTAACGTTTGACACGCGAGATCGAACAAATGAACAATTTTGCTGTTACACACGGTATAGGCAAAAAAGAAATAAAAACAAGTATTTAAAGGATTTAACTTGTTGCATTCATAATTAAAAGCATTACGATGAGTCCTGTTCTTTGATTTACACCAGTTACAAGCAGACTATTACAAGCAGACATGCTACGTCACTTCCACGGCATCGAATCACTCTAATTTCCCTCGTATTCCAAGAGTAAGGACTTCCTACTCAAACAGCTTTTTTTTTCCCAAGAACTGTTATTTTGTGGGGGAAAAGCTCCCACGTGGATGCTTTCCTGAACATTGCAATCTTAAGTTACGAACTAGTTGTTAGTTATCCTTCCTATCCTCATAGTCTTCACTTGCTACCATCTCCGCTTTCATTCATCTACACATCATTCATAGTAACAATTTGAACAATATCCCTCTACCTTTAGGGACTCTCGAGACCTGTAGTAGGTGAACTATAGTAAAAAAAAATTACTGTTCTATTAAAAGTATAGCGCTATTTCAAATGCGAAGTGTCTACTATGATAACGTTTGTAGGAAATAAAAATGTTGGGTTAAAATTAAATCCAATGGTTCTTTCGCTATTTTTGAAACGACTTTTTTCATCCAACTTTATCTCTTTAATATAAATGCTTGTCAAGCTGTTCTCCGCTCACTTTGGTCCCTAAAATTGTTTCTTTGATGAAAAAGGGGATAGCGGTTCGATTCCTGTGGTAGGCACAAATTCTCTTTAGAAAGATTTCTAAATTTAGTCCGATTTCTATTAATTTTATTGCTTAAAAAACAAAAAACCAGGGACAACGACTCAAACACGTCTAACCAATAAAAATTACGTTATATATATATATATATATATATATATATATAGTGAGGTGTATATATATAATGATATATATATATCTATATCTATATATATATATATATATATATATATATAAAATGATATATGAAGAAATATAGTCTTATGATGTCCTATATTTATGGGATAAAGTGCTCAATATCAGAGATAGAGCGTGTGTAAATATAGAAGTGAACATAGAAGTCAACACTTAGAGGCGACAGTCTGTTTCATGCTAGATGCAATCATCAGCCCACATTTATAAAACGATATATATATATATATATATATATAATGATATACATATATAATATGATATATAAATATATATAAAATGATATATATATATGTGTGTGTGTGCGTGTGTGTGAAATGATATTTTTATGAAAAAACTTTTACACAAATTTCGAGACTCAAAGTTTATATCTCGTCATCAGGCAATTTTCGGGAACTTTGGTGAAAATGATATACATTTGAAAATAGAAACCAATATGTTTGCTTATTAAAGAGTTGACATGTAGGGGGAATCCAGATTTTTTAGATCTTATGGGTGTGTCTCTTTTAACTAATCAGAAGGAAGGTCAACGCTAAATTTGCAAAGTTAGAAATGTAGGTTAGATGTTGGGGGATGTATGGTATTCATACATGTCTAGGGAACCGCCATGTTAACGACACGACACCTTACTTCCGGCAAAAAGTATACATTTAAGTTACGAAGAAATCTTCTTAGACATATGTATATCCCTGGCAATGAGTTATTCTTTGTTTTTTTAGAAAAAAATATTTTAACATATATTTTAGAACTAGGTCAAAAGGACCCCTGGTATGATTAAAAAATTAAAACATTTTTATATATTTTTGAACCAAAATGCAATTCTTTTTTTATTCATTATGTATTCTTAATACTAAACAATTTAAAATGAAAGATCAAGGAATTAATTTAATATTACATGTGCCATAATATATAATATAATAATGGATATATAACTAATACATAGACTTATTTGAAAATTCATTAACTGTATTTTAAGGTGAACATTTTACAATGTCCACGGGCAGCTCATTTCACTGATTTAATAGATCATTATTTTTAAGAAACTTAATGCATAGATTTTCATGTATACACAAGGGACATGGGCCAGTTAAGGACTTACATATTCTCTTCTTTTTTTTTTTTTTAATAATGTTATGCTCTACTTCGTATTGAGTACTTTTAAATGCCAGAGAACTATGGATTCTAAACCTGTTCATTTTATCTTCATTTGTATATATATATATATATATATATATATATATATATATATATATATATATATATATATATATATGTATGGCTGGCCACTCGTATTCGAGGATACCCGTCTACTAGGGTGACTAGCCAATCCCTATTGCAGACGGTTGACCAGGCGCATTTGTGTTTATTCTGTTATTCAACACCCACAGAGCCCACCTGTGGTTTATACTGCAACTATACTGAGAAAACCTTAATTACAGTTTCCGGGAAAGATCGTGTTATCTAGCGTGATCAACAATTTGAACAGTGCCAACAAGATGAAGCCCTCGGTCACGATGACTTGTGACTTCGTTCTAGCAGAGCTATCGACGGCCCCCAAAGGTTTCGTCTACCCAATTTCACTCAAAAGGCTTGGATTAACTCGTGATATGGTTTTCGGACACTTTTCAAAGTTGCTGAACGCTGAGATCATGCCTTCCAGTCTAATAACATCAATAGTCTCCTTCCTGACAAATCGACCCGGGTGAGATTCGAACCCTGGTCTCATAGTCAGAATGTGAATTTTTTAACCATTTGGGCACGTGCTCCTTGAAGCAGGGTAACATCACTGATGACCTCATACCGTTGCATTTTACAAATGTAATTTAACAATATACATATATCTGTATCCTTGGAAACAGTAAATAATGATTTTTTGCCATGCCTTTAAAACCCAGTAAATTTTTAAAATAACTTACTCCAAAATTGACTTGAGGATGGAATGGAACTAATGTCTTTAATTTAATTACAAAATTAAATTCGAAGCTTTTAGCTTCCATTTTTGAAACATGGTTAGAACTGTGTAGCGAAAAAACGTATTTAAAATCAGTTAATTTAAAATATTAATGCTCTGTAAATTTACATTCAGCACTGTTTTGTAAAAATAAAAATATCAATAAGAACACCGGATTATATATCTTACTGTTCTTTCTTTATATATATATATATATATATATATATATATATATATATATATATATATATATATTGTGTGTGTGTCACATCCGTCGGTCTTGAGAGTTATGCGTTCGCCAGGGGGCAGGTCTGGGTAGATATTTTTATGAGTGATCGGCAGTTGTCCATGCAGCACGTTGTCCCACTTCACGCCACCAATGTTGTCTAAGAGAAAAGTAGAGGACAATACAGCTTGACACCGGACACGTCGCAGAATTAAACAGAAAATCACAATGGACTGTCTTAGGGACTCCGGCTCTGGACTTGAATTCAGGTTTGTTATTCTCCTAGTTCAGTTGCCAACCATGGCTACAGAGCACAGATTGCCCTACCATTTACACATAGAGGTTTTGAATTCAGATATTTTCTTTCTCCCAGACCGGTTGCCACGCAAAGCTAGAGAACCCAGTCTGTTCTGCTATTTGCCCATTTATAGTTTATATGTTTTTGTTTGCCATGTTGACAAATATGAAAGATTTCTCAGGGTTTACCTGCAGAAAAAGACAATATGCATAAATTTAAAAGACAATAGGAAGGGGGTATTATTATTGTCGATATGGAAAACAAAAACATACACACAGATATAGTCAGAATTTTTGCCTTAAAAAGTTCACATTGGAGGAAACGCGTCGGCTAACAATACAGCTATCCTATCGTCGATTACCTTTATTACCTGCATACAGGGTGAGATGGATAAATTATCGCCGAAATTATGCAAAAAATGAAAATAAAACTGACATCGCATTTTAACAGATATATTTACCAAAATTACACAGAAATATCTTGAAAACCTAACGTGTTAATTTATTCAATAAAATCGCCATTGATTTCAAAAACTGTCTCCAGACAACTTCTGAATCTCGTGCATCTCTTCTGGTTGGTCTCGTTGACTAAGTTCGTGAATGCTACCATAATCCTTGCCTTCAGATCATATTTGGTGTTACAAGGAGTTTTGTTGTTTTCTCGATTAACTGCGCTCCACACATAATACTCAAGGGGGTTAATGTAAGGGGAGATGAGGTCGAAAATATTGTCTCACAACCATGCCTGAGCTCTCCTGCTTGTGTGGGATGAGGCATAATCAATTTGCCAGACATAAGGTCTTCCATCAGCCACCCTCTTGACCCAGAGCAAGACTACTTCCTCAAGGCATTTGATGTAGGCCTCCGTGTTGAATCAGAGGCTCTCATCAACAAATTCGGGAGTTCTTTTCTTATCAAAACGATCAGAATAAGTTTTCCGAGATGCCCTACCTACCTTAATCACTATTAGACTAATCTAATTCTTTCGGGATCCTTTGGATTATCCTCAGATTGACATACAAACACTCTGAAATATTTGTCGAGGTTCCGTTGCGAATGCCATGCAGTGGAGCGTGCTGTTTCCAAATATCTGGCGGAGTGAATTGCGTCATGTTGCTCTTTATCTCACAGACGGTGCCTGACTGGCCCTTTTATATTGTGCAGTCGACAAAACCAGAAACAAACAATACGCACGCGCAAAATTAAAAATATAAAATATTTGCAATCTTCAGGTGCAAATATGTTCTGGACATGTTGCCTCCTGAAGATTGCAAGAAACTTCGAGTGGAGTTATCATCATCGAATATTATGTATATTCACAAATATATATTATAGCTTTGTTTAATAATATTGATTACTGTGTTTATAATACCCGAGGAAGAAATATATTTATACCTACATGTACGGTCAAGAAGATATTTTATCCTACTCATTACTGCATATATATATATATATATATATATATATATATATATATATATATATATATATATATATATATATATAATATTAGTGGTAAATATACACATATATATGCAAAATATATAAATATATATACAGAGGTGCATACACATACATGTAAAATTTTAGAATAAAAAATTCCGAGAGGATACAATCCAGGTACAACTCAATGTCCTGGACAGAGTAAGGATATAATAAAAAGGCTTAAACACTAATATTCCATGGTCATAATTTATTCCATTGGAATCGTAAATACGATCCAATTCAAAAAGAAAACAAAAAAGAACAACTCCGGAAATAAAAATAGAAGTTTTTCTTTTTGAATTTGTAGGTCTGATGAATTGAATCGTATTTACGATTCCAATGGAATAAATTATGACCATGGAATATTAGTTTTTAAGCCTTTTTATTATATATATATATATATATATATATATATATGACTTGGGCACGGGCACCTCGGCGTCATTTAATGGTTTAGCAAGCTTGTCTTGCTAGATCAGTTACTACTGAAAAGTGTGTTCGATCCTCACTTGGTGCTCCCTACTTTCGGCATTGTGCCGCATCTAAGCTACGCTTAGAAAATCATTTGGGGCACCACGAGATGGTGTAATGGTTAGCAAGCTTGTCTCGCTAGAACAATTACGACTGAATAGTGAGTTTGATCCTCACTGAATGCCTCATACTTCCCGCCTTGTGCAGCATCTGAGCTACGCTTGGAATATATATATATATATATATATATATATATATATATATATATATATACGACTTTTTTTTAAACATTTTTTTATATAAGCTGGTGTTTAAGTGTTTTGTTCTTAGTCTTAAATTTTACAGTTTATTCAAATCTGTATTTAAATCGTTTATCCGAAAATAACGTCTATATGTTCAGCTCCCTTGAGCGAGTGAAGTCTGTGGATTTTGGCGAAAACAACATATCTTCGAACATTGTAAACTGGCTGTACAGAATCAAAAAGAACTATACCGAATACCAGAAACTACATCACTTGACGCCTTTCAACAGCATCAACTGCTAAAATCGATATCACATGAAATTCAAAGAGAGAAAAAAATGACATACTCAAGATGTTGGCCTTCCACACTACTTCACATAAAAGGTTAGGTAGGAAACCTCCATCCATACTTAAGGGTGATAGCAGCTACTGAATTTGAGAAAATCTATTTTCCTGAAAAAATTGTTTTAAGAGAAAGATTTTATACATTTCAACAGACAACAGTACTGGCTGCTCAGTCAATGAATACCGAATGTTTCCTTATAAGGAAACGGCTAATATTACTGTTAGTATTTATTAGGTTGGTGCAAAAATAATATCGTTTTTTGACGTTAAAAAATACGTCAAAAAACGATATTATTTTTGCACCAACCTAATATCTCTTTTTGCTACTGGTTGTTGAACTGGCGTCTCAATGCCTGTCAAAGGTTATCACGCATTAGTTTTGCTAGCCTTCACCTTAGAAGCGCAAATGCCTAACAATTCTTGTGTGCGTACATAGATAGGAAGTAGAAAATGGGTTGCGTTTAGGTAAAAAAAAAAGAAAAGAAAGAAAGAAATAGGTCAAAAAACTAGTCAACTCTTATTTGTCAAGATCATTACAAAACAGAGTTCTTTCAATTTTTTGTTTATTTCTTTTTTTTCTTTCCTTTCTTTTTTCTTCTTTAACTAGTTATCATTCCAACCGTATTTCAATTGACATACCTTGTTCGTAACATGATCCGTTACTCGACTTAACCCAGGCCTGTAAACATGACTCTTCACGACTCCTCACAAGGAATCGCTGCTGGCGTAGAAGGCCCGCGCACTCTTTCTCCACTTTTTTCCTCTTACCCCTTCTTGTTTGCGTAAAGAGTGTGAAGTGCAGAAACTGAATTCAATTTATTAATTACTTGCGGTACTCGTGGAAATTTCACGATTTTCGCTGTTTTAATTTTCTGATGAATCATAATTCTTCAGTTAATGATTGAAAGTGCTCATTGCTAGTTCCGAGAGTATAAAATACACGTGGATTTTTCAACTAGTACGACGTTAATTAATTGAAATTTACAAGTTCAACGAAACATTGCCATGCATATTGAGGTTGCATCTTTTCATTCAAGCAGAATTTGAAACGCTGTAAACGAACAGTGAAAAAAAAATTTGAATTTACGGAGTGACACATCTACAGATGTCTTAACCCCGTAGAGATAGCCTTAGATGAAGTGAAAGTACTTGGGAAAATAAAAGTTATTTGAAAGAAAATTTTGTTATTTTCTTGATCAGTTTTTTACAGCCACCAAGAAATTATATATATATATATATATATATATATATATATATATATATATATATATATATATATATATATGTGTGTGTGTGTGTGTGTGTGTGTGTGTGTGTGTGTGTGTGTTGTAACCTAGGAAAGGTTACTGAATAGAATAATCAAAAGAAGGCTGGTAATGAACGATAATACTTAGGACAAGAACAGTACATATCAGATTCGCCGGCAGCGCGTAGTAGTCAACTGCTAGAAGTCAATCAAATTAATAAATCTCCAACTGCAGGATATCTACAAACCGCCCCACGCGGTCAAATGTGACACAAGGCCGAATTTAATATAGGGTATTCGAACCCGTAGGCTCGGACAAAAATTTCCCGTAGGCCCCGTTTAAAACGGGGTTGAGTAGCTGTTTCGCGAGACGAGACTCTGCCCTTCAACATAGCCTCGTCTGGGGATCCTTTCTGCACGGTGGCAGAGAGGTTAACCAGCTCAGTCCCTTCATATTCCTCTGGCGAAATAGAAGGTTCTTCCCACGAACCGCTGCCTAGATCTTGATGTTGGCTGATATGTCTTCTTCAAGGAGATTTACAATACATCTGCCTTTTACATGACCAAATCTATGTATGGTCATATAAAAGGCGGATGTATTGTAAATCTCCTATGATTATAAATAGATTTGGTTCAATTTTACGAAAAATTTGGTTCTAATCTTTCCTTGAAGAAATTGGAATTATTGTTAATTATAATGTTAAAATATCTTTAAAATAGCATCATTTTTACTTCTGTTTCTGCTGAAATCTAAAATATAAAATAATTCGTTTTTAAATGGATGAAATGAAACCACATAAAACATTCTTGATATACGTTCGGACAATTTACAAAAATGCTTAATAATATTGTTGGGCTATTCATATTTCTCGTAGCAAGATATGAACAATCGTCCAGTTGTTAACTGTTGTTGCTTTCATACGATTATTTTGTTCAATGTCGTATCACTGTTTTCTATTAATAAAATTATTATTAAAATGACAATACAACGCTTTATGTGATAGTTTTTAAAAGTAAAGTATAAATATCTATTACACTATGAGCATTGTATTATAATGATTCTGCTAGTTTTTGCTGTTTGTTGATATGTCTTCTTCAAGGAAATTTATAGTACACCTGCCTTTTACCTGACTATACATAGATTTGGTTCAACTTTACGAAAAATTTGGTTCTAATCTTTCCTTGAAGAAATTGGAATTAGTCAATACACAAAAACACAACAAAACAAAAAACAAGCAAAAATCAACTGATAATAACAGCAGTTGTAATAATATTGATAATGATGATGATGATAAGATATTTTCAAGGCCTATAGTTTTAATAATCTTTATTTTATAATTTTTCACGGTAATATTGCCATAAATAGGAATTTATTCCGTGTGAATATCGTATTAAATCAAAGAATTCAATTTATTCAAAGTGTTGCAAATGAAAATATTATTGCCATTTTATTATCTTTTACTACAGCATAGTGTTTATCTTTCTTTTAACATTACAATTCCAATGCGTCTCCGCGTCCTTGTAGGCGACGAATTATTTTCCACTCAGCAACCCTTTCTCACAGACGAGATGTAGCAAGTCTCTCATTTCTCTATCGCTATTTCCATAGCGAGTGTTTTGATGAACTACACTCTTTAGTTCCACCAGTCCTAACCTTTACAGCTAAGACCCACAATGTCACGTAGATTGTAGCGAAACACCCTCATTCCCTTCATACCTCTCTGGTGAAATGTTCACTGGAGCAGCTTCTTTCCGCGAACCACTGCCTTGGGAAACCGACTCCCAAGTGGCTGATTTCCCGATTACTACATTTTAACCTGTTCAAATCTTACCTTCAGCACATGTCTGTATAAGCTGTACCTCTTATTCTGTAAAACTCTACCTCGAGTGACCCTAGAGCATTGTACATGAACACCGCTGTAAAAAAAAAGAAAGAAAGAAATTGTTCTTCTAACTTGATTTAAAAATAACGAAACTGAGATAGATATGAAAATATTCAATTAAATTATTTAATTGAATATTTTCATGGATGTGTCTGTCTTAAAATATTTTCTGCTAAAAAAGAAAGTAATGTTCCTTTCAAATTACATTAATTATAGCTTAAATTTTCTAATTTTCCTAAAATAACTTTTGAAAAAAGTTTAATTGAATTTTACAAGATTTTTAAACGGGGAATTTAACTTTTGTTTATAACTGTCAATAATGGAAGACGACTGATTTTACGTCAATTTTGAGGACTCAAAAAACAAAAAAAAAATAAAATAAAATTTCGTACGTGCTAGAAAGGATTAAAAATTTTTATAAATACTCAAAAAATACTTTGGTATAACATAAACTTTGACTTAAGCATTTAGACAATACAAAATTTTAAAATCAAGTTTGGGTAATTTTTTTATCAGGGTATCCTCTGTTTTAGCGATACTTTTGGACATTCCTAAAATGGAAGCAGATAAGACAGGCAAAATAATCTCTTCAGTACAATCTGAATTCTTTTTCTTCTCCCGGATCCCACATTCTTACAACATGGAATAAAAATAATTGCTTTGATTGGCTTTGGTCATTGCCAATATTCACAAATAAAATTTATTTTATTACCTTTTAATTGTCCGCCAAAATGGTGACTTTGCTTTCCGAATAAACCGTTAGAAGAGGCCACAGAGACAAATGGAGTCTTGTACTTAAAAAAACTCAAGTGAGCCAAGGGACACGATATTCTGACATTTATCAAGTTGACATTTCACACCATATGTCAATCATTGCACAGTTAACAAGAGGATCTGGTCCATCGCTGTCAAAGGCAGACGACCAAGCCAACAATTGCTAGCCAGGATTATGTGTGTGTGTGTGTGTAAGTTTAATTATGACCGCTAATGTGATTTCGTTGGCTGTAAGCAAATTATAAGCATATGCTAGATGTCGATTTTTTTCTATGAAGAGAAAAGAAAGAAATCAAGGAAAGATGAGAAGAAATTTGGAAGGGAATGGACAATATTAAACAGGTCAGAAAAATGAAAAAAAAAATGAAAATAAAATCTTTTTTTTTTTAAATTCGACATAAAAAAAAACATAAGGGTGTATCAAAAAATAATCTTCGTTTATTTTATTTTTATTTATTTTTTTTTTCAAATCAAGCCTTTATTATTTCGATGAGCCAAGATTTTCTGGTTATGGCCTTTCTTCACACTTACTTTTGAAATCATCATAATCAACAACTAATGGTCAGTTTCCAAGAAAGAAATTGTAATTAATACAGTGAGCAACTTTCTTGTTTGAATAACGCATTGGATCTAAAAAGAAAATGACATCAACTGACGATTTGGCTGCAGTTCAACGCCCGTCTTCGTGTTGCAAATGCACGATTGTTGATCTCAGATATTTTTTAGACTGATAATCTCTTCCCCAAAGAATTCATCAGTGGAATCTTTCTTTTATAATGGAATACACAATTTAGCTTAAAAGGTAATGCAAACTCTTGCCGAATACTTTGAAGAATGAATTATGACGTTCGGAAATGATATGAAGAAATTTTTTTTTAAAAACTGCTGAAGAATTTCTGCCCATTCTTGATCTGTACAAACCAATAAACACATGGTTAACGTTAAACTATTTTTTTTTCTTTTGCTGTTGGTGTCGATGTCTACGGCTTCTCATTATAATCAAATATTGATTTAGCGACATACGGTTCAAATGTTGACATATTTGGGTGCTTTTGATGAAGTAGTTAATTTTCACTTAGCAAACAATGATCGAGAAGAGATTATCAATCGATCGAAAATTCTTTAACCAATCCCACGCACAGAGAAACCAAGAAATGTTTCTAGCTATCTTTACCCCTCTCCGTCTCGCTCTCTCTGTTACTTCCCTCTTTTCCGTTGTCTTATTCTTCTGTCTCTCTTTTCATTTGTTCGTTTACACATTCACCTTCTTCTTCTGTCTATCCCTATCATTGACGTTGTTAACACTTCCTCTCTTTCTTTCTCGCACACACACATCTGTCTGTTTTCACTTTGAAGCTCTCTTTGTATCTTTACCTTATTCTTGCACTTACCTTCTAAAACTTGTCTGTTTGTTTCTCTCTCTCTTTTTTCCTCTCACCTTGTAACCACATTCTATCTCTCTCAGACCCCAATCTCACACTCACTCTATGCCACCATTGGCATTTTCTCTTACCTGGATTCATTCCTCGTTTTCACATACGCTGTTCTTTTTTCGTCTTTCCTTCTTTTCCCGTCTATTTTCTTCTCTCTATCTTCTCGCTTTGTACTCTTTCTCTTGTCTTTCTTTTATCTTTCGCTTGCTTTCACTGTTCTCCTCCCTACTCTCTTTTACTCTTTTTTCATCCGACCCATCTACCTGTATCACCGCCTTTCTATTTTGTTTCTCACCTCCCACTTTCCTCTGACAATGTTCCTACTCTCTTTTTTCTTTTATTTTCTCGCCCTTCGTTTTCGCCCCTCTCTCTCTCTCTCTCGTTCTTTCTATCTTCTTTTTCTGTTCACTCTCTTTTCTTTCTAGTTCACTCTTTTTTTCCTTTTTCACACCTGTTACTTTTTTTTTTTTTTTAGTTTTTGTTCTCGTCATTTTGTTTCTCCCGTTTTCTTGTGTCTTCCCAATTTTCTTCCATTTTCTTCTTCTTTCTTTCTTTCTTTCTCCCTTTCGATTTTCTCTTTCCTTTTTGTGGTCTCTCCTCTCCCCTTTCTCTTTTCTTATTACACTATCGTTTCCTTTTCTTATTTTTTTTTCTCTCTCATCTTCTCGGTCTTCTCTCTGTTCCTGTTCATCTCTTTTCTTGGTCTCTCCTACTTCTCTCCCCACGTTCTCCCTCAAACTTGTCAAAAGTAGTAGTAGTAGTTGTAGTGTGTGTGTGACAGATTATTTGTCAACCCGGCTATGCAAGAAAAACAAAATTAAAAACCAAACAAAAGATTAAATTAAGTGACTTGTAGGCAAACGTATTTTTTCGTTTAGATAAAATAAAAGCAATAATGCAAGCATGATATTTCTTTCTTTTTTTTTTCCGTTTTTCTAAACTGTTGCTTTTTAGAATTTTTTTTTAAAGGCACACCCAATATTGGTATCCCAAACCTTGGCCGGTAGAACAAGTAAGAAAAAAAAAAAAAAAAAAAAAAGGACAAAGAAAAGAATGCTAAGTCCTTGAACTGTGACATTAAGTCACGGCTTCTTTGTCTGCGAAACATTTTTTGACACCAAAACCGGGTAGCAGCAGACAGACATCTGTCACGTGACTGTGTGCGTCACACAGGCGACATTGAACAGCCGAACATCCCCACCCCACACACCCGCCACTTCGCCACGGATATTCACTCCAGACTGTTATTTATTAATTCATTACCTGCCTCTTCTGATTGACGGAACCGCCATAGCTGATTATTTCATTTACGACAGCGGCTGAATGCTGAAATGAATGCCAGGAAAGGAAAGAAAAGAAAAGAAAAGAAAAGGAAAACATTTATGTCTTTAACTGCAGCTGAGAATGTAGATTTTTTTAAGAAGTAGAAATGAACAACTTTGGTCACCAGAGATTCAAATGTAAGACAAAGAATATGTTATGTTTTTTTTCTTCAAAATGATGTCCCCCACACCTGTACAAGGACCAAGAGCAACTCAAGTTATAGGGTTACAGAGTAAGAGGTACCACCCCAAGCAAATGCCACCAAACGCAAGCGGGGGCCACTGGAAGTGAAAGATAAGAAACGAACTTTAGACGGAACCCGAATTCTGATCATAAACAGAAAACAAGGGATAAACCTATACTCCTGTTCAAAAGACAAAGGAGGATTGTGATAAGTTTAAAAATAGCTTTGAGCAAATTAAATTAGTAGATCTTAGTGATCACAATTCTTCTTCAAACCTTATGGACTGGCCCTTCAGGATCACAAAGAACTGTACCAAATAACAGAAACCACATTATTTGAGGACTTTTAACAGCAGCAACAACTATAACGGCTATTATATATAATTTGAAGAGAAAATAATGACCTAATCAAGTTTGGTTGGTTGATTTTATTTGGCGGTATATCAACCTCTATGGATTATTTAATGACGAAATCTAAATATTTTAATGTTTTAAATTACTGATCATTTGAAATTAATTTCAAAGATATGAGTGAAAAAAAAGGACATATTATGATCAATACCCAACTGAAGAAAAGCAATCCAGTTGTCGCGCAGAAATGTTACATTGAATATAGAATTGATTTAAAAACACTGGAAAACTAAACGAAAAAAAAATCCTTCCCCACTTTTTTCAGCTACACTTTCGGGATTTCAACAAGAGTAGAGTGGAAGATTTTGTCCTTCGATTTATAGACATTAAATCAGTCAGATAATATCGATATGATAAAGAGGTAGTGTAGCTATGCCACGGAATGGCGTCCATAGGATGTGAACAGGATTTAATAGTTTGATCGCAGAGTGATTGTTGGGCGGTTGGGGTTCTAGAAAGGGGAGCACTGAGGTGAAATTTGCTTCCAATTTCAACAGCAGTATACCAAGAATATAGGAATTCCAAGCATATCAGCGGCAGATGAGAACCTTTCCCCTTTCCCAGATTACCAGATCATTTTCCAACTTATTCACAATGATCTTCGCCCTCTCTAAACTTCTAACTTTCTGCCCTGGAGTAATAAGTTGCGTCACAGGTTTCACGGACGATTTAATTTTCAAGATTTTTTTCACTGCTCTTTAAACTGTCATAGCTGAAACTCCTCTCTCAAACGTCTTATGGATTGAGCTGGATCTTTTCTAAGTGATCTCTTTAGCTCTATGTTGAAACGATGATCTCTCTTCTTGTTGTAACCTTCTGATTCAGTTTTTCTCTTTACTGTGCCCTCTTTTTAAAACTTATTCATCATTCTCTTGATAGTTGATGAGCCAGAGTACGAACGTTGATAACATTATTGAAGAACTGAATGATCTTTTCCTCTCACCATTGCTCATTTGGGAAGACAGTAGATCTGACACAAAACAATTTTAACCGGCTTTTTTGTAACTGAATAATTCAAAGTGTTTTTCAGTGATTCTTGCGACAAATGGTGTCAAGATGGCTAATGATTATCTGAAAACTTGGAAAATATTAAACATTTTGTGGGATGTATATTTATGCTATTACACGATTTGGACAATTTTGTTGTTACACCCGATATATATATATATATATATATATATATATATATATATATAAAGTCATCCACAGACAGACTCTTTCGCAGCTCTTCAGTGTGGCTGGACATCCGGTTGCCTCTAGCTAGGATCGAAACCCGACAGAATTGGTGTTAGTCGGAGATTCTACCACTAAGCTGTCGGTGCACGGCAGGGATGAAGGTGAATTTTTAGCGTATTTATTTATTTTTATTTATTTTTAATTTTAGATAAACACACATAGTGACCGACAGTAACTCAATTCGCTTTTGCCGAAGAGTCTCGCTATATCAGCCATAATAGTCACTGTTTACAAACCAACACCTCTTCCCCAGAGAGCTCAGCTGAAATTAATTTTTCAGGAGCCTATATAAAGTCATCCACAGACAGACTGTTTCGCTGTTTCACAGCTTTTGCTTCTAGCTAGGATACATATAGTCATCCACAGACAGCGTCACAAATCCTCATTGTGGCTAGACGTCCAATTGCTTCAAGCCGGGATGGAAACCTGACTGATTTCACATCATATATATATATATATATATATGTGTATATATAACCCTCTATCTTGAGTGGTTCTTATATCGCCATATATTGTGTGAGCTTTAGTATAAAAAATGATGGTGATAAAAAAACAAGTGGGTATAGAAATATTTCGTGACAACACGAGAAACAACAGGGGGAAATGTGTGATTTTTCATTAATTTTTTTAACCCCCAAAAGAAAAAGAAAAAAATTGCCGCCAGGGGGCAAAGGTTTTAATCAGTATTCATGAGAATGTTTGCCTTTATTAACCGTACCAATTTCATCAGTCGCGGTAATGTTTGTTTATAGGCTATCAGGAACACGCTAACCCGTCGAAGGCAACGTCTGCCAAGAGTCGTTGTTACCAAGCAAAGAAAACAAACAACTTCAGTTGACTTACAAGTCCAGTCAACTTTCTTTGCATATTTCAAAGAAGAAGAAAAAAAAATAATTGAGACGCACAATTCGTAAAGGTTATACGAAATAGTATAAGTATTTGAAAAGTTTACATCTCTGCATATAAGCATCTCACCTCCCAGGGCCTTCGTTCAGATAAGCAATATGGCTTTCGATTCTCTAGGTCAATTGCTGAAAGAGTCTATCAAGATTTAGATAAGAATGGTGAAGCTAAGGCTGTTGATTTAGATATCTCGAAGTCATTTGACAGGGTTTGGCATGTTGGTTTTCTTCAAAAGATGAAAGGTTTTGGTATTTCTGGAAGAATTTTTGAACTAATTCAGTCTTTTTTCGAATTGCGAAATGAAAATCGTCTTGAATGGCCACTCTTCTAGATCTTTTTCAGATGTTTCCCTGCATTCTGTCCTTGGACCTGCGTTTATCCTAATTGCATAAATGACCTTCCTGGGGTCATCAGTTCTCAGCTCCGTATCTATGTTGATGACACAACTATTTACACCAGCCTTAATAGTAAGTCTTACCAGTTCAAAGGTCAAATTGACAGCTGGTCTCAAAAATGATTTACACTCTGCTGTTAAATGTGGCAAAACGCCTCCAAATCGAAATAGGTCTCGTTTACTCGCCTGAGAGAACTGTTTATTTACCTTCCATCAGCGTGGCCGATTCTAATCTCCAGGAGTATGACTCATTGCGTCTGCTCGGACAAACGTTCCCCGCAGATATGAATTGGAAAGAGTATATTATGTCTTCAGCTCGGAAAGTTGGTTCAATGCGTTGAGTTAAACAATTTTTCTCGCCAGAATCCGTCTTACATATTTAGAAGACAGCCTTTCGTCCTTGCTTTGAATATTGCTGTCACATCTAGTCTGGTACCTCTGCTATATACTCCGAGATCTCTATCTATACAAGGCAGAATGTGTGTGTGTGTGTGTGTAACGAATGCACAGCCGCAATTTTCGACGGATTTGCACCAAAATTTACATGTACATGCTCCAAGTTAGCGGAATGGCCAAAACCGACGTTGCATTTCCCAACTCCCATCGACAGTGGAAATAATCGATATTTCATGCTTCTACGGCAGTTTTCATGTAGTTTGCGGCCATTTTGTACTTGCCAGAGTGAGAGCCAAGAGCTGGCTGCCACGGATAGGTAGGAAGATTCTAGTGGCCAGCGTGAGAGCCAACAGCTAACTGACACGAATGTTAACTAGCATGCTAGCATGCAAAAAAAAAATCGATAGCTGCATTCGTCACAAGTGGGAAAAATTTAAATCTGCATGGCACTTTACTCCAATTGGCTCATTCGCTTGCTTAAACTCAACGTTGATTCTGATTCCGCAGAACTGGGTTGGATGTGAAAAAGTATTTGCTGTTAACATTCTTTTTTCATTCGGTTTTTTCAGTTACGAGTCCTTTTTTAAAGCTGATCGTTTTGCGTTCATTTTGTTTAGTTCTTTTTTCGTAACAGATTTAATGTTTAGTATAGAGCTTAGAAAAAATTCGCAGTGTGAGAGAGGCAAGAAGTAAGGCATGTAACAACATCAGCATGGCAAAGGGCACACCTTTAAAGGCAAGGAAGGGCAAAAATATTTTAAGTCAAGTAATAGCGATTGCTGTATGAGTCGTACGATTTTTGAATCAAGCACGGGCAACGCCGGGCCATGCTGCTAGTACTTGATAAAATCCAAAGAAAAATTTGCAACGTTATTGGTCCTAACCTGGCATCTCGTCTTTTCTATAAACTCTTTCGTGGTAATTGTTCTGATGAATTTTCCTCAAATCTCAAACTATCTGATGTGGCGTTCTGGCAGTTTTTATTTAAAGTCCAAGGAACCGACTAGTGAAGCTTTCCAATCCAGCTGACAGGGTTCGGGATCGGGGGTCAGTACACACCAACCTTGTTATGTTCTTCAATAAAACAATTTTTTTTCCGTGGATATGACGTTCTGGTGGCCAAGAAACGTCGTTATTCTGGCAATACAAGGTGCGACTTCTTCTGACCCGACACACTAGCCACGCCTGCAGTTGTGTTATTATAGACTTAGAGGTAACACTGAAAATCTGCTAGGCGGCTAGATTATGAATCTAAGGAGTTAAATGTTAATTTTAAAAGTTTTGGCCCAAATCCACATGGCTATTCATTTTTTCGTCAGTCACACGAATTTTTTAAAGGCCACATTAGAAATAGCTGTCTATGAAAATGACCTTTTGATAGCTTCTAGGTGTGGTTTCACATCACATCATCATGATGCTGTTGTCATACGTTCTACAGCTCACTGTTTTACTGTTCGTTATATCAAATTCGTTAATTTTATAGCAATGACTTTTAAAATGAGTAATTGAAAAATGTAACCATAATAAATATAAAACTAAAATTAAAATATGGAAATGAACTGAGTCAGATCTCCCGGCATTCTCTAGTGACGGGGAATGTGACTACTACTGTTTCTTTGTTTCCTGGAAACACTCCGCGTACCAGCATGAGATGTTGAGTGTTTCCGCGTGAGAGTATTGGAATAAGGACAAACACATACGTAGGGAAAAATACTGGTATATTTGAAGAGGTATTTACAACAGAGAGATTAGTAGTCGAACGAACGCAGGTTAGTCAGTCACAATAAGAAAGAATATAAAGTCCAACTGTATCTTCCGGTAGAGAGACGGAAGTGTGATGGTCACCTGATCTCTCTAGAACTCTATAGAACTGTCCTATTCATAGTCGAGAGATCAGTCCATTCTGATGAGAAGGTGGGTGCGCCCCAACACAGCAATAAATGGCTCGCGTACCGGCACCGATGCGCGTATCACACTTTGAATAGCACTGCTCTATGGCGAGCTAAACTTGATGAATTAAGTTTAGTACTAGACTGACGACCAGGTCTCAACGTTTTGCAGCTGAAATGGCTAGATATAAGCGTAAACTCTATGCTAACAGTTTCATCTATCGCACTTCTTGCTTGTGGAATTCGCTTCCAGGTTCTTGCTTCCCAATCAAGTTTGATCCTCAAAAATGTCAATGCAATGTCAATTGGTATCTTCTGTCTTCTTAATTGTTATTCTTTTAATTGTCTTCTCTCCATAATAGTATAGTTTCCTCATATTATGTAACATTCAGTAACACTCTTCCGTCTTAGCGTTTTTATTGCCTTTCTTGGGACAAGGTGATTAAAAAAAGCGAATACATGAGATATGTTGTCGTGGGGTAATGGTTAGCGAGATGTGCCCGTTAACGGTTACACTTGAATGGTGAACCAAAATCTCCCTCAGTGCCTTATACTCGTGACCTTAATTCAAGATCAGCTAACCTTAGGAAATGATAATAAGTTGCGTTTTATTGTGAGATAACGGTTATCAAGCGAAACTCGCTAATCCGTATTGCTTAATAATGAGTGTGATCCTAACTGTGAGCTTCAGAACTGTGGCTTTCTAACAGATATGTCAAAATATAATAACGTTTACAGACATGGTGTATTGTTTTATGACAGTGGTTATCAAACTCATCTCGTTGAACATTAGTTGTGAATAGGAGTAGATAGGTTCGCCGATCGCCCGGTTCATACTCCTTCTCGATTTTGGGAATAGGAGTAGAGGTTTATCCCTTGTTTCATGTTTAAGATTGGGCTTTCGGTTCCTTCAGCTATATACTTCTGACGTCTCCGTCTGAAACCTAAAATTTTATTCATTAATTATTATTATTATTTTTCTCTCCTAATAACAGTAGATAGGTTTGCCTTTCCCAATAGGAGTAGATATGTTTGCCTATCCACGGGTTCACACACCTCTCCGATCTTTTGGACGGGAGTAAAGGTTCATTCTTTGTTTCCTGTTTAGGATTGTGTTTCCGGTCCCTTCTAAAGTCTATTTCAACTCTATACTCGTAACGTCTCCACTTTTATTCGATAACTAGCAGCATGACCCGGCATTGCCCGTGCTTGATTCAAAAATCGTACGACTCATACAGCAATCGCTATCACTTGAGTTAAACTATTTTTGCCCTTCCTTGCCTTTAAAGGAGTGCCCTTTGCCGTGCTGATGTTGCTACATGCCTTACTTCTTGCCTATCTCACACTGCGAATTTTTTCTAAGCTAAACATAAAATCTGTTATGAAGAAAAAACTAAACAAAATGAACACAAAACGATCAGCTACACACACACACACGCGCGCACACACACACATACACACACACACACACACACATCCTGCCTTTTATAGATAGAGATTAAATCTTGACTTCTTCAAGTCTAGAATTAGCTACCTTGTTTACTTGCTTTTCTTACGCTAATACAACACCACACAGTAACCCTCTAGCTTGATTGGCCCTTGTATCTTATATTGGATGGATATTAGTAAAAAAAATATAGTGTGACTGGTGACAACTGGGTGCGCCATATTTTAGACTTTGTGCCAACCAAATTCTTGTTTCGTCAACCTGGAGAACCGCTTGTAATTCAAAGGATAGAAACGTGGGTTTACAGATTAATTCGCTACTGTCAGGAGATCGATCCTCACCAGATGCACTCTGTGCCAAATTTAACTTGATAAAAGAAAAAACAAGAGGGTTGATTAATATGTATCCTATGGTGCATCCTTGCTAATAGTGTTGATAGAAACTTGTAGGTAGTCGATAAAGATTCTTTCAAAAATGTTTAGTGTAAGCTGTGTAACGGCATTTAATAATAGCATTCGTTATGAGTCCAAATTCGAGTTGGTCGATTACGGCTACATTACGTTAAAACACCGGTTTCCGTACGATCACTGAAGTTAAGCAACGTCGATTCTGGTTATTAACTATATGGGTAACCGTTAATGCTGTAAGTTTGGATGTGTGGGTGGTGTAATGAATAATGGGTCTGAATTGTTTATCGGAGAGCCGAGTTCTAATTCCTTACGCGAAAATACTCTTGGGAAATGGTATGAATCTACCTCTTCTCCTCCAGATATGGATTAATTAGTAAATTTTGTATCATTAAACCTTTATTATTTAAAAACAAAAATTTTAAAAAATTGCGAACAAAATATTTACATTTCGGCATTGAATGACCTATAGAGGTTGATATACCTTTAAATAAAAAAACAACAACCAACCAACTAAATTCGATTTACGTAAAAGAAAGGAACAATCACTGATAACCACCATGAGCGCCAATCGAATAATTACAGATCTGTGAAAGTAATGAAATCTCTGCTGGATAAGACAACTTCCAATGGCACTAACGGTGAGAAGTTTGAAATTCATAATTATACACACACTTCGCACATTGACTAAACCGGTTCCACCAACAGGTTCTTGTGGTGAAGAGAGTGGTTAGACAATAGCAGAATAAGGGATCGTCTTTTGAAGGACGGGTCAATCTTCTTACAGGGCCAACGACCATCTAACGCTATATATGTAGCTAGTATGGTGATAACACGTCATAACTAGGTGGAGGGCTTCCTAGACTAAAATCAAATTTGGGAAGAGGCTTCCCTTGATGAAATCAACGGTCACGTGTCCGTAAACAAGGCGAGCCTTCAAGTTGGGGGACATCGGCTGTATTTTGGCCGAGAGATGAATGGGTTCCGCCAGGTCTACTTGTCAAATACACGAATACCTCTCCAGCTATCAACTCAGGGAGAGGGTGGGAAATATCAGGTGCTCAGATACTCAGCGATCCTACAACCACACCCAGCCATGGAACTGATGTTGATCATGATGATGACGACTCGTGAGTCAACAATGGAGTTGCGTAAAAGAAACAGTCAGAGATAAAAAAAAAAAAAAAAAAATGTCACTGGGTTGGAAACCAAATGAAATTTACATATGTACGAAGCCTTCGAGAATACAAACGATGAATCCACATAATTTTTCTTTTAAAATGATGTTCACACTATACAAGGACCAAGAGCCACTCAAGATAGAGGGTTACAGAGTAAGAGGCACCACCCCAAGCAAGGTGATAATACCACTAAGACGCAAGAGGCCAACGGAAGTGAAAGGCGAGCTTAATCTTAAACAATGACACATGGGATAAACCTCTACTCCTGTTTAAAACAACGGGGAGGAGTGCGAACTGGACTATAGGCGAATCTATCTACTCCTATTGAGGAATAAATAGGAAATAAATAGTAAATTCATTTTCAGAGTTTTAGGCGGAGATTTTAGAAGTATAGACGTGAAGTAGATTTTAGAAGGAACGAGAAACCCAGTCTTAAACCGGAAATTAATGTTGAACATCTACGCCTGCCCAGAAGCATGCTGAGGGGTGTGGCTCCGACAAGAGGCGAATCTATCAACTACTATTGATGAAAAAGAAATATATAAATAGAATTTCAGAGTTTAGCCGGAGATGTTAAAATTATAAAGTGGAAGTAGACTTTAGCAGGAACTGAAAACCCAATCCTAAACATGAAAAAAGGGGAAAACCTCAACTCAGTTCATATGACAAGGGAGTAGTGTGAACAGGACGATATGGGGGATCCTATCTACCCCTATTACGGGATTGGAGGTAACCTTTTTGCTTCCCCAAAAAACGTAATGCCACATTGCAAATGATAACTTGCATAAAACAACGATAGTTTTAAAATAAGCAATTGTTGAACGCCGTCATTGAAGCCTCGATTTGGTAACATCAGACTTAAAGTTGATGGCGCAATAAAAAAAGGTTATTGCTGAAACAGAAGTTGTTGTTTGCAATTTGATCTTAAGTAAATCAGAAACCTTCTTTATCATGGATGCATTGAAAATCGTAAATAGAAAGAAGTTGAAAAGTAATATAGTGTTAAGTGACGAATATGTGGAACAGAAATATATTTACTTATTAAGTTGGTGCAAAAATAATGACGTAATAATGTCGTTTTTTGACGTATTTTTTAACGTCAAAA
>OZ010608.1:55556555-55561555 GCA_963932145.1 Acanthosepion lycidas | reverse complement strand
TTCCAAGACGATAATGCTTCAATACATACCCCTCGAGTGGTTAAGAATTGGTATGAAGAGAATGAAAGTGAGCTAGAACACATGGAGTGGCCTCCCCAATCTTACGATATCAATATTATTGAACATTTGTGGTGCATTTTGGAGCAACAATTTAGGAACCGCTATCCCCCACTGTTGTGTCGTAAAGAGCTGGAGAAGATTTTAATGGAAGAATGACTGAAAATTCCTCTGGATGAAGTCAGGAAGCTGTATGATTCCATTCCTAGACGTATTAAAGCTGACTGTGAGGCTAAAGGAGGACTAACTTCATATTAAATAAATTTTCTTTGAATTTAACAAGTGTTCCAATTATTTGGTACAACCCCTGTATAAAGTAAACTTTTGGCAAGATTATGTGGTTTTATTTCGTTTTACTTATGATATCTTACAAACCATGTTGTTGTAAACCATCCAATTTTCATCACCTGCATCGCTTCTTTGTTTTAAAATGTAGCATTTAAACGCAGTCCAATAGTTATTTTTTCATTGAATCACTGGGAGAGTTTCAATTTGTTTACAGTCATCCGTGACTCAACGCAGGCATCCCCTTCCCCATGCTCGCTTCTAGCTTAAACACACTTTTTACATAAATGTAAGAATGTAGTCAAATCTTTTATATCTACGCCGATGATACACTGGGATGAAGGTGAATCTCCAAAACTAGATGACCAGAGTCTAGAAGCTGATCTCTGCTTTTACCTATAGATCAGTATGTGTGTGTGGGTGGGTGGGGGTGTACTGGCTGGTCAATGCCCCCAAAATCAAACATTTCCTCATTACCAAGCGGACCCTGAATTTTCGCCTATAGCGATGAACGAGTGTTTTCTCAGGGAGCACATTTTCCACTTCTCGATGTAGTTCTAGCGAGAAAGAGAAAGGAACCAACATTTCTATTGCCATTCGTCTTTTTTGTCTATATTTCACAGACGAGGTATTGTAAATATTTACATTATTCGGACTGTTGTCCTCAGCTGTACTGTCATATTCTCGATGTTTCTGCCATTGTACGCTCCGGCCTTCTTCAGGTGACATACTTTAGACTTTCGAACCGAAACCTCGACGACTAAAAAAAGGACAACGCCACCAAAATCAGGTGACCACCTGATATGGAATTAACACCAAGTAAGGTGATGAGGTTACTAAGACGCAAGGCGGCTACTTGGAATGAAAGAGAATATGAAGTCTTTAGAAGGAACCGGAAACTCAATCCTAATCGGGAAACAAGCAATAAACCTCTACTACTCTTCAAAAAACCGGACAGGTGTGTCGACCGGGCGATAGGGGAAACCATTCAACTCCTTTTGGCGAAAGTGCAGATCATTTTGACTTACCCTCGTAGTTTTAGCCATTCTCAGAAAAATAAAGAAACATTTTTGTGGGTGGGGGTAACAAGTAGGAGGGGTTATTTATCTTGATCAACCTTTGCTGCAGTTATCATAATTCCTTCGAGATTGTATTCCTCTTAATACAATGGGATGGTGTTTTGTTGACAGATCCCTGTTATTTAGGTGAGAATGAATTTTGGTCCTATTTAGGTGAGAATGACTATTGGTCCTCTTGAATATTGAATAGTCAATTAAAAGACTTTTTTTTAAAGATATATATATATATTCTTAAAGCATTTCACCTCAAGCAAGACTGAGTGCCACTATTTCGCAAGGCGCTACAACGAATGTCACTAAGGGAAAAGCCTGGGTAAAGAGGGGGATTGAGGAAAGGAAAAAATAGGATGGAGAAGGATGAAAAGAAGAACCGGAATCAAGGCATCAGAAGATGTTGATTGACATTACATTTAAATTTTTGAAGATTATAGTTATCAGGGAAGCAAGTAAGAGGAAGGGAATTCTACTGCAGGGAAGTGCGAGAGAAGAAGCTGTTGGAGTAGAAGAGGCGGTTACATTTAACTGTTTCGACAATAAAAGGGTGGGACCGAGATGCCAATCTAGTAGCACGCTTAAATTCATACATTAGGGGCAGCAGTAAAAATAGCTCGTCGGAGCAGATGCCATGAAAATATTTACAGAAAAGACAGAGCGAAGCTACATTACGCCGATGTGAAATTTACTGGCGTCGGCACCCCAGGTCAGGTCGAATCACATTGCATATCTGTCTTTTGATTTTGTCGAGAACCTCAAGATGAGCAGCGAGGGCACCAGACCATATATGCCAACAGAAAAATAAAAACAAAGTTGCATTAAATTTCACTCTTTGCTGAAACTTTAAGGATATCATTTTTCCCGAAAATCTGTGTCTTTTTTTTTACAAATTTCTTTTAAATTTTCGCTTTACTAAAGAAATTTACACAACCTTGATTTCTATAAGAGGTTTCTTCCTCTAAATTTCTGTCATCTTGCTTGACGTTAGGCATCTATCAATGGTGATGAATAATTATTATTTTAACAATATTCTAAACGACGTGGTGTGCTCCCGTGTTTTTTTTTTATATAGGTTTTGCCACGCATGATCTCATTGTATCCCCTCAAGTTTTTAACATTTATGAGGTCACCTGCTTTTGCCAGTTTACATTCTCAACCACAAGTGCGGCAGAAATCATCCCGTAGATTAAAAAAAGAAGTCCCCCCTCCCGGGAAATTGCAAACGATTTAAGCGACGAACAGTCAACAGCGCAATAGCTGAAAATAAAAATCATGTCTGAGATTCGATTTAATGTTTCATGATGAGGACACGGTAAAGACATGAAGGGAATTGCATTAACAAACCCCTAAGAGCAAATCACACAGATCACGTGACAATGGAGAGTAAGGCTGATATGAGGAGAGTAAGGGAAATGGGAGCAAGGGAGATACCGGCGAAGGTATATAATGACTGACACAGGTGCACTAGAAGTGGTGGGGATAAGAATGCTGACGGCGGATGGGAGCTGGCGGTGGGTTGGATGGGTGGGGAAGGGGGACGTCAAGAAAGCTCTCATATTGCCGCTCGTATACGACCCGTTTTAAACCAGTAAATGACAGCTTTTGTTAACAATTGTTTTGAAATAATTTGACCTCAATAGTCCGGAAAACACTTGCGTCTAGAATCATGAGAAAAAGTATATTTTGATGAGCTTTCGTGGAGGTCACGGTAGCGGGGTGATGATGAAGATATTTAAATGGCTAATCTTAGTCTGGTAAAAGAACTACAGAATTGAACACTTAATGACGTTAACTGCTGCCAATAGCTTTCAAGACTAACTTCCAGACAGCAAAAATGCCATCGCCAAACAACGTTAATTAAAGTTAACTGCTGCGTTAATTACATTCGTACATTGCTCTGATTAATAATGTACTTTTGTAAACAACAACAACAACAACAATAATAATAATAATAATAATAATAATAATAATAATAATAATAATAATGATTTATTATTGACATGGCAGTCTTTGCAGACTAATGTATCTGAAGGTCTTCAAAGAAAAAAAAACTATCAACATACGAGGATCTTGAAATGGAAATCTAAGTGTGGCGCGTGATGGCATCAACAATTCCAACTGAAGTTGGAACCCCCGGATTGATTGGGAAAAAGTAGACTCATTGAAGGGATTCCTGATAGTCCAAGACTTAAACAAATACAAAGAAATTGTCCTCACAAGTACAGCCCACACCTTACGAAGAGATTTGTTTATGCAAAATCTGTGTGATATTAGGCTTTTTTTTTTTTTTTTTTTTTTTTGTTTTGTTGTTGCTTTTCTCAAAAAATGCTCAATGGAAAAAACATTTCTTTCCTGGTCCCAGAGACCTAAGGCTGACTTTAAATCTCTGGGACCCGGAAATAAATGAGTATATACCAGAAATTAAAGGAAATAAAAAAATATAATAATATTAATAATAAAACTGGGCATATCAGTTGGTTGTTTTGTTTAGCGGCATATCAACACCTCAATGGGTTATTTAATGCCAAAATCTAAATCTAAAAATGCAAACTTTATGATTAATCAAGAGAATGATATTATTTTGCCAATGTATGCCATGTCTTCAATTTTGCTATAAAATGTATGGATTGTAATTTTGCTATAAAAATGTATTGCTGGTAATTTTACTATTGGTTCTATACTCCTTAAAAACTCCAATCTACCGATCAGAGGCCTTGCTGCTGGATGAAGATTATCGTCATAGCCAGGACAACTCATTGGTGCATAGCGTGGGGATCATACCCCTCTGCAGAGGTGCTGTCGACATATTCTACAGCCTCTGTCGACAAGGCGAGAGCGTATTAGTGGAAGATAGAAAAACAAGAGTAAGTTTGAATTTACAAAACTGTAATTTGAAGAAGGACACAATCATGCCAGTTGTAATTTGTTCAATGGGAATGGCATGAACCTTTATTCCTCAGGTATTGCAAGAGAGACGAGATACTTTAGCTTTGGGTGCCAGCAAGTCTGGGGAAGGCAACGGGAAACGAGTTCATTGTATTTTACAGAAAGCCATATTAATTGACAGCTAATAAAGATATGTATTAACCAACAATTTAAAACACGAGTTCATGTGTCTCTTGAACAATCCACTAGATTAATTTCGGACTCATACTCAGACGGAATTCATTAGCGCCCATCTGTTCAGAAATATCTAAACTGTCAGATTTATACTCGCACTTCCCGACAGGGGAACTCCCTTCCTCTTACTTGCTTCCCTGATAACTATAATCTTCAAAAATTTAAATGTAATGTCAATCGACATTTTCTGATGCCTTGATCTTGATCCCCATTCTTTTCTTTATCCTTTCCTGAAGCACCCCCTCTTTACTCTTACTTTTACTCTCTGTATCCCCTTGCGTGCTAGTGGCACTCCCGCCTTGCTTGGGATGAAAAAAAAAATTAAAAAGTACAACCGTTTTCTCAGGTCAAGGGTTAAAATTGCTTTGAACGGCTGTGGGTTTTGGTGAACACCATGCCATCTTCGAACCTTGTAGACTGGCGCTACAAAATCACAAAGAGAAACTAATGATATCATCAAGATGT
>OZ010608.1:55444055-55551555 GCA_963932145.1 Acanthosepion lycidas | reverse complement strand
AATTGTAGCAGCTGTCTGTTAACAACGTCCTCCTAAAGTTTTGGAGATAAAACCCCATAAACATTTACATTCTGAAACTACATTACCAACGGTACTTGGATAAGTATATTTTATTTTGGTCAAAGGGGTTTCCTCGGAGGGCTTAACGCTCCTAGAATTTTTTTCCCCTTTAAGGGAATGACTCCTCCACAAAATATAGAGATTTATATAAAATAGAGCCGTTTTTTCTGTCTTTTGCTAATTTGTTGGGTGCGTTGTTTACTATGGGCGAATTGCGGTGTCTGATTTGTTTCCCTGTTCATATATATATATATATATATATATATATATATATATATATATATATATATATATATATCAGAGCCGTTTGTATTTCTTGGAATTTAAATCACCTCACTGGAACTAGAAAGTCTGACCAGTCTGGTTGTCAAGTTTGTCTTTGTATTTCTCTCTCTCTCCTCCCGGCCTCTCTCTCCCTCCCTTTCTTCTCTCTTCCCTCCCTCTCTCTCTCCCTCTCTCTCTCTCTATCTATCTATCTATCTATCTATCTATCTATCTATCTATATATATATATATATATATATATATATATATGCAATTTTTTATATATGTTATTTACGCGGTACTCATTGGAAAGCTCTCAAAATCAGTGATAGAACTAACATATTTACTGGGAGAGATTTGACTTTGTGACCCTGGGTTTTACGCTATTTGCGATCGTCAGACAAACTGATTAATTTTTCAAATTTTGGATTTATATATGGTTGCGTATATTGGTGTTTTTACGGAAGAGGGAAGAAAAATTGTCGTCGGGACGCCACTCATACTTACGCAAACATACATACACACACGTACACTCATTGACATATGCAGACACACACACGCACGCTCACTGACTAGAGCTCACACAAACATAAACGAATGTAAACAGTGTGGGAATGGGCATATATGCGCATCCATGTAGCGTTGCGTACATACGCATTTGGTCGCTGTATTCAATGTTGGATTGTGTAGTGAATGTTTTTTGTGTCTGTTACACTGTCAACGCGCAGACCGTTTTTCTATTTTGTTCGCTGAATAATGTTTTCTCGCACACACGTATATACGTATGATGGCGTTTGTGTAAGACTATGGTAGGTAAAAATTGCTATTATTTAAAATTTTTTAAGGCTGGTTTGTTATTATTTAAAAGCCGGTTATTTGCCTGTTTTGGCGATTGCGCACATGTAGATGGTAGAAACTACAACTTGTAATACTTATTACTATTTATGCTGTTGTATTAATTTTGATAGGGGAGGGAGAAGTAAGTATAATTGTGAACTGATATGTTAACAGTAATTTTGGTGCCGTTGTAATTATGGACTAATATATATATATATATATATATATATATATATACATATGCATGTAAAGCATTTGGTCTTACACTTAGCATAAAGAAAACTGAAGTTGTGCACCAACCTTGTCCTACTCCGAAGCAATTCCGTGGTGAGAAACAAAAACCATCAGTCTACAAATTTCCAGAGAGACCATTGAGAGTAGAAGACAAACCCCTGAACTATGTAAAGTCTTTCACCTATCTTGGTAGCAAAGTCAATTACAACGGAACTTTAGATGATGAAATCATGCATCGGATTGCTAAGGCTACCAGTGCTTTCGGCAAACTTCGCCATCGCTTGTGGAATGAACGGGGTATTCGACTGGATACGAAAATTCGGGTTTACAGATTTGTTGTACTTGCCATCCTTTTGTATGGCTCAAAGTCATGGACTCCATACAGGTACCATATACGCCAGCTAGATGTTTTTCATAAAAGCTGTCTGCGTGCAATTTGTGGAGTTAAGCTTCAAGATAGGACATCTAACGTAGACCTGTTTAATAGATGTAATATTGGAGGAATCGAGACTTTTAACATACAGTCTTAGTTACGGTGGACTGGTCATGTCTTGAGAATGTCTGATGACAGGATACCCAAGATCCTAAAGTACAGCCAGTTAGATCAGGGCTACAGGAATGTAGGACGCCCATGGCTAAGATACAAAGACAAGCTGAAAAGCAACTTGTCAGCAGTTAATATACCCCATAACACCCTTGAGAGCTTAGCTTTGGAGCGGGTAGAATGGAGATCAACGTGTTTTAGTGGACTCAGCAATTTTCAATCTGCTTGTCTGAATCATCTTCAAGAAGCAAGAGCAAGATCTAAAAGGTAAACCAATCTAACAGTGATCTCATCTCACAATCCTCACACTTGGTCCATATGTGGCCTCCTTTGTTAAATCACTGGCGGGTCTTAAATGCCACTTAAGATTATCGCACAAAATTTCAACTAAGCTGTCAGATCCTCATACGTCGAAACCGACGGGAGAGTCCATTATTATTATATATATATATTGGGTTGGTGCATAATTATCTGGCGTTTTTTTGTAGGCGAGATATTTGTTAATAAAAATTTCTGTTTTGTTTACGTTTATTAATAAAAATATTTTTTCAGGTTATAAAAATGCGTGTCGATAATCATACGCTCCGGAATAATCAATTAAAAAAAATGTTATTGTTGAATTTTTATGTTTCTTTTTTCATAATAAATATTGTTTAAAAAACGCCTGATAATTATGCACCGACCCAATATGTATATAGTGTGTCTGTGTAAAATCTTGAATTGCTTGTCAATGACGAGGCAAAATCGCAAAACCTATTGAGCAGTTCTTGCCGATGGAAGAAAACAATGCAACTTTGATTCGTAAAACAATTTTTTCAATTATTTTGTGTTGTGGTTCGAGACCTCTTCTGGTATCTCTTATTGCAATCTCAATTTACATTTGGCTATACTAGTCTATTTCTGTTCCAAATTATTTTGATAATCAGGCTACAATTTCGTGAACATGATAGTTAAAAGCTCTTTTCCTGCCTTTGTCATACTTAATTCAAATAGTCTAAAATTCCATTCTCTCGAGTTGTTTGCGCCATTAATCGTGGTTAAATCTTTAAGAAAGCTACTTGTTTCGAGTAATAGCCTTAATGACAGGCGGGATGTTTGTCAGGGACATAAGACAAGGTTGTCGATGTAGAACTACGTCTTTTAATTATCTAAATATGGGATAATGTCACACGTGTTGAGCGTCTACCATTTTCAACCATTAACTTCGACAGAAGCAACTCAGTAACGTTTTTTTCAATACAATGGTGGCTTTAATTTTTCTGACACTTAATGAAACACATTTCATTTTTTTTTTAAATTTTAAAGGTGGTTTTACTCTTTCTTATTCTGGCCTTATGTCAGATTGGGTCAAGTTGAGTAAATAGCCACATTACAGTTCAAAAGTTTGAGGTAAACCCTGGTAATCTTTTAAATTAGTCCCCAAAGTAGTCATTTTGTACTTTAAATAAGAGAAAATTATTATACATGGTTAAAAAAAGTAGGAGATAATTTTTATTAGAAATTTTATTATGACAAAAAGAAAAAAAGAATTTTATAATTACATTTTGCTCTCGTCAAAATATCCTCCTTTAGCCTTCATTACCACAGCTTAATTTTTTGGCATTCATTGCAAAAGTTTCTTAAAGTATGAGTTTGATAATTCTTTCCATTCTTTTTTCAATCTCTATGAGCTTTTTTTTCATTTTTCCACTCTTCTGTCAAGTTTATCCCATGTTAATTCTGGGAGTGACTTTAAATTTTTTAACTATATATATATATATATTTTTTTTTTTAACTATACATATATATATATATATATATATATATATATATATATATATATATATATATATATATATATATAAGACAAAAGGGAAATTTATATTTCATTATGGGTTTATTAGTAGGGCAGATTGGGCTCTCTTACCTTGGATGGTAGCCAGTCTAGTATTAGGTTGGTGCAAAAATAATGACGTAATAATGTCGTTTTTTGACGTATTTTTAACGTCAAAAAACGACATTATTACGTCATTATTTTTGCACCAACCTAATACAACAACAACTTTAAATAAAAAAAACATGGAGAAACAAAAGGGGAGACCACTCCCAATCCACAGATATACAAAGAGGGAAGCACTTGATGCAGAATAAAAGTCGTCCAACAGTGGTCCGCGGTACAGAGTCAAATTTTCTGAAACATTTCATCCGGTCTGCCGAATTATATGGCACATGCCTTTATTCTTTAACAAAAGGTTCGATATTTTCAATTCTTTGATATTATTGTGCATAAAAAATAAGAAAGAAAAAAAAATTTATTAAATACAAGATTTAAATAGCATGCATAAAAATAAATGTTGCGAAAAAAATTTGTTTATAGGGAAATTTTAAAAAGAAAATACTTTCTTAGTTTTGCTTCGAAAAAATAAAGTCGAATAGATTTGAACACATCTCGCATATATATATATATACATATACATATATATATATATATATATATATATATATATGTGTGTGTGTGTGTGTACAGATATATACATATATATATACACACATACATACATACATATATATATATACATACATATATATACATATATACATAAACATACATATATATATATACACATACAAACACATATATATATATATATATATATACCTATATATATATATATACACCCATGTATATATATATATATATATATATATACACATGCATACATATATATGCACACATATATATACACATACATACATATATAAATACTGATACAAATACATACATATACACGTATATATATATATATATATATATATATATATATATATATATATATATATATATTCTATTGTAAGTTATATATTTACCTTTTGTGTGTATATACATATATATATACACACAAAAGGTAAATATATGTATATATATATATATATACATATATATATATATATATATATATATATATATATATATATATATATATATATATACACACACACAAAAGGTAAATATATATATATATACACACACACATAAAAGGTAAATATATAACTTACAAGAGATTATATATATATATATATATATATATATATGCCATTTCTGAGGGATTTAGCGATATCATTAAAGTCCCTTAAAACGTGTTCCTGATTTGGTTTCAGTCCGACAGTCTTGATTTTTTTATTCTGCCTAATGAAAGGAAATCTCAATTTGCACAGGTTAAGTGGGCCTTTCTATTAATATGTTTCGTCAGCAAGTTTCTGTAAAATATCCTTACGAAGATGTCAAAATGGCCCATTTCTTTATTTAAAAAAACGTCTGGGAGAAAAAAAACCGTGACAAAAAGATTTTTTTTTTTTTTATCGTTTAATCGGGACCACCTAGAATCTCCACCCGTGTGCGACCAACAAACACCTTCCCCAACCCACTAAGGTGATACAATACTTTCGCACACCCACATAAAAAAAAAAAAATCTTTTATCAAACCAAACCTCATGAATTCTGTCAAAGAACAAGAAAAAAATACAGAAAAGGCGTTGACAATTGAATCAAATTGAGTAAATTTAAATGTTCGTGATAAAACTTAGGCTTTAGTCTGTATTGCCTTTCTTTAATAACTAGTCGATAACGAATAATTTGAATGCAGGTGTGTAGAGTATGTCGAGTAGATAATGAAATGTAAAGTACAGGGAAATCCTTGTGTAAACATAAAGAAAAGTGATTTTATTTTCTCAGTTAAAATTTTCTTTTAGCATTTACGTTGTAAGAAAAAAACAACTTGTAAATTAATTAGCCATGGTCAAATGCAGTTAACAGAAATGACAAACATGAAGTATTGACAGAGTCTGTAATAAATAATAACCAAAGAAAAATGATATTAAGCTAACAATATATGCAAGACAAATGTAGGCAAAGCAATAGTAACGAGGCAAAAACTGTTATGTTAACACACAAACGGGATACAGGCTAGTAATCACAGCATTCTGAATGCGAAAGAAAGGAAATATGGTAATTTTATAAGCATAGCTTAGATATGGCACAAAATCAAAAGTATGGTGAGGCGGGACCCAGTAAAAGAACAGAAATATGAGACTGAGAAATTGTATATCTTATTGGCTAGGAAGGAGTCCTTGCTTGCATCTGTTTGTTTTGTCCATAAATTCAGGAAGCGGGGGTTATTTTTGCCGTCATTCCAAAGAAACGAAGCCAACACTAATTTTTGAAGATTACATTCAAATTTACATTTCAAGACTTTAGTGATAAATTTTCTAGCATTGATAACAGTTCATTGGATTTGTGGTAATATTTGAATAATTGTTGGTGGGAAAATACCTCTGGTAAAGATGGCCGATATGCAGAAATACACACACCTACGCACACGCTTAAACACATGGAGAATATATAAAAAGCACGTTTCATTTGGTTGGTTTGAGGTCGTCAGTACTTTTGAAGTCGATATGTACTACCTTTCCTGTGCATTCTCACATTGACATTAATGTGCTGACGATGAATTAGTCTTGAAAACAACTTCTAGCATGTCTCTCAAAGAAATCCTCTTTCTGTCTTTTCTTGCTTCCTTCCATTTTTACGTCTCTGAACGCACACTGGCGTTGGTGTGTGTGTGTGTATATATATATATATATATATATATATATATATATATATATATATATATATATATATACAGGTAAAATAATCGGGCATTATTTTCAGGGTGTATCTGTAAAGGAACAAAGTGAATAAAAAATCGTCCTAAAATTTAAAAGCCTTCATAAACCAATGACATTCTTGCGTTTGTAGATAAACGCGTGCAACTAAATAACTTATACATTTGCCTTGATAAAACCCTGCAGAGGACGAAACGCGTCGGATGAGAATAGTTTTCGTCTCGTTTTTTATATTCACATCTCTCTCTCTCTCTCTCTCTATATATATATATATATATATATATATATATATATATATATATATATATATATATATATGTATGTATGTATCTATCTATATATATATATATATATATATATATATGTATATGTATGTATGTATGTATGTATGTATCTATCTATCTATCTAGTGAAATGGACTATGTCCGACAATTATTTAATATATTTTCTGTTTATTCGTTATGTTTATAGATATAATTTATTTAGGTAAATGCTTTCTTTTTTACTTAAACATTATTAATTATATTTACCGGCTTGAATGTTCGAGAAATATCATATCAGAACCGTGTTAGGAAAAAAAACGGTTTTCGTGCATGTTGATGTAATTACACATGAAGATGAAGGAAAAAGGAGGCTGAAATTTTTTAATTTAATTTTTTTCACTATGCGTTTTGGATTAGAGTCTCGCTGATTTTCATTTATTTTCTATATATTTTTATTATATTTTCTTTTTTGTTTTATTGGAGGTTTTTGGTTTTAATTTGTTAGAGGTTTTTATTTTGTTGGAGGTTTTTTATATTTAATATATATATATACATGTGTGTGTATGTGTGGTAATATATATATATATATATATATATATATATATATATATATATATATATATATATATATATTAGGTTGGTGCAAAAATAATGACGTAATAATGTCGGTTTTTGACGTTAAAAAATACGTCAAAAACGACATTATTACGTCATTATTACGTCATTATTTTTGCACCAACCTAATATATATATATATATATATATATATATATATATATATATATATATATATATTTAGTGTATCATTTTTTGTCGTTTTCACCGACTTCTAACTTTCTTGATAAATGTCCGTTCTTCAGGATGTTTTTGTTTTTAATGATTTTTTTCAATTTGTTCCGCGTCTTTTTCAGTTCGTTTTTGCTGCGTTTTATACACGCATTCATGAATTTAATGTTCTTTTACGCGCAGACGTTCATCAGTTTTTGCTTTTATTTACGTCTTCATCTTTTCAGCTGTAGTTTTTTCTTCTAGTTGTAAATTTTTTCTTCGGAATTAAATTTGTTTATTTTATTTTTTAAAGTAAACTTTTTATAACATTATTAACGCTCCATATTCAGCGATATTCAGCACTATATATAAAGATATCTGCTGTTTCTTAAATCTGGTACATTAAATATATATTCAATTTTAAATATTAAATACATACATTAAATATATATATATATATATGTGTGTGTGTGTGTGTATGTGTGTATGTGTATAGTGGGTATAACAAACATATGAACCTATATGTATATAGTATTAAATGGTACATTTAGGTAGTCTATGAATATATAAGTACTACGGCTAAATAACATCCCTACAATCCATTAGAGAGCTAGATTCAAAACTTTATATATATATATATATATATATATATATATATATATATATATATATATATATATATGTATGTATGTGTGTGTGCGTTCAACACACTACACATATAATAATCTAGCAGTTGAGATGTTCTTTCTGGACACATGGGCATTACCTTTTTTTTCTTGTATCCTACTCACTCGCACTCCTTCATGCCATCTTGTCACTTTGAATATGACTTATTCAGTAAGAATCACTTATTTCTTCTGTTCTTGATCACGCGTTAACCTGGTGTCGAATTCTCGTTCTTCGACGAGAAAACCTTGATCGAAACGAGAAATGACTAATGTCTTTCGCTTACAGTCACATCGATTTTCGTTGGTCAATACTTTTTTTTTCTAAATAGAAGGAAGTTAGCACTTGGAAAAAGTGACACTCGTTCCACTTTTCGTACAGTGAGTGTGTGTGTGTGTAACGATCTGTAACATATGTATCCGAATAATTTCTTGATAAAGACAAGGTGGAAAAATGATTAGTGAATCCTTTCATTCCGAGAAGGAAATTCTTCAAACAAATAACGTCCTTCTTTTATAAAAAGAATTTGTAAATAATAAATCTAAATAAACTAAACAAAGTTGAATGTCTAATAGTATTTACTTTCTAAGTAATCATTAAAACAAATTTTATATCTTTCATTGTCCTGTGCAAGAAACAGAAACCTAACCTTATACATACGAAAAAAAAATCTTTTTAAAATAACGTGGGTCACTGAATTTTAAGCTTTTCTATTTAGGATTCGTACGTATAGATTTTATTTGATAACAATATCACCTGTTTCAAATTAAAACAGTATTTTAAATGATTTAAAATCTATAAATTATTCTAATTACAATTTGTAGAGACGAAAACAATTCTTCTCTCATTATTCATCGAAATTTTTGATGACGCTTTATTAAAATATTCCTGAAAAACAATATTACCTGATCTTGTAAATAAATTAAACATCGTTGAACTTATAGAATTTTTTTTTTAAGTAATCATGAAAATAAATGAAAATAGTGTATCTTGTATTGTCTTGTACGAGAACCAGAAACCTAATCCTAAACAGGAAACAAGTGATAAACCTCTACTATTGTACAAAAAGCTTAGGAGGAGTGTGAACTGGATGATAAGTGAACCTATCTATTCCTATTGGGGAAAGAGAAAAAATAAATGAATAATTAGTGGATAAAATTTCATAGTTCAGGCGGAGACGATAGGAACAGACAGTTGAAGTAAAACTTTGAAAGAAAACCTGAAACCCAATCTGAAGCATGAAACAAGAGATAAGCCTCTACTCCTTTTCAAAAACTGGGGAGATATGTGAACCGGTGATAGGTGATCCTATCTACTTGATCTTGAAAATAAACTAAATAAATTCGAACGTACACTAGAATTTATTTTCTAAGTAATGATTAAAACAAATGAAAATGTATGTTTTATTATCCTGTGCAAGATTTAATGAAGCTTAATAAATATCCACGACTCGAGTTTGCAGAAGAAATGGCAGCAATACTTATTAATTTCAAGAAAACTGAGTCTAAGTTATGCAAGCAATCGGAGTGTAGAATTATCACATTAAGAAGCTGAAATAAACTGAAGCAGGTCGACTATTTTAAGAATCTTGCAATGAGTCAATTAAATGTTTGCAATCAGTCAATTAAAAAAGGAATTGGCCAAGTCTGGGGCTCATTACACAAAAAAGTAAACGGTATGGAAGTCGAATTTCTAAAAAAGCATCTAAAAAATGAATTTCTTTTTAGCCACAGTGAAAAGCAAGAAGCTCTACGAACTTTAAGAAGGGAGTTTTCTGTCGGGATACAATCCTTAGTCCGACAAGTTCTGATCTTTATAACTGGGACCCATCATGCCATGTAGAAAATCAGACACACCCACTTCGTATTCAGCTAGTAAGAAGTAAGTTTCACCCAGACAACTTCATCCCAAGAACTGCTGTTTTGAAAAACAGACGCCCGACAGAATGTTCTCAGAATCGCTATAATATTGACCCTCTTCAAGTCTAGGATTAAATGTTATCTTTCCTACATAATCCTATAAACTTCACAGCTTGCCTTTTCTTACGCTTATACAACACCATACAACAGACCTCTACCTTGAGTGACACTTAGGCCTTTTATTGGGTAAAGATTAGTAATAAAAAGAAAAGATGACAAGCTTTCTTTTTATGTGCCATGTCCTTTCAGGAGGTAGGCGATCATGGCCCTCCATCTCCCGCTGTCCCTTGCAGCTCTCAACAATTTCTTTCCCTCTGTTCCCACCCCCCAGACCACGTTCTGTCATCCACTTGCTTAAGTCCGCTAGTTATGCCACGCGTTGTTTTCTCTTGTCTCTCTTTTTCCTCTACTCGACCCGTGAGTATTAGATTCTCCCGGCCCTCCTTCCTCATTATGTGTCCCAGAAACTTCAGCTACCCCTCCCTACGCACTGATGGAACATATACGAAGTTGATTAGGGTTATATTTGATTTATCATGAAAACAACGCAAAACAAACAAGGATCCGTAGGGAGAAAAAAATCTTCAAAGTACGACTGAGACACTATGAATTAGAAGACCCCGATTATTTGGGTAAATCTGAAAGAGGAAAGAAGGTCCGTTAAGTAAAATACGCTTGAATAACTTACAATCATCGGTTACTATTTTTCTGCGCACAGATAGATAGCCTGTTAACTAGCCCTCAACATTTTGGGGTTTATGTTTCAAACGTTCACCCAAAATAGAAAGGATATGGAAGATAAATCTCGAAAATCGTCTGAAAAAATTTGTTTCTTTTTAGTTAGAGTGAAAAACGTGCTGCTCTACGATGCTGAAAGCTGGACTTTAACAAAGAAGATGAGTGATATTCTTGACGGGGTATATACCAGGTTGCTCAGGCCTATATTTGATGCATTATGGGGAAAAAATTAAAGACCTCTATTAGAAAACTGTGAAGCGTGACGGAATCACTAAAATTAGAAGCCTGTTATTCATTGAACATATTTGAAGGAGGAAAAAAAGAGCAGTTAAGTAAAGCATCCTTGTGGGAGCCTAAACGCGGAAATAGGAAGAGAGACTGATTAAAACAATTGTGGATCAGTTATGATGCGATATTTGGTTTGAGGATTAATTAACGAATGCAGATCTGTTAAGTAAAATATGCTTAAATACCTTACAATCATCGTATAGTATTTTTCTCCGTACAGATTGATACCCTGTTAACTAGCCATCAACATACGTACGTTTTTTGGTTTGTGAATCAAACGTTTACCAAGTAGTAACTCTCCCTAAAATAACTACTTACGTAACATGTGAAAATGAACACTATGAAAACTAACAGCGTTTCTATCCAATTTATCTAGTTGGAGAACGAGATTTTGACACCAGGTTCACGCGTGATCAAGAACAGAGAAAATGTTAAATTTATAAACGTTTCCTATTTGTTCTTTATTCTATTATATATATATATATATATATATATATATATATATATATATATATATATATATATATATATATGTATGTATATATATATATATATATATATATATATATATATATATATATATATATATATATATATATATATATATATATATATATATATATGTATATATATATATATATGTATATATATACACGCACAAATGAGCTGAGTACACGTAAATGCATTTTACATGTTTCATATGTAATATTTTTCAATCCTATCATTTTTATGCTGTGTTAGACTGGGCCAAATGGAATAAAAATGTTTCCTAAAAAAGCCAATGGGTAAAAGATAAAAGGTATAACCAATGAACTATATATATATATATATATATATGAGTCGCTCCCTAAAAACTAATACATTCAAATTTATTATGTTAGCCCTTTTCATCAGAGGCGGGTGTTGGTGGTATTGCATTAAGGCGAAACTTCCTGTCAAGAACTTATCATTTTTTGCCTTTTTACAACTAGTAGTCTGGTTAAATGGCGGACAAACCAGAGGTGCTATATTCAATTCCTTCATGCGGAAAGAAAATGTACCCACTGACATCCATTTTCTGTTTGTTTAATTTTTGGAAGGCGACTTCTCTCTATTCCAATCCGCCTTCGGATTTCAGTGTCAATTTTTTCGTATCTGTTGTATTAACAAACTATCCCTTTTCATTTGGATACTTTTCCATTCGTAGCTCGCAGTTTTGTCTGTTCTTCTTCCTGATAACAATACATTCTGTCTTCTTATATGATTAGTCCTTTCATCCTTCTTTCATTAGATAATTTGTGTAGGAATTATTACAGTTTTCCTTCTGTGCCTTCCCCGAATAAATCGTCGTAGAATATCTGATTCTCTTTCGATCACCTTGCTGTGGAGCTTGAACAAGTCAGTTGAAACAACGCCATCTTGTTCCACGACTTTTTCTATTTTCGTGGATTTTATTAATTCACTTTCTCTCCGTTTATTCTAATATGTTTCCCAAATATATTTCCCAAATAAATCCAATTTTTCTCGCAGTTCAAATAAACATTTGTGTCGTACCTGACTAAAATGCTTACTACTTACATTGAAATGTAATAAATAGTTTATAACCTGATAAAACGTGAATAATGTTTCGAAAATATACGTTTTTTTATCAAGCAAAGCGATCATGTCATTAAGATGCAACGGTTACTGGGAGAAAAAAAGGGAATGAGAAAGTCAGATAAATAGACAGACTGATAGATATGAACAGATTGTGATAAAAGGCATCTATATATATATATATATATATATATATATATATATATATATATATATATGAACAGATTGAGATAAAAGGCATAGACAGACAGAGACGAACAGATTTAGATAAAAGTTTTAGCGATAGATAGATTGATAGGTATGAACAGATATAGATAAAAAGCATAAAGATAGATATATAGATTTGAAGAGTTTGAGATAGATAGATAGATAGATAGATAGATAGATAGATAGATAGAATGTTGCATTTAATTTTTTTTAGATTATAGGTGGCAGGGAAGGAAGAAGCTTAAAGAAAGTTCCAGGGTTAAGAACTTTGAGAAAAGAAACGATTCCATTTCGCTATTTCAACAGTAACCTTAAAAAAAACTTACTCTTCTGGGGAGTGCGTTTAAATTCATATACCAAGGAGAAATCTTTAGAACAACTGCCATGAAAGTATTCGCAGACAAGAGTTTGAGGTAAGCCATGTTAGAGTGATGGGAAAGTTGAAGTCGAGATGCCAGGAAATTATTGATAACATTGCAGACCTTTCTTTGGATGTTGTCGAGTATCTTGATATATAGCCGGAGCACTACAGCAGTAATATTCGCCATTGGATTTAACTATGACTTCCAGAAGACTTCGGAATTTTCTACAACTCTTCTGGGGGGTCTCCTTGTTGGTGTCGTTGCTGAATGCTGTCATAATCTTTGCTTTCAGTTCATCTTTGGTGTCACAAGAAATTTTGTTGACCTCTCGCTCCACTGTGCCCCACGCATAATAATCAAGGTTTGGGGAGTTAGGTGACCAGATGTAAGTGGTGATGGGCTCGCAGAAATTGTCTGACATCCATGAGTGGCATCTCCTGATGTGTGGCATGGTGCAAATCATGTTGCCAAATATAGAGTCTTCTAGAATCCACCCTCTTGACTCAGGGCAGGACTAAATCTTCAAGGCGCTTGATGTAGGCCTCTCTGTTGAATGTGAGACCCGTAGGAAGATCAATGAAGATATAACGTCACCATCACTCCAAACACCATGATGTTGATTAGATATTTGGTTTTTATCACTCTCGGTACATCTTTTGGGGACATAGAAAGCCAATAGTTGTTCTGTGTGGCCACCATTTTATTCTGGCAGAAAATTTTCTCGTCTGAGAAAAACCAAAGCATGTTCGGTTGGAGTGAGTACTTGAATTTGTTCAAAAGCTTCGTAGCGCGGTCTTTCCTCTTTTCCTTCATGGCTTGGGATAAAAATTGGCCCGTTCTCAGCTTGTATGAGAAATATCGAATGTCTTCATGCACTACCACCCTGATAAGACACTCAGATGGTTATAGACCTGATTGACTTGAAGGGATCCTTGTCAATCATTCCCTGAATCTCTTTAATAAATCTGGGAGTTCTTTTCTTATCATAGTGAGTTTTCTGAATAGTTCATATTGGAGCTTCTGGTGCGAATGCCAAGCACTTTAGTATATCGTTTCCAAATTTCTGGCGGAGTGAATTGCGTCATAGTGCTCTTTTTATCACAGACAGTGCCAAACGGACCCTACTATACTGTGCAGTCGACAAAATAAAATAGAAAAACAAACAAACAATACCTATGCACGAAATTAAAATATAAAATGTCGGCAATTTTCCCATCGCATCCAGTATATATGAATAAATACAAAAGGAAAACTTTTCTTCATTTTAATTTTTCAAAATTTTTTTATTATCTCTAATTTGATTAATATCTATGTCTCTGTCTCCATATGTTCTTCTCTGTCTTTGTCTGCTAAGGGATTCTTCTGTTTCTAGAGAAAACAAGTTTGTTTTTTTTCCAACGTGGAAGCGACGAGGCCATTTGATGTGGCCATATTTATATTTGCCATTGGGAATTTGTGCGGGCCGGATTTTTCCTCTATGTCTCTGGAGCCGACATATTTCCCAACTGGAAATCGGCGCTTCGGACTTGCGTGTTCCCACATGGCAGCTGGGCCTGCCTGGGGGTCTTGCCTCGTCGTGCTAAAAAACAACCACTAAGTCTTGTCTTGACTCCATGCAGCTAACAACTCCCAGCTTTCGTCACTCTATGAACTGACGCCAATCAGCTGCCATCACGTGACCCTCGTAAGTTCCTCTCAACCAAAGGGAGATAATTACCTCTTTCCTTCCTACAATCTAATATTATTTAGGTATTAAATAAAATTTCATTAATATTTACTCATATTAATGTTTAATCAGTATCTTTTTTTTTTTTTGAGTGGGTGGGGTATAATGCTCGTGTAAAAGAAATGAAATGTCAACAAAGAAAGTTTAAAACTTCAACATCCAGCTCGTTTTTCTGTATTTGATCTGGCATAATTTCTCCAGATATTTCATATCTGTCATTAATCATTTAAATTAATGGAAGTCTATTAGTTCGACATCTGTTTATATTGTAACTTGTTAGTAGCTGCGTCACGATATACAGACTGAATGAAAATTTGGAGTTGTTTCTTTGCTGAATCATTTGATATCCCAAGTCGTAAAGACATTAAATAAGTAAATATATAGATTTCAGAAAGGAGATATACTGAGACCCGCCAAGAACTAGCAACAAATAAACATACCTTTTATTTTATATCTTTGCCATGGAAGAACGACATTTAAATATTTCGCTGGTTTGATTTCCTGTTCTATTCAGTGAAGGTAATCGTCAGAATTTTAGAAAAGAAAATTTAGTTAAAAACGCCCGTTGTTATTTGTAATGGTCGTTGAACAGGGAGAGACCATGGACACCGAGAAGATTTTAATTGAAGTATGAGAAAAAAAAAGGAGAGGGTAGAAAAGAAATGAAGCGAAAGAAGGAAGGACAGAAGGGAGAGAGAGGCAGGAAGAAAGAAAGGGAGTGAGGGGTGTAAAAAGAAAGTTAGAAAAAGGTCAGTGTTTAAACGAGGGCGATATAGAAATAAAAGTAAAAAGAAGACTAAAGATATAGCAAGCAAGAAAGGAAAAGATGGACTGAAGGAAAAAGGAAGAAGAAAAAATAGATAAAAAAAAGAACGATGGAAAGAAAGAAAGAAAGAAAGAAAAGAGTGCACAGGACCACATTTGGCAGTAATATTCTAAGCATTGACGAATGGGAGCCTTATAGATATATGTAGGATAGATTCTGGAGAGAAAAAGAATCTAGATCGGCACAGTGAACCAATTTTCTTAGCAGTAGACCTAGAAATGGATTCAATATAGTCTTCTCACTTCATGTCAGCCGAGAATGTTAGCCTAAGAATGTTCAACGAATCACTCTCCTTGGAGGTTAGCATTAGCCATGCTAATGGAAGGCCGAAAGTGGTCTCTCAAATCAAATAGAGAACTAAACGGAGGTGGGGGCAAAAAGAAAGAAAGGAAGAAAGAAAGAAGCAAAGTGGGAAGGTGACAATAATGAAAGAAAAAAAAATCAAAAGAAACAAAAATGTTTAGCTGAGTGAAAAATTTTGTTTGTTTCAAAAGCGCCTGTGTGATCACGAAGCGTTGAATGACTTGAAAATTTGAAGTTTATGTCATTGAACGTCATCTTCATAAAATATAATTTAAATGGCCATAAAGAAGATAATATGTGAAATTAGAAATACATAAAAAAAAAATAGGCGTCCTGTTCTGGGGACAAGAATCAGATAAAGTAAAATGGATTTCTTTGATTATTTTTAATTATAACTGAAAAAGAAAACGTAGGTGAAATAATATAAAAGAGAGAGAGAGAGAGAGAAAGAGAGAGATAGAGAGAGAGAGAGAGAGAGAGAGAGAGAGAAAGCCAGACGGTGCAAGAAGCATAAAATTGACAAAGTTATATTTATTCTTTAAATTGCATAAAATCCTAGAAAACACAAACTAGAAAAGGGCGTATGAAAAGGATGCGTCTACTCACCTAATTTATTCAAACTATACGTCAAAGCGAATCTAAAGATTTGTTTTTATTTCTCCATATTTTTTCTTTCATCTTTAACCCGACCTCTTCTTTCATTTAATTTGCCTTACTGTTCTTTCTTTCTTTCTTTCTTTCTTTCTTTTCGTCCCTACCCTCTTTTAGTTCTTTGTTTGATTTGAGAGACCCCTTTCGGCCTCCCATTAGCATGGCTAATGCTAACCTCCAGGAGAGTGATTCGTTGAACATTCTCAGCCTAACATTCTCGGCTGCCATGAACTGGGAAGACTATATTGAATCCATTTCTAGGCTAGCTGCTAAGAAGATTGGATCACTATATCGAGCTGGTTTATTTTTCTCTCCAGAATCTATCCTACATAAGTATACCATTTGTCCATGCTTTGAATATTGCTGTCAGATATGGTCCCGTGCACCAGCTATTTATTTAGAGATCATTGATAAAATCGAAAGAAGAATAAGCAATATTAATAGTCCTGACCTAGCATCTCGTGTCCAGTCAATTTCCCACCGTCGTAACGTAGCTTCTTTCTGCCTTTTCTTTGGTAATTGTTTGGAAGGACTCTCCGCTGTGATACGTAGACTTTATGAATTTAAGCGTAGTACTAGATTGGCGGCAAGGTCTCATCATTTTTGCAGCTAAATTGGATAGATGTAACCGTAAGTTCTATGCTAAGTTATATCAGGATCTATTATAGGCGAATATAATCTTAACATCAAATAGGGAGAAATCAGTACGTTGATAGCAGTTACAAATAGAAAATTGACGGAAATCATAGACGTTGTAAAAAGGCAATTGTGTTAAAAGATTAACCATCAACAGAAAAAAGATAAAATGTTTGACATTACGTCATATCGGATCGCACCCAGAACTATCGCTAAATATGATAAACAGATGTTCTCTCGGGAGTCCCTCTGCCTTGAGCGCCTATCAGGACATAAAATCAACCCAGATTTCAAATGGAATTCGTGCATACGATCCATCGCTAAAGAGAAATGGTCGGTTTCCTGTACCGATCCATTAAGTACCAACGGCCAGATCAGACCGAAAAGGGAGTATTGCTGCCATATATGGGCAGGAGCTGGTCAGTTTTCCCTTTCCAATTTCTATAGACTCTAAAAGCTTCTCCCCGTGGGTGACAAATTATTTCCCACCCTACAACGCCTTTCTCACAGACGAAGCGTCGCGAGCCTCTTGCTGCTCTATCTCTATTTCCATGGAGAGTGATAAGACAAACTACATTCCTTTGTACCACCAGTTCTTCACGGCTAAGAGCCGCCATGCCACGCACATTGGACCGATTTATCCCCATTCCCTTCATATTCCGTTCGTGAGATGAAGGTTCCACTCGAACAGCTTCCTCCCAAGAATCATTGGTCTGTGGAACCGACTCCTAAGAGGTTCATTCCCGGATCGCTACAATCTTACCCTGTTCAAGTCAAGGGTTAATTTTTATCTTTCCCACATATCCTATTAAATACTGCCTCTTACTTTTTAACTTTCTACCTCGAGTGTTTGTTGGGCTTTGCATAAAGTGAATAGCATTGTAAAAAAGTTGATCGTTAGCGAGGACAACCCAAGCTACGATTTACGAAATGCTGGCGTTAGAATCAAAGCAGGTACAGAGATTTAACTCTTTGGGAGGTTATATTTGGTTTGTTTTGTTTTGTTATACGTCATATCAACCTCAATGGGTTATTTAATGCCAACAAAATTTTATGTTCTTCCTCAGCGCGATCCCTTGTCATGCAAAACTGACTTCCTTTAAAAGATATTTCTTATCCTCAAGTTTGTTTCTGCGCCGAAATTTTCGGAACCAACGTAGTTGCTTGGTTATTCTTTTTTACGGTTTATCAATACTTTTTAGGTTATTTAAAGCCGACAAAATATTTTTTGGATGCTAAGAATTTTTTTTTTGGTAAGTGAATATTGCATTATGAATTTTTTGAGAATAATAGTTTTGGAGTCTGTCTATATTTCTGAGATGAGGTATTATGTACAGTTATCTCCTGCTAATTTTCCCTCTGAAGGTTCTCCACTGCCTTAACCGGGTATTGAACTCACACTCTTTGGGTTTGTCACTGGATCTAACCAACGCCTTTATCCACTGTGCCATGTGTCCTTGAGGATAACTGATAACTGACATCCATCAAATATGGCACGTGGAACTAGAACAGTCCACCCCAGGGATCGAAATAAAGGGTTCAGTTCGAAATTCCAACCACCTGAAGAAGGCCGGAGCGTACAACGGCCGAAACGTTGTGACAAATATGGCGACAAAGATGAGGACAATAGTCCGCATAATGTAAATACTGCAATAATAGTTTTCTTGAATAAATTCTACTGTTTACTTTTATGAGTCATTTAATGCCGGATTTAATGTTCTTGTGTGAACATATTTACTAGAGGAGGTGATAGCGATTTTCCAAGCGTAACTAAGGCCGAAATTAGGGGGCATCCAGTGAGGATTGAACTCACTACTCAGTCGTAATTGCCAAGCTTGTTAACCATTACACCGCCTCGAGGTGCCCGAACTAGAGGAGGTGATATGTACATTTTATGTTGTAGTTTTGCTAAAGTTATATTTTGGAATACAGTTTGATTCTTTTAAGAAATAAATAATAGGATATTATATGGACTAATTTAATGAAAGAGTTCCTTCATGTCGGTTGTTTGGTGGATCTAAGAGTCACTTAATGTCAAAATCTAAATATTTTAAACTAGATTTTATATCTTTAACTGAAAGTAAGATGTACTGTTGGTTTGGTTTGGTTTGGTTTGGTTTGGTTTACGGTATTTCGACACCTCAATGGGTTATTTAATGCCGACAAAATTTTTATTGCTGGCAATACTTTTTCCTTCAAAAATCTATTTTTGTTAATGATTTTTTCTTCAAAAATTTATTGCGGGTAATATTTCTTTTACAAAAAGTATTTCTGGTATTAAAACCTATTTTTACACTTTCTTAATGTTTTGGCCCCCAGTTTGGGGGTTAAATATTTGCCCGTAACTGGGACCCTAACAAGTGCTCCCACCCCGGGTCAGGGTGGACCTGAAAACACCAGTAATTAAGAGATGGTTCCACGCTCCTCAAACCTCTCGATCAGAGGCCTTGCTGTTGGACGTAGTTTATCGTCTTAACCAGGACGCGGACGGGTTAAGTCATATAACAGACGGCGTAAAATATGACACCGAAATCCGAAGGCGTATTGAAATAGTAACATATGCTTCCCAGAAATTAAAGAAGGCATTAACCCGCCATCATCATATTAACCGCGTTACAATGAATATAACTAAAAAAAAAATACATCATCCTAACTCGGGTGATGCGTAGAATTTTTTTCCCAAATAATCATTAGGACATCGGCGATCATTGCGATACACAGATTACTTTTCTATATTATCTTGGATATGATAATGAAGTGGTTTCCTGTTGCCATATCCGCGCTTTTGAAATTCAGAGTTGACCTTTCCTAGATCAAATTGCATACCTTCACCTTCTGGAAAGATATAAGTCACTGTTGGCTAGGAAGTTGACATATGGCATTTTTGGAACCTTTTCCAAATGATATGTGTTATATCCAGTCTGAAAATAGACTCTCTCAGGTTTTCAGAACTAGTCGAATTTCATCATAATTCTAAGTATTAGTAAAATTATAATCGTTTGAAGTTAATGAAAACTCAGTCAGTTATGTGCCATGCGTGATACACACTTAGGCGATCATCTATCTTTCGATACATGACTGACGAGGCAGATTTTTTTCCCGCAGTAATTTGCCATTTCTTTCTGCGCTATACCAGTTGCTATCCAATGCTATAGAACCCGGTCTGCCCTGCTATTTAACCATAGCTGGGGAAGAAGAAGAGAATTCATACCTTTTCCTAGGGTATTAGCGTATAAGTGAATGTAATGGATTCGACTGGAATTCGAACTCGGCTCTCCGATTCCTCAATCCAAGCCGCCTAATGAAAAGTCGCAGAAATATAATCACTGACTTCTAGATGATAAGTTCTGGATAGTTGCTTTGTGTGTCTCTTTTGGTTAGGAGAGTCACTGGTATCGTATTGAAATTAATAAATAAAATAAAGAGCAGAAAGGTTTAATCCTGTTTTTGGAAAATTACCTAGATCAAGTGGGCCCTCCAACGAACAAATTCAGTTAAATTACTATATATACACGCGTATAATGCAAACTTTAAAGACCTTATTTTGAAGCTAAATTGACCACAGTAAATGGATATATAGTGTGTCCAACAGCGTAAACAAGGCCAGCAATAAATACCCTAATTTTATATCACGTGTATGATGCGACCCCCTTAAAATTAACTTCAAAATTAGGACTTCAGAAGTCGCATGATACGCGAATATAATATGGTAACTATTTTTTATTATTTTTTATTTATTTATTTATTTTTTGCTATCAGGTGTTTGATGAGTTGGTAAAACAACGAAACTTTAAGTTGCACTACGAACGTAGGTATATGTATATTTATTAATATATATATATATATATATATATATATATATATATATATATATATATATATATATATGTGTGTGTGTGTGTGTGTGTGTGTGTGTGTGTGTGTGTGTGTGTGTTCTCTGGAAGGCGGAAGCAATCTTACAGACAATAATCATGTGACATGTTCAAGATTGTTCATCAATGTCATAAAAATATTTTTGTGGTAATAAAATATCATTAAGTCTAAATAACGTCTGGATTTAGTCTGCACTGATGACGGATAATAAAAATGCCAAGCCTTTCTACTGCACTCCCAAACACATCCGCTCATACGGTAAGGTAAAATCATTTTGAACGTGTATAATGAAATCAGAAGCCGACTTATGACACGTTGTCTGCGACTACAAAATTAGGTCCACTGACACATTTTCTTCCGTTCAAATTCCCCCGTTTTTCGTTTCTTTTTTTTTATACTAAAATCCACTCAATACAAGACTCGAAATCAAGTCAAAGGTGGTAGGGGTTTACTCTTAAAATGGTTATGATGAATGTCGCATGAATGGAATGGTGGTCGCAGGAAGTGCATAAAGGTGACAGGTAACAATTGGTCCTTGACTTAAAACGGTCTTTCTCGCCTATATAAGCAACAGCACACCTCGGAACAAATGAAATATCACGGCACACATAACAAAATTTTTAAATGGTATACGTTTAAATGTTATGAAATAAAACCATAGATAAAAAAAAAAAAAAAAATACACGCACGAATATGAACTTACTTTATTTCAAAGTTTCTATTCAACTATTTTTGCAGATTTAATTAATGTGAAATCTGTCCTTCGTATTTTTTCGCAATTTTTTCATTTTTTGGTCGAATGTGCGATAAACAGACCATATCGCTTCTAATTTTTTATGTTAATTAGGTTTGACAATCATAATTCACACAAATAAGTAGAAAATTGCAATAAAATTAAGAAGTCCTCTTTAGCTAGTGTGGGATATTGCTTTTGTATTGAAATCCCAAATATATTAATGGATGACAATCTTTCACGGTTGGGAATTACTGACTTACAGAGAATAAATTGGTAGTTTTTAGAGAAACACCCATGTGCGCGTGTGTAGCAGTAGCAGTACGAGGGAAAAAAAATCTATCCGGGTAGTACTTTCTCCTTACATTGGGAATACTGGAGATATGCAGCTGATTCAACTCTGTTGATGTAGCTTGGCCTGGTGTAGGTGTAAACGTTTGAACTAATAGAACTAAAGAAAGAATTTATTCTGAATATTTACTTTGGAAATAGAGATAGAGTCGCGACAGCATTTCAACGTTGCGGCAGTAAGTGAGAGATTTGCAGCTAGGGAAATAACTCTTTTCCTAATAGAACATGAAAATAATCGTTAACTGTAGAAAGGCTGAAATTGAGGATTTAGCAGTTCCAGTCTAAATATGACAAGAATACACTATTTACATTATTCGGACTATTGTCCTCATCTTTGTTACCATATTTATCACAGCGTTTCAGTCGTTGTACGCTCCGGCCTTCTTCAGGTGCTTGGAATGTCGAACTGAACCCTTTATTTCGCTCGCTTAAGGACACATGGCACAGTGGATAAAGGTGTTGGTTAGATCCAGTGACGGGACCAAAAGAGTTGTGAGTTCAATACCTCGTTAAGACATTGGAGAACTTGGAGAGGGAAATTAACAGGAGATAACTGATAATTGACACCCATTAGACATGTCACGTAGAACTAGAACAGTCTAACCAAAGAAGCAAAATAAAAGGATTCAGTTCGACATTCCAACCACCTGAAGAAGGCCGGAGCGTACAACGGCCGAAACGTTGTGATAAATATAGCAACAAAGATGAGGACAATAGTCCTAATAATGTAAATAGTACACATAATACCTCATCTCAGAAATATAGACAGATACTAAAATTCCGAAACGTTGTGATAAATACGGCAACAAAGATGAGGACAATAGTCCGAATAATGTAAATAGTGTACATAATACCTCATCTCAGAAATATAGATAGATATAGCAGAAATATTTTAACATCAGTTCTCAACTTGGTATCTGTGCTGATGACGCAACCATTTACTCCTGTCTGGATAATAAGCCTGATTAGTTTGATATGGTTAAATGGGCAGCTGATCTAAAAAAAAAAAAAAACCTACAGTCTGTTGTTAACTGGGGCAAGGAATGGCTCATTAACGCTTCCAAAACGAAACTCCTCTCTATTAATCGCCTGAAAGATCCCCTTCCTGCCTCCCATCAGCATGACTAATGCTAACCTCCAAGAGAGTGACTCGTTGCGTCTTCATGGGCTTATATTCTCGACTGACATGAAATGGAAAAATTACATTGAATCCATCGTTAGATCTTCTACTAAGAAGTATGGTTCTCTGCGGAATCACCCGAATCTTCTATTAGTCCATACTTTGAATACTGGTGCCATATATGATCCTGTTCCTCTGCCGTATATTTCAAGATTTTTCATAAAATCCAAAGAAGAATCAGCAATATTACTAGTCCTGACCTGGCGCCTCGGCATCAGTCATCGGCTTCCCTGTGACTTTTCTATAAATATTTTCATGGCAATTGTTACGATGAACTCTTTGATATGGTACCTAAACCTTAGGAATTTAAGCGCAGTACTAGATTCCAAGGTTTCATCAATTTACAGGTGATAGGCTAGATATAGATGCATAGTTCTATGCTGACATTTTCTTTTTTCCTAATTCTCGCTCGTGGAACCCTTTTCTGGTTCTATGCTTTCATTCCAACTTTGAAATATAATGTTCACTCAATACAGGGCCCATGGGTCACTCAAAGTAGAAGGTGGAGTTGTATTAGCGTAGGAAATGCCAAGAAATGGAACTTCTCCGCTCTGTGCAGGAAACATAAACAGCTACTTTTTGACTTGAAGAGGTCAAAATTTAATTAGTAAATAAAATTTCAGAATTCAGGCGAAAACGTTGAAATAGCCATTAGAAGGAGCTGGAAGCCTAATCCTAAACAGCGAAGAAGAAATAAATCTCTATTCCTGTTGAAAATCCGGTGTGTGAACCGGATGTTAGGCGAACCTTTCTACTCCGATTGGGAGAAGAAAAAAAATAATAATTACAGAATAAAATTTCTGAGTTCAGGCGGAGACGTCAGAAGTATAGAGTTGAAGTAACGGGAAACCCAATCCTAAACACGAAGCAAGGCATAGATCTCTGCTCCTAATAAAAAAAAAAAATGAGGAGGAGTACGAACGGGTCGATAGGCAAACCTGTCTACTCCTGTTGGGGCGGAAAAAATAATTAATGAATAAACTTTTACAGTTCAGGCGGAGAACGCGAGAAATATAGAATTGAATCAGACTTTACTTTAGAGGGTACCAGAAACATAATCCCAAGCCAGTATAAGTAGATAAGTATTTATTAAAATAACGAAAGTTAACTCAGAATATACAGTGCGCGGTGGGTAAATTGTCGCCATTTTATATTTTTAATTTCACGCATGCGTCTTGTCTGTTTTTGATTTTGTCGACTGACCAGTATAGAAGGGTCAGTTGGACACCGTCTGTGAGATAAAACGCACCATGACGCAATTCACTCTGCCAGATATTTTGAAACGGCATGCTATACTGCTTGGCATTCGCACCGGAATACAAACAGTTCAGTGTATTTGGGTGTCAATCTGGGGACAGTACAAAGGATTCAGAAAGAGTTGAATGAGTCTAATGATGATTACGAAGGGACGGCAATTCGAAAATCTCACTCTTATTGTTCCGTTAATTAAAGAACAACTGAATTTGTTGTTGAACGCCTGATACTCATCATAAACATGGAGGCCTACATCAAGGGCCTTGACGAGGTAGTGCTACCCTGGGTCAAGAGGGAGCGCCGCTGGAAGTACTATGCCTGGCAACAGGTCTCTGCCCATACAATACAAGAAGAAGGACCCAGTCATAGCTGTTAGACAATTTCTGCAACCACATCACCCTTTACATTCGGCCACATAACTCCCTAGACTTGTAACCCCCTTGATTATTATGTGTGGGTCGCAGTTGAGCGAGAGACCAACAAGACTTCTTGTAACACCAAAGTAGAACTGAAGGCAAGGATTATGGTGGCATTCACCAACAAGGAGACTGTCTAGAAGAGTTGCAGAGACTTCGAAGTCGACTGGAGACTGGCGTTAAAATAAATGGTTATTTTATTGAATAAATCTATAAAATCTATTCTTTTATATTTCAAGATATTTTTGTGCAATTTTTGTAATTATATTTGTCGAAATGAGATGTCAATATGATTTACATTTTGTTTTGTATCATTTAGGCGACAAATTTATCCATCGCACCCTGCAAATAGTTATGAACAGATTGAGATAAAAGGCAGATAGATAGATAGATAGATAGATAGATAGATATATAGATAGATAGATAGATAGATAGATAGATAGATATAAAAGGCAGATAGATAGATAGATAGATAGATAGATAGATATAAAATGCAGATAGATAGATAGATAGATAGATAGATAGATAGATAGATAGATAGATATAAAAGGCAGATAGATAGATAGATAGATAGATAGATAGATAGATAGATAGATATAAAATGCAGATAGATAGATAGATAGATAGATATTAATAGATTGAGATAAGATAGATAGATAGATATTAATAGATTGAGATAAGATAGATAGATAGATAGATAGATAGATAGATAGATAGATTGAGATAGATAGATATTAATAGATTGAGATAAGATAGATAGATAGATAGATAGATAGATAGATAGATATAAAAGGCAGATAGATAGATAGATAGGTAGATAGATAGATAGATAGATAGATAGATAGATAGATAGATAGATAGATATTAATAGATTGAGATAAAAGATAGATAAATAGATAGATTGAGATAAAATGCAGATAGGTAGATATGATTAGATTGATATAAAAGGCGGATAGATAGATAGATAGATAGATAGATAGATAGATAGATAGATAGATATGAATAGATTGATATAAAAGGAAGATAGATAGATAGATAGATAGATAGATATGAATAGATTGATATAAAAGGAAGATAGGTAGATAGATAGATAGATAGATAGATAGATAGATAGATAGATATGAATAGATAGATATAAAAGGTAGATAGATATTAGGTTGGTGCAAAAATAATGAGGTAATAATGTCGTTTTTTGACGTTAAAAAATACGTCAAAAACGACATTATTACCTCATTATTTTTGCACCAACCTAATAGATAGATAGATAGATAGATAGATAGATAGATAGATAGACTGAGATGAACACATTCAAACAGAACTTCTATGTCTGTTACTACAAACAAAATACAAGCAAACTAAATAAGATGAAAGAAATACTAGAAAAAAAAATAATTGACAATGATTCATGTAAGAAATATGAGCAATTAGGTCTATTCTATCTTCTGAGTGCGAAAGGAAAAGAAATAAGATAAAAGAATTATTACTAAAATCCTTGTGAAATGACGACGCATCATTATTACAGGGCAGTTTATATTCAATACCAAGAATAGTTTCCCGAATGCAAATATTTGTGGTTATTTCGAATATTGTAAAAGTATTAAAATTCACGGCCCGCTATTCTTGTAATTGTTCCTTCGTCCCATCATAGAATCAAGGAAATAACGGTCGATAAAATAAAATAAAAAAAAAAATTGCAGGCTCCATCACTCTGTCCGATGACGTCAGCTCAAGAGCATTGAATTATGAGAAAATCCTGATAATCCATCAGGCTAGGGGTTATACGCTATGTCTCCACATGCCTTTATCTACAAAGCGGGATTCCTCTCTGTGGCGAAGCGTATCGCATTGGCCCTTTCAAGTAGCAAATATTGCCCCTCCCTGGAGTTATTTTATTTAGCGTCTTACAGCTTGTCTATTCCCATAGTTCTTTTAGGGGCTTCAGTGAAAGAAAGAGGGGGCTAACTGGGGTTTCCATGACAACGAAGACACGAAGGGAATGGAAAATAAGGAATTTCAGACGAACTGTTCGGGGGAGGATGTTAAAAGGAAAGAGATAAAATGGAGTCAGCGGTCAGGTTTTTACAGGCACGGCAACCATATTTGTTTGCCTCCCCTTTTACAGGGATTCGACGTTGCAATCAATCATATTTATCTATTCACCCAGACTTTCTCATCTATCTATCTTCTTTCCTCCCTTCATTTCTATCTATCTACCTATCTATCTATCTATCTATCTATCTATCTACCTATCTATCTATCTATCTATCTATCTACCTATCTATCTATCTATCTATCTATCTATCTATCTATCTAAATCTGTTCATTATCTATTTTAGACTATTTTATCTATCTTTCTATCACATCAGGTTCTTTCTTTCCTTCTTTCCTTCTTTCTTTCTTTCTTTCTTTCTTTCTTTCTTTATTTATTTATTTATTTATTTCTCAGTCTGTTCACATCTATCTATCTATCTATCTATCTATCTATCTATCTATCTATCTATCTATCTATCTATCTATCTATCTATCCCAGTCTGTTCGTATCTATCTATCTATCTATCTATCTATCTATCTATCTATCTATCTATCTATCTATCTATCTAAATCTGTTCATTATCTATTTTAGACTATTTTATCTATCTTTCTATCACATCAGGTTCTTTCTTTCCTTCTTTCCTTCTTTCTTTCTTTCTTTCTTTCTTTCTTTCTTTCTTTCTTTCTTTCTTTATTTATTTCTCAGTCTGTTCACATCTATCTATCTATCTATCTATCTATCTATCTATCTATCTATCTATCTATCTATCTATCTATCTATCTATCTATCCCAGTCTGTTCGTATCTATCTATCTATCTATCTATCTATCTATCTATCTATCTATCTATCTATCTATCCCAGTCTGTTCGTATCTATCTATCTATCTATCTATCTATCTATCTATCTATCTATCTATCTATCTATCTATCTATCCCAGTCTGTTCGTATCTATCTATCTATCTATCTATCTATCTATCTATCTATCTATCTATCTATCTATCTATCCCAGTCTGTTCGTATCTATCTATCTATCTATCTATCTATCTATCTATCTATCTATCTATCTATCTATCTATCTATCCCAGACTGTTCGTATCTATCTATCTATCTATCTATCTATCTATCTATCTATCTATCTATCTAAATCTGTTCATTATCTATCTATTTTAGACTTTTAATATCTATCTTTCTATACCATCAGGTTCTTTCTTTCTTTCTTTCTTTCTTTCTTTCTCAGTCTGCTCACATCTATCTATCTATCTATCTATCTATCTATCTATCTATTCACATACTTATATGTCAAGTCTCTGTTTGTCTGTATGTCTGTCTGTCTCTGACTTTGTCTGTCACTCTGTCTCTCTATATATATATGCGTGTGTTTGTGTGAGAGAGAGAGAAAGAAAGAAAGAAAGAAAGATATATATGTATACATCTGCAAACCGCACATATATACACATTGGAAAGTTCTCGAAGTGTCTCAGCCAAAGCCTTCACGACTTCATTCAGCCGTGCAGCTCGCATAAGCTTTGCTTATTTCAAACACTAATCGGCCAATAAATCAAACGCATCGATTTGCAATCATTGCAGACCCCTTTTTTTTCCACCCTGAATATTTTTGACAGAAAGGCTTTTGAAAAACTTCAAACACAAAAAAGATTAATGAGATCTTATTTTAGAGATTGTTCTGCTTGGCCTCGCGATTTGGAAAGGTCTTTTCCATCCGTTTCAGACTTTCATGTGATTAGCTAGACCTGTAATGGCGAGAGACCTCTTTGACACATTGACTGCAGGAGAAGATCAGGTAAATGGCCGGAGGCTTCGGATTTCGAGGAGTTTTTATTCTACCTATCTTTCAAAAATTTAAATGCGGACTACTCATCTTTCTCGTTGTTATGACAACGTTTCGGGCGCTGTGCGCTCCGTCCATTATCCGGGTAACCTACAGAGAGTTTCAAACTGAACCCTTTAATCTACGGGGGTAGAGTTTTTCTCATTCCACTGCCTGTGTCTAGGGATATCTCGTCTCGTTCTTGTTTGCGACTGATCAGTTACAGCTCGCTCCTAGTCCACGTTGACACTGCCCACACGAACTAGGTTTTTTTGATTTGTTTTTTTTTACGGATTTTCCACCTTATGTAGGTTATTTAAAACCAGAAAATATTTTCAGTTTGTAAGATTTTTTTTTTGTGATAATAAGGATCTTTACTAAAACATGTTCTCCACGTTGCTTATCCTTATTATATTTGAATTATTATTTTTTTAAAATCAAGTTCACCCCAAGCAAGGGAATAAAGCCACTAAAACACAAGGCGTTTAATGTGTGAGAAAGAATTAGAAAATAAAAAAAAAAACATTATGAAGGAGAGAGAACAATAGAAAAGTAATCAGGAAGACAGTAGATAACGATTGACATTGGATTTAAATTTTGGAAGATCAAAGTTAACTTTAAAGCTCAGAGCCGGAAGAGATTTCCACAAGTGAGAAGTGCGAGAAAAGAAACTGTTACATCTTGCCAATTCAATTGTAAATTAATGAGACCGTATTGCCAATCCAGTACTGCGCTTAAATTAATAAAGTCTAGCTACCATAGCGGGAATTTAATCCGAACAGTTGCCATGAAAGTATTTATAGAAAAGTCACAAAGAAGCACATACGTCATGAGTTCAAGCGCCCTACGAGGCTGTCATCCCGCTCTCACCCTTTCACTGTCGAAACTCCTAACTGTAGCCGTCTCTTCTACTCCAATAGCTTCATATCTCGCACCTCTCGCTTGTGGAACTCCCTTCCCTATTCCAGTTTTCCTGAGAGCTATAATCTCCAGCTATTCAAATGTAATGTCAATCAACATCTCCAGTTGTTTTGATCTATCCACTACCCTTCTTCTCATCCTTTCCTCTATCACTCCTATCTGATCTTGCTCCAAATTTTCTGTAACCCCTTGCGTCCTAGTGGCTTCTCGCCTTGCTCGGGGTGAAACGCTTAAAAAAAAAGCAAAAAAAAAAGCAACTTTACGGCGGTTAGAAAGTGACTGACTCCGAGATGCCATGTCAGCACCAATAATATTGCTGCTTCTTCTTTGGGTTTTATCAAGAATCTCTAAATTATAGCATGAGCACCGGACCATATTAGACAGCGACATTGAACGCATGGACGAATGGTAGACTTACATATATATATATATATATATATATATATATATATATATATATATATATATATATATATATATATATATATATATATATAGGATATATTCTGGACAGTAAAATTGTCTAGCACGACACAACTTTCTTAACAGCAAACCTAGAAATGAATTCAATATAGTCTTTCTACTTCATGTCAACTGAGAATGGTACCCCGAGACGACGAAACATATCAGCCTTCTGGATTAGCATTAGCCATGTTGACAGAATGCAGAAAGGCGTCTCTCAGATCCGGTTTGTTTTAGATGCGTTAAAATTGACAAGCCATTCTTTACCCCAGTTAACAATGTATTCTTTGGAAAAAGACTAGTGTGGAGTGAGGTTGCAATCTCTACTGTCACCTAGTGATCGTTCAATAGATTAGTTATCGATTGCGATAGTCGTAGGATAATTTAAGTAGCCTTTCGATCTGAAGTATTTCAAAAAGCCTCTATGTCAACGATAATGCTAACCGTAATCTCATGGAAGAATAGGATACACAGTAAACACAGATCAATTCTTCTGATTTATTGACTGATCAGCGTTTACAATCAGAGAAGGTATCAGGGACTGTCCAATTGAAACTCTTAAATGTTCTTCTGTGTACATGACACATCATTCATATACAGAGTGTTTTAAACATATATATTTGGTTTACGGCCATATCACGTTGCAACATTGGTTCTCGTCCGATCACCGAAGTTAAGCAACGGCGAGTTTAGTCAACAGCTAGATGGGTTTGTTTATTTTGTTTCTTTAACGGTTATCCAGTTCGAATTCCAGTCAAATCCATTACATTCACTTATGTGCTAATACCCTTGGCAAAGGTATGAATCCTCTTCTTCTCCGCCCATCCAGATAGATAGCAGGGTAAATAGCAGGACAGACTGGGTTCTATAGCCTTGCATGCAACAGGTCTTCCGCGGAAAGAAACGGCAACTCCCTGCAGGGAAAAAAATCTGCCTCGTCAGTCATGTATCAAAAGATACGTGATCGCCTAAGCGTGTATCACGCATGACCCATAACTGACTGAACAGCATTTCAACTGCATATGGGGTCATTTAATGCTTAAATTTAATTTTCTTGAGAACATTATTAACTTCTTTTACGGATATATATATATATATATATATATATATATATATATATATATATATATATATATATATATATATATATATATATGTAGGTTTATCTTTGGTAATCTTTTTTACTATGAAAATGTATTGGTGTCACTTGGACTATAAAAATGTATTTCTACACTTTCATAGTCTTTTGACCCCAATTTTTTTTTTTTTTTGAGGGGGTCACTATTTGCCCATAGGTGGAACCCTAACAGGTGTTACAACCCCGGGTTAGAGTGGACTTGAGTATACCAGCGATTAAGACGTGGTACAACGCTCCTCAAAACGTCCCGATCAGAGGCTTTGCTGCCGGATGTAGTTTATCGTCATACCTAGAACGCCTAGATGGGTGAACGCTTGGGAACACCTGGTGCCGTACAGGTTAGTTATGAAAGCGGTGTAATTGATAACGGCTTGGAATAAGAAATCCGAGTTTGAATGCAAGTCGAGTTACATTCACATACTTATAAATACTTCTCCCCCAGCTATGGGTTAAATAATTTGTATCTGAAAATCATTGTTATCTCACCCAAACTTGTAAATATGCAATATTCAATCACAATAAAAAAAAAAAAAGATTGTTCTTGCAATCTGGAAATATGTTTCGCTTTTGAGTGACCCACAAATAGTTGGTAAAAAATGAATCAATCAAAAGAAAATTTTGGTATCATTTGAGATGATGCAGGCAAATGAAATTAAACAGAAACAAAATCAGATTTATTCTTCGAAATCTGAATGAGAAATTCAAAGGTGTCTGGATTTTATGAAGGGTTTCATAAGTTTCCTATATGCGCACCGCGTATGGCTTGGCATACGTCGTCGATTGAACTTTTTGTGATACGCCCAAATCTACAATGATGTAGGTTCATTTTTAGCAAATATTCTCACAAATGTACGCCGCACAATCTTGTTCGACTGTGTTCCAGCAGACTCGGACACACAAAACATCTTTTCTTTCCCAGTAAATGGCATTTCTATACCTGAAAGTAAAAAAAAAATTAAAGAAATAAATAAAGAAAGAATTTTGAATTGTTTCTCCACATGCAGTTAAAATTTGAGATCTTTGATAACGTCAGAAATTATACTAAAAAATAGATGCGCTCTCCGAAAGGATTCGAACCTGCGGCCCAACAATAACAAGAGAAAATAAGGCAACTGTTGTATAGGGATAAAATATCGTTGCCGACACTGGAGTTTGATCACATGTGTTTGCCCACTGGTGAGCAAACACAGGCGATTCCATCTCTAATAAGTAGATCACGTGATCGTAAAGGGAATGTATATATGGGAATTAGCGTGGCGTCTAAGTGATCGCGAGTCCCTATACTATCCTCTATCCTGATCACTCTCTGGATTACTATTTACACATAAGTAGACTACGTGATCGTAAAAGAAAGGTATATATGGGAATTAGCGTGGCGTCTAAGTGATCGCGAGTCTCTATACTATTACTTTTATGATGACTCTTTGGACTACTGTTTGGCGGTTACTATTCGAACAAGTATTACTAGTGCAAATATTATTGGAATGAGTTAATACTAGTATTTGCGATTCCAAAGTCTCGACTACAACGAGAATTACGAACGTGATAACGAGCATTCGTTGACCTCACAAAAATGACAACGAGTAAGCGTCTGACATTACAAAAGAAACATAGTTTCGAATCCTGCTGGAAGGCGCATCCTTTCTTTGATAAAATCTCTTGAAAATCTCGGTAGATGAAAATAAATAAATATACTGTTTAATTTAACAAGTAAACTGAGAGTCGATACAGATGCGAGTATCTATTAATAAATAGCGTTGAAATGGTAATGTGTGTATGTGTGTGTATCTGTTGGCCGTTGACGCCTATAAGTAGCTCATCCGCCCTTTAACAGGTCTTGTATCATGTTCTATGGGATAACAGACCGCTCAGTGGAGTACCTAGTAGGGGAGCTTGTCTAGACGCCAAACACTAAGCGGTAGGCTGTACTACGTTAGATGTTACCAGTAGCAGGCTTAAGCCTGACCTGATCTTGACCAAGTTTGTACTTGCTAAATCGTGATAAAAAGCTATACAAATCTACTCATAAAGCTAAGCAGTGTTATACCTGGTCAGTATTTCAATGGGTAACCACTGACGTGTCCGAGATGTGGCACATCTAACTATGGACCAATGTGGCGTTGTTTGACTTCCATGATCAGATGGGTATAAACAATTCTTTTTTTTTTATTCATTTACCAAGCTTAGCTGCGTTCTGACACCACGCTACAGTTATGGGTCACTGATTAATGATCGACCTCGATATATAGTTGAATTGATCAGCGAAACGCGTATTTGTTAAGCGCAGCCTGACAGTGATTACGCTTGTCGGACAAATTGATTGACGCAAGTAAATCGACTTCTAACGGGTTTCACATCCGCTCTTTTTTCTTTTGTAAAAAGTAAGATATGCAAAGGATAACGTTGAATAAATCAGCAGTGAACAAAAATAAAACGTAGCTCTTAAGAAGAAGCGGACTTCAGGTTAACGAAAGACATGATGCCCTGTCAAATTTATTAGGGTTCAGCCTACAAAAAGGGGTCGGGTAGTTGTAGAAATAAAAAAAAAAAAAATAGGGATTGAGAGAATCATTTTTTTTTTTTTTTTTTATCGCAGTATCTAAACTCAGAAGGCGAAACAAAAAAAGAGATATCATTGAGTGCAGTGACAAAAAACAAAGAATCTGCGTTCCGATCCAGTGAATATGGCTGAATGGAGAATGGAAGAAGGAGAATGTCGAGCCGACAGTTGAATGGTTCAGTGGTTGATGGGTTAAGAAAGGAATATTTATCATGGCATGCCGATCAGCGCAAAATTTGCTAGCGGGATCTGACAGACCATAGTTATGATCATTTATGTCATTTGTATATCTTTCTTTTTTCTTCTTTCTTTTTTCCCTTCACTATCATTTCCCTTCTTTCTTTCTTTCTTTTTTTTTTGTCTCTCTTTCACTCGGCTTCACTTGTAGACATTTTTCTTATATACTTTCTCTAAATTTCATTTGGTCTTTCGTTCTTTCTTTCTTCCTTTCTTTCATTTTTCTTTAACTTCTTTTTTTATCGCGTTTTTTTTTTTTCTACATTTCTTTCATTCCTTTTTCTTGTCTACTTTTTTCTTTCATTCTTAATTTCAACTTTCTTTTGTTTGTCTTCCTTGTCTACTTTTTCTTATAACTTTCTCTACATTTCACTAGATTTTTGCTTGCTTTTTTTCCTTTAATTTTCTTCTCTTCTTTTTCTTGTTTTTCTTTCATTCTCTATTTCGTTTACTCTTTTTTTTGCCTACTTCTTTCTTTCTTTCTTTGCATCGGCTTTCTTTCTTTCTTTCTTTCTTTCTTTGCATCGGCTTTCTTTCTTTCTTTCTTTCTCTCTCTCTTTGCATCGGCTTTCTTTCTTTCTTTGCATCGGCTTTCTTTCTCTCTTTGTATCGGCTTTCTTTCTTTCTTTGCATTGGCTTTCTTTCTTTCTTTCTTTCTTTCTTTCTTTCTTTCTTTCTTTCTTTCTTTCTTTCTTTCTTTGCACCGGCTTTCTTTCTTTCTTTCTTTCTTTCTTTCTTTCTTTGCATCGGCTTTCTTTCTTTCTTTGTATCGGCTTTCTTTCTTTCTTTCTTTGAATCGGCTTTCTTTCTTTCTCTCTTTGCATCGGCTTTCTTTCTTTCTTTCTTTGTATCGGCTTTCTTTCTTTCATTCTTTGCATCGGCTTTCTTTCTTTCTTTCTTTGTATCGGCTTTCTTTCTTTCTTTCTTTGAATCGGCTTTCTTTCTTTCTTTCTTTGCATCGGCTTCCTTTCTTTCTTTCTTTGTATCGGCTTTCTTTCTTTCTTTCTTTGAATCGGCTTTCTTTCTTTCTCTCTTTGCATCGGCTTTCTTTCTTTCTTTCTTTGTATCGGCTTTCTTTCTTTCTTTCTTTGTATCGGCTTTCTTTCTTTCATTCTTTGAATCGGCTTTCTTTCTTTCTTTCTTTGCATCGGCTTTCTTTCTTTCTTTCTTTGTATCGGCTTTCTTTCTTTCTTTCTTTGCATCGGCTTTCTTTCTTTCTCTCTTTGTATCGGCTTTCTTTCTTTCTTTCTTTGCATCGGCTTTCTTTCTTTCTCTCTTTGCATCGGCTTTCTTTCTTTCTTTCTTTCTTTCTTTCTTTCTTTCTTTCTTTGCATCGGCTTTCTTTCTTTCTTTCTTTCTTTCTTTGTATCGGCTTTCTTTCTTTCATTCTTTGAATCGGCTTTCTTTCTTTTTTTCTTTGCATCGGCTTTCTTTCTTTCTTTCTTTGCATCGGCTTTCTTTCTTTCTCTCTTTGTATCGGCTTTCTTTCTTTCTCTCTTTGCATCGGCTTTCTTTCTTTCTCTCTTTGTATCGGCTTTCTTTCTTTCTCTCTTTGCATCGGCTTTCTTTCTTTCTCTCTTTGCATCGGCTTTCTTTCTTTCTTTCTTTCTTTCTTTCTTTGCATCGGCTTTCTTTCTTTCTTTCTTTCTTTCTTTCTTTCTTTCTTTGTATCGGCTTTCTTTCTTTCATTCTTTGAATCGGCTTTCTTTCTTTTTTTCTTTGAATCGGCTTTCTTTCTTTTTTTCTTTGCATCGGCTTTCTTTCTTTCTTTCTTTGCATCGGCTTTCTTTCTTTCTCTCTTTGCATCGGCTTTCTTTCTTTCTCTCTTTGTATCGGCTTTCTTTCTTTCTCTCTTTGCATCGGCTTTCTTTCTTTCTCTCTTTGCATCGGCTTTCTTTCTTTCTTTCTTTCTTTCTTTCTTTCTTTCTTTGCATCGGCTTTCTTTCTTTCTTTCTTTCTTTCTTTCTTTCTTTGTATCGGCTTTCTTTCTTTCATTCTTTGAATCGGCTTTCTTTCTTTCTTTCTTTGCATCGGCTTTCTTTCTTTCTTTCTTTGTATCGGCTTTCTTTCTTTCTTTCTTTGAATCGGCTTTCTTTCTTTCTCTCTTTGCATCGGCTTTCTTTCTTTCTTTCTTTGTATCGGCTTTCTTTCTTTCATTCTTTGAATCGGCTTTCTTTCTTTCTTTCTTTCTTTGCATCGGCTTTCTTTCTTTCTCTCTTTGCATCGGCTTTCTTTCTTTCTCTCTTTGCATCGGCTTTCTTTCTTTTTTTCTTTGCATCGGCTTTCTTTCTTTCTCTCTTTGCATCGGCTTTCTTTCTTTCTCTCTTTGTATCGGCTTTCTTTCTTTCTTTCTTTGCATCGGCTTTCTTTCTTTCTCTCTTTGCATCGGCTTTCTTTCTTTCTTTCTTTCTTTCTTTCTTTCTTTCTTTGCATCGGCTTTCTTTCTTTCTTTCTTTCTTTCTTTCTTTCTTTGTATCGGCTTTCTTTCTTTCATTCTTTGAATCGGCTTTCTTTCTTTCTTTCTTTGCATCGGCTTTCTTTCTTTCTTTCTTTGAATCGGCTTTCTTTCTTTCTCTCTTTGCATCGGCTTTCTTTCTTTCTTTCTTTGCATCGGCTTTCTTTCTTTCATTCTTTGAATCGGCTTTCTTTCTTTCTTTCTTTCTTTGCATCGGCTTTCTTTCTTTCTCTCTTTGCATCGGCTTTCTTTCTTTCTTTCTTTGCATCGGCTTTCTTTCTTTCTCTCTTTGCATCGGCTTTCTTTCTTTCTCTCTTTGTATCGGCTTTCTTTCTTTCTTTCTTTGCATCGGCTTTCTTTCTTTCTCTCTTTGCATCGGCTTTCTTTCTTTCTTTCTTTCTTTCTCTCTTTGCATCGGCTTTCTTTCTTTCTTTCTTTCTTTCTTTCTTTCTTTGCATCGGCTTTCTTTCTTTCTTTCTTTCTTTCTTTCTTTCTTTGCATCGGCTTTCTTTCTTTCTTTCTTTGTATCAGCTTTCTTTCTTTCTCTCTTTGCATCGGCTTTCTTTCTTTCTTTCTTTGCATCGGCTTTCTTTCTTTCTCTCTTTGCATCGGCTTTCTTTCTTTCTTTCTTTGCATCGGCTTTCTTTCTTTCTTTCTTTGTATCGGCTTTCTTTCTTTCTCTCTTTGCATCGGCTTTCTTTCTTTCTTTCTTTCTTTCTTTCTTTCTTTCTTTCTTTCTTTCTTTGCATCGGCTTTCTTTCTTTCTTTCTTTCTTTCTTTCTTTCTTTGCATCGGCTTTCTTTCTTTCTTTCTTTCTTTCTTTCTTTCTTTCTTTCTTTCTTTGCATCGGCTTTCTTTCTTTCTTTCTTTCTTTCTTTCTTTCTTTGCATCGGCTTTCTTTCTTGCTTTCTTTGAATCGGCTTTCTTTCTTTCTTTCTTTGCATCGGCTTTCTTTCTTTCTCTCTTTGCATCGGCTTTCTTTCTTTCTTTCTTTCTTTCTTTCTTTCTTTGCATCGGCTTTCTTTCTTTCTTTCTTTGTATCGGCTTTCTTTCTTTCTCTCTTTGCATCGGCTTTCTTTCTTTCTTTCTTTGCATCGGCTTTCTTTCTTTCTTTCTTTCTTTCTTTCTTTCTTTGCATCGGCTTTCTTTCTTTCTTTCTTTCTTTCTTTCTTTGCATCGGCTTTCTTTCTTTCTTTCTTTCTTTCTTTCTTTCTTTCTTTCTTTCTTTGCATCGGCTTTCTTTCTTTCTTTCTTTCTTTCTTTCTTTCTTTGCATCGGCTTTCTTTCTTTCTTTCTTTGAATCGGCATTCTTTCTTTCTCTCTTTGCATCGGCTTTCTTTCTTTCTTTCTTTGCATCGGCTTTCTTTCTTTCTTTCTTTCTTTCTTTCTTTCTTTCTTTCTTTGCATCGGCTTTCTTTCTTTCTTTCTTTGCATCGGCTTTCTTTCTTTCTTTCTTTGTATCGGCTTTCTTTCTTTCTCTCTTTGCATCGGCTTTCTTTCTTTCTTTCTTTCTTTCTTTCTTTCTTTGCATCGGCTTTCTTTCTTTCTCTCTTTGCATCGGCTTTCTTTATTTCTTTCTTTGCATCGGCTTTCTTTCTTTCTTTCTTTCTTTCTTTCTTTCTTTCTTTGCATCGGCTTTCTTTCTTTCTTTCTTTGCATCGGCTTTCTTTCTTTCTTTCACTCGTCTTCTTTGTCTATATGTTACTCATATACTTTCTCCAAATTTCACTCTTCTTCTTTTATTTATTTCTTTGTGCTTTCTTTTTTTCTTTCATTCTTTCCTTAACTTTCTTTATCTCTTTTTTCTTTCCTTTTCTATTTCTTTCACGTCATTTTCTTGCCTCTTTTGTGTTTGCTTCTTTCTACTCATCTTTATGTAATTTTCTTTTTTCTTCATCTCGTTTTTCTTTCTTTCTTTCTTTCTTTCTTTCTTTCTTTCTTTCTTTCTTTCTTTGTCTTCTTCATTTTTTCTTTTTCTTTCATTTCTAAGTTCTTTCTTTCCTTTTTCTTCCGTTTGGCTTTTTCTTTCTCTCTTTTTCTCTTTTTCCTTTCTACACACACACACACACACACACACACACACACACACACTTACATGTATATATCATAAAATAGGTTATTAGGTTAATGATCATTTTTATCTTGTAAATTGAAATAAGATTTACAATGATTTTTCAAACCAGTCAATGAATGATAAATTATTGAAATAAAAATGGCCAGACAGAGGAAGGAAAGAAAGAAGATAAGAAAAATGGAAAAAGGGAACAAATAAAAACTAGGAAGTAGTGTAAGTCTGTATATGAGGGATGGTCAGAGGAGAAAGGCAGAGAAAAAGTAGAGAAGAAATTATCTATTTATTTTATACACAGTAGCAGTCAGAATGTAGTCTAGACTTAAAGAAAACCTTCTTAAATCCATAAAAAAATAATATTATATTAAATAAAGAGATAAACACATTCACATAATTCAGAATTAAAGATATATTAAAATAAAGAATATATTAGTAAAAATAATAAGAAGAAAAATAATAATAAAAAATAACATATTATTGAAACGATTATATTTATCTTAAGAGGAAGTATCTCATTTAAGATCTACATTTAAAACAGCATATTTTAAGTTAAACCAATATTAAATTAGGAGGCACGGTGGAGTAACGGATAACGGCTCTGATTGAGGAATCAGAGGGCCGAGTTCGAATTCCACTTTTAATCCATTACATAATATGAATAGTCTTCTTCTCCTCCAGCTATGGTTAAATAGCCGAAAGAAATAGGAACCTACTGCGGGGAAAAATCTGCCTCGTCAAGATCGCCTACGCGTGTACCACACATGGTACATAACTGACTTATATTAAATAATTCCAATCTACAAGGAAAAAACTTAATATTTATCATAAATATATATATATGTCTTTATGATAAATATTAACTGTTAATATTTATCATATATATATATATGATAAATATTAACCGTTAATATTTATCATATATATATATATATATATATATATGATAAAAATTAACTGTTTTTTCCTTGTAGATTGGAATTATTTAATATCAGTCAGTTATGTGCTACGTGTGGTACACGCTTAGGCGATCTTGCAAGGAAAAACAGTTATAATATTTATCATAAATCTGTTTAATTATCTGTTCTGTTGTTTATACTGCAACAATGCTGAACTTTCTGAAGTTTCTGGGAGAGAACAGATAACCTGACGTGATATATTTTTAACAAGGCCAGTTACGCTCAAACCATCGGTGGCATACGTATGCGAGAGCAGGCATCGGTGAACTTTTCCCCTCATCCAATTTCCTTCGAAAGGCTTGATATTTTCCCAACGGTACTGCGCACTGGGTTGGCCTCCCCCGGGCCGATAACGACAGAAAGTCACCTTACTGACCAAACGTCCTTGGTGAACTCATGGTTGTAAAGCAAACGGTCAAAACCGCTCCGCCACGCGTCTATGTTCCATTTCTTTCTCTCTTTTTCCCCCTCTCTCTCTCTGTCTATATATATATATGTGTGTGTGTGTGTGTGCGTGTGTGTGTGTGTCCGTGTCTGTGTGTGTGTGTGTCTGTGTGTGTGTACGTGTGTGTAAATGTGTGTGTGAACGCGCATCCGCGTGTGGGCGTTCGAGTGTGTGTGTGTGTGTGTGTGTGTATTCGTTTGTGGTGAACTAATTTATTTGGGTTTTTTTTGGTTGTTTTGTTTTTATTTCATACTGATACGGAAACAAACTTGTCGTTAACCCTACCTGGTCTCCACCCATCTTCGTCACATTCTTCGCCCTCTCTTTGACACCAATAAATCGCTAATTACACTCCATAAAAAAACACTCCCCCCTCAAAACGCATTGTATCTTAAGTGTTATTCACCAAGGAATAATTAACGAAGTCAGTTGAGATGACGAAGACCACGTGCTTAAATAGATTTTTTTTGTCTGGTGGAGAGAGAGAGAGAGAGTGTGTGGAGGTGAGGGTCGAACTATTAGGTTGGTGCAAAATGATGTCGTTTTCTTACATATGTTACTATGTGAGAAAACGACATTATTTTTGCACCGACCCAATACAATCCACCGAGGCAATTTTTAGTCCGAACCTGGCGTATGGGAGTGTGGAGGAATCTAAGCGTTTTTGATTTTTTTCACTCTTTTTGTGAATTAATTCATTAATTTTTTTTAAATTTTTTACCTATTTACGATTTTTTTATCGTTTGTATTGTTCAGGACAGATTTTGTCACTCCTAATAATTAAATAGTTGCCGTATTACTGTATGTACTAGTTTATTGCCAGAAAACTATTGGTTGCTCTCCGTCTGTATTCGATTTTGCGCTAGACCATTACGTTACAAAATGAAATAAATTAGAGGTTTTCTTACGATATAATTTTTACTCGCCTTTGAAACTTACACCTCAAGGACTATAGTATTAGGTATTTCTAAGGCCTTTTACAAGGTGTAGCACAAAGGAGTACTACTAGTTTCTAGACTTAGAATCAATATAAGAGTAATCTCAATAATAATCCTTCCTAACGCGTAGGGAGGGTCCTGAAGGTCGTTGTTAACGCCCAGTCCTCCGAGGCTCTTGCAATCAACACAGGCGTCCTCCAAGGACACTTCTTGAACCAACCCTCTTTTTACTTTATATAAATGATCTGCCTAAGAGTATACTTCGAACATTTGTGAATATCCATACATAAACAATGATATATGAACGCACCTCTATATCTCGTGATGACCAGAGATTGACATCTGATATCTCCGCTAACATCTCACTGACTGGTTGCATTCAATGTCTCAGAAATCAAAATAGTTACATTCCATCATCGCCGATCAAACCCCGAAGAACTACCGCTTAAAATGAATGGTGGTTCCCCCAGGGAGACCCGTGTCAGGAGCGACGATTGGGCCTCAGGCTCAAGCCAGATCTTAGGTGGAACCTGTACATACCATCCATCGGTAAAGATGCAGGACAAATGGTCAGTTCTCTGTACCGCTCCAGCAAGTATCTGGCTCCTCGTGCTATCCTCCATCTTTACAAGAGCCAGATCAGACATAAAATGGAGTACAGCTGTCATATTTGGGAAAGAGCCGCCTTGTCCTCATTGGGTGTCCCATACATTCGGCCTTGTGCCACATCTAAGCTAAGCTTGGAAAAACACTGTAAAACATAATGTCAGTTGTACTTGAAACTGATTGCCGTCAATGACTAACTCACAGATCTCGTAAGTAATTTTGTATTACATTTTACTCCACCTATGACACATAATAGACAATATACCACAATAGTCTTCGGTGTTTTCTATACTGTTAAGTGTGTGATAGTAAAAGAATGGTTTAGTCTTCCCCTTGAAGTGTCATGTTCAAGTGTTGCGGATGTGTAACTAATAGTAAGTACAATGTTTTGGGCCAAATATCGGTTGGTTGTTTTGGTTCTATTTGTTTAGCGGCATATCAACACCTCTATGGGTTATTTAATACCGTAAGCTAAATATTTTGAACAGGATTTTATGGCTAGTTACAGCTATTTTGTACAACACAAATTTTAAACTAAAAACTCCCTCAATTTTCAAGCAGTCTAATACAAACTTTACTCAGTTGTAGCCAACAATAAGTTGATTGGTTAACAGTCATTTAGCTTGAGAATTGAGTCCATCCATATAGTGAAAAGCCGAAAAGTGTGATCTTTATTGGTTTCTTTCTTATTTTTCGTTGATGTTTCAACCAATTTTCATCAAATTTATCAATTGTTTTATAAATATATCCTCTTTTACATCCCTGGTAGCACACTTACTAATTGAATTTCAAAAACTCCAAAATAATCGTGGTCTGAACTCCAAAATAATTGTTGACTATTTTACCCCTTCATGTGCTCGGCTAACTTCGATTGAATAAATACAAACTACTTCTGTTATATCAGTAACTGCATTAATGTTTTTAATGAAAGCACTTTAAAGTAATCGAAACAGATAGACTCTGTTACATCTAAATATGATACTGTTTTTGCTCCATTCTAATTGAACGCTTTTTCTGATCGACCAGCAGGGTATAACTACTAGTTAAATCTATTTCTCCTTGTTTTTAATTGATAAGTATGTGTTTTATATCTCGTAGGTTGTTAGCTTGTTGAAATCTGAACCCAGTAGGTTCCGTCCCAAGTGACTGCCTCAAAAATGCAACTTTATACGAATCATTTCTTCGAGTAAATACAGTTTTAAAATGGCGTTTTGTTCTTTATTCTTTAATTTGCGATAAAAATTTGCCACCTTTACCAGCCTTTATTACTAAACTAATCCCTCAAAGAATATAATATATCCCAGGATTGGCGGGTCGAACAGTAGTAATTAGGTCAAGTCTGTTTGGTGGCAGAGAATGTATGCTCTGAAATTCAACCAAATGCTAATCATTCTTTCGTTTGGAAATAACAATTGTCTAGAAATAAAATGAATAACATTCACGAAGGATTAAGAATAAGTATATTTAGAATATGAGACCATGTAAAAAAGAACAAAAACAAAAAAAACAAAAAACAATGATGATAATCACAAGAAAAAAAGAAGAAAAAAGAAAAGGAATGAAGAGAAAAATGATTGTTAGAAAGATTGGAGGCAAAGAGATGTCGAATCTCGCCGGCACAATATCTGCGGAACGCCCGCAGGCACGTGTCGCCCCACGGGTATAGAGCAACGCCTTGAATTATGCGCAGGGATCTCGTAGGTCAGCTGATTAAGAATTTTGATGACTTCCACATGAAGAAAAATGGAAAATGATTTTAAAAGAATTCAGAATGGCATATGCGAGGGATAAGTTTAACGAAAGACATCTTTTCAAAACTGCCTTGCTGTCTACAATATCTTATTTCGCCTTTATGGTTAATCTTAGCAAGACGTGCTTGAGGAAGGCGACCCATTTACGTACGTCGATGGCACATTCATTGCTGTCTCTTCGCTCGTCATGTAAACTCCATATACTTTTATCTAACCCGAATTCGCAAACTGGGTTGACTTTTTGAGTTATTGTCATACAAATAGTTTTATGGCATATACATGTTTCTCGTAGTACGAACATTAAATCCATTATTTTCATGCCCATAATTTTATATAGAATTCTTCTTCTCGTATACCACAAGAAAAAAGATATAATATTAATAATATATTCTGAAGTAATACAGTGTTTATATTCGGGACTAGTCACCACACACACACACTTATATATATATATATATATATATATATATATATATATATATATATATATATATATATTGAGCACTTTATCCCATAAATATAGTACACCTTAAAACTATATTTTTTATCATATATATATATATATATATATATATATATATATATATATATATATATATATATATACTTACACAGAAGTTTAATTAAATACAAAGTCTGTCTGTTTAATTTTTTATTGTGTCTTTCACATTTTCGAATTTTATTTTAATTGGGATCATCATTGTGGGTAAACCTTCCCAAACTTCATGCTTGTTCTTTTTGCAGGAAAGTACTTTAGACCGTCTCAGTCATTTTCAAGAAACGTGTAGTGTCTCCGTGGTTTCGCTACATCGTAGTATACATAATATTAATACAAATTAAATTTGTACCTTAGCTGATTGATGTTATGTTCAGCACCTCGACTCTAGAGTCTCGTAGGATTAACCATTTTGTAATTTTTCAATCCAATCTTCAGGGTATTTCAGCAATATATATATATATATATATATATATATATATATATATATATATATATATGTATGTGTGTGTGTGTGTTATAATTTTTTCATATAGACAAAAACATTTTACTCACTACAAAAATGAAACTTCGTTTCAGTGCATTTAAAATTGCACTTCGACTGGAGCGAACCAAAATTGTGATGAACAATTTTTTTTTAAGCAAACCGCAATTTCTAACTGCACTGAAACGAAGTTGCATATTTGTCGTCAGTAAATTGTTTTTGTCTATATGAAAAAATTATAATAAATAATTATTGCTCTACTATTGGTATTGAGCCCTCTTTTGAATTAATGCTGTGAACGTTAGAATTTATATATTATTGTAATGGATAGCGGCTGGAGTTCGGAGAGCCAAGTTAGAATTCCGGTGGAATCCATTACATTCACTAACGTGCTAATAAGTTATAAATTCTTTTCTTCTCCTTCCAGCTATGGACAGACTGGGTTCCATAGCCCTAGATGGCAACTATTCTAGGAGGAGGACAACTCTGAGTTCAAAACCTGCGGAGTGTCGTTTGGGGACCTTGTGGCACACAGTGCACCAGGTCTCTGTATTCGGCCCTTCAAAAAGTCTGTTTGTTTCTGCACAAAGACTTCACCACTATAATCAAATCTCATGTGCTGGTGACGAGAAAGTACAACATACATCATAATAATTAAAAACAATACTTAAAAAGCCATTTCGGTTATAATATATATATATATATATATATATATATATATATATATATATATATATATATATATATATATATTATAAATTCATGAATCATTCATACAAAAAACAAATATAGAGGTTAATGATTTAAATGGCGAGAATACTTCGTCACAAACAATATAAATAAGATACATCAACCCCGAACCTGTATACGAATGATATGATCCCCGTTTATAAATTCCAGTTGCATATGGTCTTTTTAATTTTACAAGCTTTCGTCTGTTCCTACAGACATCATCAGGTATGGAAGTAGATTTTGTTCTTGTTTTTACTTCTCAGTAATAAGAGGACAACGAAAATAGAGATGTAATCCGAAAAAATGCTATGAGAAATGTATTATTGTTTTGGAACGTGCGGTCGCAACGCTGAGTTTGAATTTAAATTTTAAGGTTGTGCGTTTTTGTACAAATATAGCAATAAGAGAATTCTTTTTTACTGGCAGATTTTCCGTGAATATGGCATGAACTATATTGTTCAATAATTACATATAATTATATATATATATATATATGTATATATATACGTATATGTATATATGTGTGTGTGTATATATATATATATATATATATATATATATATATATATATATATATATATATATATATATATATACACACATATATATATATATATATATATATACACACACACACGCACCCGCACACAGGGTGCGATGAGCAAATTGTCGCCATTTTATATTTTTCATTTCGCGGATGCGCTTTATTGATTTTGTCGACTGAACAATTTAGTAGGGTCAGTTGGGTATCGTTCGTGAGAAAAAAAAGCACAATGATGCAATTTACTCAGCTAGAAATTTGGAAACGGTATTCTATACTGCTTGGCATTCGCGCCGGAAGCTCCAATACGAACATTTCAGAGTGTTTGCGTATTAAAGATTAGGATGAGCCTAACTGTCATTACGATGGTGCGGAAGCTCAGTAAATTCACTGTGATCGTTCTGATAAGATAAGAATTCTCAAACTCAGACTAAACATGCAGGCCTACATCAAGTCCCTTGAGGAGGTAATACCACCCTGTGTCAAGATACCGGTAGTTGAAAGATCATATGTCTGGCAATAGGACTCTTAACCATATAGCATAAGCAGAAGAACCCAATCATTGCTGTCAGAGAATTTCTGCGATCACATCACCCCTTACATCTAGCTACCTAACTCCCCAGACTGCAATCCCCTTGATTCTTATGTGGGGCACAGTTGAGCGAGAGACCAACAAAACTCCTTGTAATACCAAAGATGAACTGAAGGCAAGAATTATGGCATAATTCACCAACTTGAAGAAGGACACTATCCAGAAGATTTGCAGGAGATTCCAAAGTTGTCTGGAGGCTGTAGTTAAATCCAATGGGGATTTTATTGAATACATTTATTCTTCAGTATTTCAAGATTTTTTTGTGTAATTTTGATAAATATCTGTTAAAATGAGATAGGTAGAGGTTTACTGAATTAGGATTTTGTAAAGAAGTAAGAGATTATGAGTATGCGGTAGGATAGATGTCGGTTGACACTGGATATGAGTGCTTTTGTACAATTCAGGGTAACGGCCACGTATGAATACGTTCCACAAAGGAGCGGTTTTAGCAAAGAGTCTATCTGAGCTTCCTTCAAAATTAAGTAGATAGGAAATGAGGGTGATTCGACAATCTGGGCGTAACAAGGTTGGGCTAGGCTATAAAGGTCCATGGAAATAGCAACAGATTAGCATCTGTGACTTTGCATCTTAAAGGACATGCAAGGACATGTTCGTAAAGATTTTGAAGTCTATCAAGGTTGCAAAGTGAAGATTGGGTAGCTCCAGCCCAGGTAAAAGAAAATAAAAAATTCTTTTTTTTTTTTGGTCTAATCTGACTGTTGCGAAGATAAATCATGTTGGGAGGAGTCAGGTACTTTTTTTAACCAACTATTTCCCAATTATCTTTAGCGATGGATCGTATAAATGTGTTCCACTTGAAGTCTGTGGTAACCCAGAGTCATGATAGACGTTCAAAGCAAGCGATTTCATTGAACGTGTAACCGTTCAGGTTTGGAGAAAACTCCATGTCCGATCGGAGAAAATAACTATGAGCAAAGGTCGTGCCGGACTTTTCGACAGAGATTCTCTTCTTTCTGCGTTTTTAATCGCACGTTCCTGCAACATCTGATAGATTACCAAATCTCTTAAGTCAGTTCATGAATATTAAAAAAGAAAAAAAAAAAGAAAACAAACAATGTTGTCACCATTGTTGTAATGATTTACAATCGTTCTTTGTAAGAGGAAAGAATATATTTGTTTATTGCGAAATCTCCCCTTCCAACACCCTTATTTTTGCGTTGCTTAGTCTTTATTTTTAACTGAATTTTAAACAGGCGTAGAGAATCGATTGAATTTTAAACTCAGAATTACAATACAATGGACTTTGCCTTCGCGGCGTCATGAACGTGTCGTTCGACAATACAGTTTCTTTTCGATCTGTGTTGACAGATTTTTTCCTCTATCAAAATCGACCTAAAATGAACGTCAACAGATAAATAAAAAAGAAATACACACAGTGAAGTACACAGACACACACACGCACACACACACACACACATATATATGTAATTATTTATTCGAAAATTATAGCATATATATGTTATAAAATCACTACAAAAAACATTTTGTTTCAACACTTCTGGTGCCTTATCGAGTGATGGTGTTGAATATAGAATAAAGGTTTTTAAAAGGTTCAAATCAATCAAACACCCCTCGCTAGGGGAAACGCTGTTACATAAGCTGGAATGACCAATCAAAATATGAGAATTCAAAAAACTTGACAACGAACATTGGTTATAATAATTAATTAATGCTTTAATGTTAGGGTTAGACTAAAATAGAATTAATTCTAATATTAAATTTTACTATAAAATTCAATATTAAGAATTACCAATTTTAAATTTTAAATCTAATCTATATTAAGTTTAAAATTATAAAATTATTTAAAGAAACTGAGGAAAATTTTTTTTTCTATTCATTTTGTTTTTATTGAAATAAATAAAATAAAAGTTGCAATAAACGTTAAGATCTAATGCTAATATATATATATATATATATATATATATATATATATATATATATATATATAAACACAAACACTAATATTCCATGGTTATAATTTATTACATTGGAATCGTAATCACGATCCAATTCATCAGACCTACAAATTCAATTTTTGAATTTGTAGGTTTGATGAATTGTATTTTGAGTGTAACAATTGAGGGACAGTTAAGATCTAATCCTAATATATATATATATATATATATATATATATATGTGTGTGTGTGTGTGTGTGTGTTTTCTGTGTAGCGATTGAGGGACAGTCTGCAAAATAACGATGACTCACCCGGTGCTAATTTGGCCCCGTTGATATTGCGCTCGAAGCGGGTTCGTATATATAATACGCCACGTATATTTTCAAGAACGCTTTTTTCATTTTTAAACTTTATAAATTATAGTTTAAAAAAGTGTGGAGGGGGGAAATATGAAAAAATTGAAAAAAATATCTGATGATACGTTGTTTTTGGTAGGACGAAAATTAAGCAGAATCTGAAATTACAAATTGAATCTACGGACTGTCAAGGATTACTCAGATCTTCCAAAGTTTACCAAAAAATATTGTGTTTTGAGAACTTTTGCAGTAAACATAATTTTGGTTGTAAATACGTAACATTGATGAGGATAATATACGGATATCTTTCATTAGTATCTGTTTATATTTCTGAGATGAGGTATTAAGTACATTATTTACATTATTCGGACTATTATCCTCATCTTTGTTGCTATATTTATTACAACGTTTTGGCCGTTGTACTCTCCGGCCTTCTTCAGGTGGTTGGAATCTCGAACTGAACCCTTTATTTCGCTCACTGAGGTAGACTGTTCTAGTTCCACGTGCCATGTCTTAGTGATGTCAGTTATCAGTTATCTCCTGCTTAATTCCCTCTCCAAGTTCTCCACCGCCTTAACCAGATATTGAACTCACACGCTTTTGGGTCCCGTCACTGGATCTAACTAACGCCTTTACCCACTGAGTCATGTGTCCTTGATTGATTAAAAAAACAAATACCAGACAATGGGAGTTGCCGGATCAGGGAGATTCGGACTAAAGAAGTCGTCATGAATTATGTTTTCTTTCTAATCTTTTTTCACCTGGTTTGATTTTGCGAACAAAGATCAAGATAGGGGTATGTCAACGTCTGCAGCAGGCTCGCTGTTAAATGATCATTCCAATGCAAAACTGGGAGATACGCCCACAACGCCTTTAAAATGTAAACAAACATTAAGAAACAACGAAATTTCGTTGGAAACAAATATAATGCTATATATTATCATTGCTCTAACATAGCACAGAGAAGCAAATGCTGGACAATTTTCTCACGGATGGAGAGGTGACAGGGGTGTGATTGTGCAGAAACGTACTGAGAATAACACGGTCCGAACATTTGAGCAACAGGGAAGTCTGAAAGATAAAAGAAAAAAATGGCGCTTATACTTAGGATCAGAAAGATAGTGCTGAAATTTCTAGGAAAAATAATGAGGAAAGACGGCTTAGAAAATTTGACGTACTGAAGGTAAGAAGGTCAGAGGTAAACGAGTTTTTGTAAATGTTTCAACAGGGAGTTGTCGGGATACTAAAAAGTCAAACATTGCTAAGAGCTGCCAAACACAGGAAATTGTGGAGAGCCATTATTGCCAATTTCTTAGCAGTGTAATTTGGGATAATGCAATGAAATTTTGAACAATTATATTCCAACATCGGCCAGAGTAGGACCCCTCTAGTGGGAAGTTCACCTGAACAATTACCATGAATGTATTTATAGAAGAAGCACAGGTAGGAAAATGATAGAAGCCGAGATGCCAGGTCAAGACTAATAATATTGCTAATTCTTCTTTACATCGAAAAATCTTAATAAGCCGCAAGAAATGTTTCAAAAAATACATTGATGAAACATCTAGTAATTTACAGATTTAATTTATATGAACGCAAAAGGATTTAAAAATACAAAAAGGCATAGTGTATTTGTTGTTCATTGTAAATGATCTGACCACAATTTCAACTTTATGAATTCAGTTCTAATAAAAAGAGAAAGTGATTTATTAAGCCCATAATGTCTTTAAATTACGCTAATTTCGGAATGTTATACGGCAAATATACGCCCAGCGTCATACAAAATATTTCCTTTCCTCTAAAAACTAATGTTCATACAATGGGAGATATTTAAAAACAACGATAAAAAAAAAACAAACACACAAAAAACTTTGAATGAGGTCGGCTTAGTTCATATATATATATATATATATATAAAGAACATTTGTACATAGGAAATTTGTAGATAAGAAATTTTAAAATCAGTCGTGTTTATTTTGTAGGCTCGCTTTGTGTATATGGTGTTGTGGTATATGTAGGAGTAAAAGGTGAAGGATGTTTTCTTTTGGAATATATGTGTTATTTGTATTGAATGAATGGGCCCTGAATCGGATTAGCTAGGTATAGGATAGTTAATGATGACCAGCCTCAATCCACTCCCCACTTTTTTGGCCATGTATAATAAATATTTTTCATTTAGCAAATTGAAAAATAAAGTTTCTGAAATATTTGGATTTTTCACCCTTATTGCGTATATGGCAAAAATGAATTTTCAGTTTTTACCTTTTTCAATTACAGTGTAACCCGGATATAAGAGACCGGGATATAAGTGAAACCCGGATATAAAGAGGTTTTCTCTGGTCCCAAATTAGAGCCATACTTACCTAAACAAAATAGACCAAACCCGGATATAAGAGAAACCCGGATGAAAGAGACATCTTCTCCGGTCCCGACAACTCTCTTATATCCGGGTTACACTGTATTAAAAGAAATTAATACCTTTTTCATTACTGCCTTACAAAACTCATCGATTTATGACACATAGTGCTACAAAAATGTCATAACCTTAATATGTATAAAGATGTCTGTTTTTGTTCGTAATAAAATATTTCCTAGGATTTTAGAATATTATTTTATCTAAGGTAGGCATTTATCACGTCATCGTTCCACATGAGAATTAGTAGCTGCTTTTCCTATCCTGGGTAACGTTGTTTTATCGTAACTCTTACACAAATAAAATACACCAATCTTCATTTGTGTTTGCTCGATAAAGCACGTCTGGTTCATTTAAAATCGCTCCCATTCTCTTGTTTAAATAACTTGTAACTCTCCATCTGGATTTTGACTGGAATATTTAAAATAATTCATGGTTCAATGGCCTTTTCTGCAGTGACTCCTTTTCTTGTTCTACCCACGGACAATTGGGTCTTAAAGCGCCAAAGATTTTATCTTTTAATATTTTTCTCTCATCCAAGAACTGGGTAGACGCCTAAATGGGGTCGTTTCATCTCGAGAAATCGCATTACTATTAGCGTCGTAATGTGTGTTTGATTTCTCAGGGCGTATCCATTGAAATTTTAATTTCTTTTCGCTCGAAATCATCTTTTTTTTTAATCGGATTAAATTATAGAAAAAGGGGGAAAAAGCGAACACGTTGACGACGGCTGGCCGTATAATAATAATTAAATGATCAAAAAGAGACCTCAGTGAATTCAAATTCATCATCACACAAATACCATCTATTTTACTAGCTATGGGTTAAATATCATGTATGAATGGGCAGTCTTGCCTTGAGGCGGCAGCTAGTCCAGGCCCAACTAGCCTGAACAGGGATGTCCTCCATCTTTCCCTACTTACGCCGCTATAGCTGCAGTACGTGAAGTGCTCTTACGACCCTAATTATTTACAGTACATGCGATATTTCTTAAAATTACTAAAATATTCTTGTCATTGATCGCGGTTTTCCACAAAATACAAAACGTTGGCTTCAATTCTTTTAATGATGCGTTAGCTTTTTAAATATATTCTAAATAAAAAATAATAGATTCAAAATTAAATAAAACATTTTTATATATCTGGGATATCACACCAGTCCACCGAGAGTCAGAAAAAATTGAAAAATCTCATTTTTTTCAAGTTTTCATTAGAAATCAGACACGCCTGTCCACATAGCATTCTCTACCTTGCAGCTCCTAGGTACGCCATATAGGACCTGCAAGGTCCGCATTTGTGCGTCACAAGCGGTCACTATGGGGGTGACGGGAGATATCCACGGCTACGAAGGGGCGCATCTATCAGGCCATTGTTCGGACTATCCTTCTCTATGGCTGCGAGACGTGGCCACTTAGTGCAGTTGACCTACGAAGGCTTGAAGTGTTCGACAACGATTGCCTTCGCTGCATTCTACGATGCCACTGAATCGATCGCGTGCTCACAATCACTCTAAGTCGTCGCCTGAGTCTCCGTCCTCTTCCACCCGTCCTGCTTCAGCGTCGTCTGCGATGGTTCGAACACGCAGCTCGACGCCCGGAGGGAGAGCTCATCCGCGATGTACTTCTCCCTCCTTCTCTTCCTGGCTGGCGAAAACGTGTCGGTAGGCAGCTGAGGACGTGGGCTAGCACAATTAAGAATAACCTAGCAGTACTATCGGGTCCACAAGTAGTTGGTCTTTGACGATGGAATCGCAATTGGCCTGCCATTTAGTGTGACCTGGCTCAGGATCGGCTACCGTGGGCAGCGATTGTCCGTGATACTGTACTTGCTCGGGAGGAAGCCGGTTCAACTCAACCAGGGTGAAAACCGATACAAGCAAAGCATTCTGTAGAAATTTTGGGACACTTGGGTCCACCGAACGTCTATAAAATAAATAACACACGCACAAAAATAAAATCGACAGTAAAATTAGACACCTATGTCCACTAACCAATAATTCGCCATCTTTAAAAAGCTTAAACCAGTTTTGCACAGTACAGTCAGATATTGTTTCCTCTCTTTTCACCTGTCAAATTTTGCAAGACACTTCAGTGGCTAGGAGGCTCCGTTGAACTGATTATTTTTTACGGTTTATCAACCTGCAGCGGGTTATTTAAAACCATAAAATCTTTTTAGATTGTAAAAAGTTTTTTGAGATAAGAATGGTTTAGTCATACAAGTTTTACTAATTAACACACAGCTGGGTTAGAGAAGATGTGGATTCATGCTTTTCTTGAGGGTATTAGCATGTAAGGGAATATAACGAACCCAAAGAGAATTAGAACTTGGTTCACCGATTCACAATTCAGAACCATTACACCACCCGCACATCTAAGTGTACAGCACCTGGTATTCTCAAGCGGTTACCCATATAGATTTTGACCAGGCTGGGCCGCTGCTTAACATCGGTGATCATACAGGAACCGGTGTTTCTAAGTGATGTGGCCGTAAGTCTGTGATTCTTGGATCCTCCAAAAGTCTATAAAAATCAGGCGTACAAACACACACACACACACAGGCACACACACAAAAAAACAAAAAAAAAACAGCAACATCGGTAGTAAAATTAGACTCGTCTCTCCCCGAAGGGACAAGGGTTCAGTCGACATTCCAACAACCTGAAGAAGGCCGGAGCGTACAACGGCCGAAACGTTGTGATATGGCTACAAAGATGAGGACAATATTCCGAATAATGTAAAAAATGATAATCAGTAGGGAGATATTAGGTAAATATGGAGGCTGACGCAAAAATTTCATAATTCACTCTATGCAGCTTTTGGATACTTGGTTGAGAAGCATGCGGCCATGCATTGTTGTGCAGCAAAATTGAGCCATCCCTATTCACAAGTCTAGGATGTTTCTTTTTCGATTCTTCGTGCATACACTTAATTTAATGGTTGTTGTTACTGTTTTCTCTTGAGGCAAGAATTAATAATAAATAACCCCTTTGAAAGACCACCATGCAGTAACCATTAACTTTTTAGGATGCAGTGGAGTTTTGAGTTATTTTTATTTTTTTTTTTTTTTGTGATTCATTTGCATCTAACTACAGGTGTACTCTCTTACTGTCGTCAAAGTGTATCTTTCTCATCGCATGTGATGACTCAATGCAAAAAAGGTTCTTTTTCCAGTCGGGAGGCATACATTAAGATTACTTGATATTATTTCATTGGCCTTATGAGTAACAATATCGCGAAAGAAAAATTATTTAGAAAGAAAGAGTCAAGAATAAGTCAAGATTTTTTTATATACTAAGGAAGTTACTTCGTTAGACGACCGGCTCAACAACCAACCGAAAATTGCGACATTTCATGTGCGAGAAGCTGATAATAATTTAGCTTTTGGATGGCATTTTTATATATTCTAATGCACCTTGGAATTTCAGTGGCGCATTTTCTACCGTCTTTGAAAGTGTTGAAATGTACGTGTCCTTACAAAACACACGTGCATTTATATTTAAAGCCTAACATTTCACACACACACACACACACACACACACACACACACACACACACATATATATATATATATATATATATATATATATATATATATATATATATATATATATATATATATATATACTAGCAGTAGAGCCCGGCGTTGCCCGGGGATGTAACAGTAAGAGATAGATCAAGTACCGACCATCATAAAGACTGAAAAATAAAATTGACAAAGATTATTGTTTAAGGTTGACGGACACGCATGTCTTAATTAGTTTTTTTTTTTCTTTTTTTTTTACGAATTGGTCAAACCCAAACTCAAACAAAAACATTGTTTTCAATCGTTATGAGTCTACCGATTGAATAGAATTTTATTATAAACAATTGTCTTGTAAATGGAATTTTAAAACATTCTGAATATAAAAATAAAGAAAAATGTGTGCAAGACAATAAGAAACACCACCTGCCCCCCCCAAAAAAAGTGAAGTTTTGTTGAAACCGGTTGAAAAATGTAGGAAATCCGATCCCATATATGAACGAACACACACAAACAACCTGGGTTTTATAATAAGTATAACTCGATATGAGTTGTCCCCCTTTCATTCACGCAACAGCGATGCCTGTTAATCGTGTTTTGAAATTGATTTCGTCCAAAAACAATTAGGTTTTTCCAATTTTTAGTGCAGTCAGAACCACCGCAAGGTAATTTTACGTAGTCCTGTGAAGTTTTGTTGAAATCGGTTGAAAAATGTAGGTAATCCGATCCAATATATAAACGAACTGACACACACACACAACCTGGGTTTTATAATAAGTATGATATGTGTGTGCGCGCGTGTGTGCGTGTGCGTATGTGTGTGCGTGGTATTTAGTAGAAAGTGCTCAATAACCGTGATAGAGCTAATATATGCGGTTGCATAGATAATAGTTTTTAAGCCCTGGTTTCACGTTTTCGCGATCTTCAGACAAACTGGTTTATTTTGTCAAAAGTGGATTTATTTATGCTTTATTTGCATTTGATTATTTGTGTGTGGTGGAGGGGGGAAAGAAGAAAAGAATTTCCCTCCCTCTACCATAAATAGAAAACATAAACCAGTTGTTACAAACTACTATCCATGCAACCACGTATATATATATATATATATATATATATATATATATATATATATATATATATAACGTCATCCACAGTCAGACTGTTTCACAGCTCATCAGTGTGGCTAGACATCCGGTTGTCTCTAGCTAAGACCGAAACCCGACTGAATTGGTGTTAGTCGGAGATTCTACCACTAAGCCGTCGGCGCACGGCAGGTGGCTTTTCAGCGTATTTATTTTTAGAAACACGCCCAGTGACCGACAGTGACATATATATATATATATATATATATATATATATATATATATATATATATATATATATATATATATATATATATCCAAGTGTAGGGTTTGTGTATACGGAATAAATTCCAATAACCAACATACTATTCTTAAAAGAGTGGTGAATACAGAGTACAGCAGATATAATTTATTCGAAAATTATAAACATAAATATGTTATAAAATCACTACAAAAATAGCCATTTTGTTTCAACGCTATACTCTACATTCAACACCATCACATGATAAGACACCAGAAGTGTTTAAACAAAATGGGTATATTTGTAGTGATTTTATAACATATTTATAAGCTTTTGCTTCGGCAATTAGTTGGAGATTTGTCTCCAGGTGTGCTACTCGAACCCTCTGCCCGAAGGCAGAGAGGAACCCAGACGAGGCTATGCCGAAGGGCAGAGTTTCGTCTGGCGTGGTAGACAGCTACCCGACTCCGTTTTTTACGGGGTTTTAAGGGGAATTTTCGCCTGAGCTTACGAGCTCAGATACCCCACTTTAAATTTAGCCTTGTGCCACATCTGAATATGTGGGGCGGTTGGCAAATATCTTTATAACATATTTATGTTATAATTTTCGAATAAATTACACACATATATATATATATATATATATATATATATATATGTGTGTGTGTGTGTGTGTGTGTGTGTGTAAAGACAACAGGAAGACTTTTCTTGACGATGCATTTTGTCCTTTGATGTCCATATAAAGCACCACACGTCAGTCTATGGACTCAAGTATCAACACAACATGCGTATCTTTGGATTCAGGTATAAACAGTTCTTTTGTCTCTTTCTATAGGCTCAAGTATAAACCCACATATGTCGGCCTATAGACTCAAGTATAAACACGTTTATTTACCGATAGACTTAAATATAAACATGAACTATATTTACATAAACTACTCAAATGTAAATAAAACATGTGTATGTTTGGACTTAAGTGTAAATAGGTCCATTGTCTATATATGGACTCAAGTATAAGCCTCACATATGTCATCCTATAGTCTCAAATACAAACACATTTATCTACCTATAGACTTAAATATAAACATGACTTATATTTACATAAAAACTCAAGTACAAATACAACCTATGACGACCTATAGATTCAAATATGAGAAAAAAATGGACATTATAAACTTGATATGTGCAAACCATCCAACCAACATCCAGAAAAGCTAAGAATTGCAATGAATTTTCTACTTTCATTTAAGTGTTTACTTAAATAAGTGTGGATGAAATATTGCTGTAATACATCTGTTTTTTGCGTTTATTTTGTAATTTGAAAATATTTTGCATATCTGTCGTCTATATCATTTCAAAACGGAAATCAACTGAAGTTAGGTTACTGGGTTCTGGCATTTTTTAAACAAATTCTTTTGAATTTATATAAACCACAGAATCATTGTTCAGTCATCAAAGTATTTCTCCTGTTTTTCTAAGTCACATTTCAGTCATTTTAATGCTGTTTTCTTCTTCTATGTGCCACGACCCTTTAGGACATGAGCGATCGTGGCTCTCCTAAACTTCCTATCCCTTGTCGGCCCTAGCAGTTTTTTTCTCTTTGCTAAGACTCTCGCTTCCCCGTTCCGCCACGCACGTCAGCTTGGTTCTTCATTGCCTTCCCCTTACCATATGTCCTGTGGGTGTCGAGTTTTCCAAGCCCTCCTTCCTGGTTATGTGTCCAAGAAATTTCAGCTGTCTCTTCCAGATTCTGAAAATTCTTTTTGGTACCATTTTATCTCGTTGCTTATTCGCTCTATCCATGGAATTTCCAGTTCCTTTCTGTAGAACCAAATTTCTGTTACTTCCAGTTTACTCTTCATCTGTGAGTAGATTGGCCAGTAGTTACTATCCTATATGAGGATCGATATCACATAGTTTACCCAGCATTCTTTTTTTTTCCGTTTCTAACGAAAATTTCGTTTCTCAGTAATTTGATTAGGTTTTGAAATGCGTTTTTCGATGATTCCTTGTATAAGTGTTCTTTTTTCTAAAAAAAAACTCTATAAGACTTCCTCGTTACTTACTTTCTCTGTCTATGGAGTTCTCAGAATCCTCCTGTAGAACATGCAGCTGTATTGTTCTATAAAGGATATTTCGATTAAAAATACGAACATGCGATGTAATTTGACAAAGAGCTGTTGGTAACCTTGACATATTTGGGAAAGATAGTAACATAATCCATAATAGCAAACTGCCTGAATACGGACAGAAAATGAGTTCAGTAAGTGTAATAAAATAGAAAGGCGTTTAAGTCAATGGTGTCTTTTCTCACTGGACTTATTCATCCTATACAACGAATCGATTCTGAGCGAATTATTAGGTTGGTGCAAAAATAATGTCGTTTTCTCACATAGTAACATATGTGAGAAAACGACATTATTTTTGAACCAACCTAATACAAGTCCCACCAGGATTCATTGTTAACAGACACAATCTTAAGAGCATAATGCATGAAGACACGGTATTGGTAACCGATACAGAAAGAAAGCGACAAGAATTCTTACAGAGAAGAAAAGATTAAACATCAGGTCACTTAGATCGATATACACCTGAGGAAGACCAAAGTACACAAGGGCCGAATATCGCTACCAACACTTGAATTTGAACATAGATCACAAGTGAGCGATCCCATTATTGAATTGAGTAAACCGCGTGACCATAGGGGAAACGCGTATAGGAAGTAACTGACGACTAACGATCGCTATTTCTAATCAATCCTCTACATTATCAGTCAGTTATACACGCTTAGGCGGTCATTTATCTTTCCATACATGACTAACGAGGCAGATTTTTTCCCGCAGTAGGTTGCCATTTTTTCTTCTATTTACCCATAGGAAGGAGATAAGAGGAGTCATACCTTTCCCAAGTGTATTAGCACGAGTGGAATTCGAACTCGGCTGTCCGACTCCTCAATCCGAGCCGCTATCCATTACTCTAACGTGCCTCCTCTATACTATACTGATCGTTATTTCTACTCTATCCTCTATTACTATACGGACCGCTATGTCAAAATGAAGTGTTGGAACTGCTAAGTAACCTTGACATATTTGGGAAAGATAGTAGCATAATCCAGAACCTATATTAATAGCAAACTGCCTGTATACGGATAGAAAATCTTAAGAGCATAATACACGAAGACACAGTATTGGTAACCGATAGAGAAAGGAAACTACAGGAATTCTTACAGAAGGTATCGAAGGAAAGCGCGAAGAAAGGACCAAACATCAATTGCAAAAAGACAGAATGCATGGCTGTTAGCAAAAGGAAGAGACCAATATGCAAATTGGAGTTACCAAAATCAACCAAGCAGAAAAATTTAAATATCTGAGAAGTGTTTTAACAGGGGATTGAAAATGTGGAACTTGAATCAATAGAAATCTGCTTCTACGGGAGGAGGAGGAGGAGGAGGAGGAGGAGGAGGCTGAGGAGTAGGAGGTGGAGGATGAAAATGCCTTGGACCGAACATATGAGAAACGACCAAGTTTTCGAGAAAATGGAAACAAATGGACACTTACACTTAATATCTGAAAAAGAGAGTTTCAGTTTCTCGCGCACACAACGCGGAAAGAGGGCTTGGAAATTTTGATACTCACATGGCATAGAAGGCAATTAAGACAACACTTAACTACAGATACGCATTGAAAATCGGTGAGAAATTCATCGTCTGCGGTTCAAGCGAGTCGCCACAAAATGGTTACGAGGAGAGCTTCTTTTCTAGAGGATGCTTCCCGATCATAATCTCAACCTCTTCAAAGCAAACGTTATCTATCCTACATATCCTCATAGTATACCCAACTTGCTTCCCACCCCTGTACAGCCTTACAACTTTATTCTACCTTGAGTGGCCCTGAAGCTTATATTGGATAACAAAAATAGTAAATAAAATCAGATTTGAAAAATTTCCTTGGAATATGAACAATATTTTAGATTTCTATAACAGTCACAAGATTCGATGAAATCGCTTCCGGTTCACACTCCTCCCCAGTCTGTATCCTTTGTTTCCTGTTTAGGATTGTGTTTCTGGTTCCTTCTAAAATCTACTTCAGCTCTATATTTTTAACATCTCCGCCTAAACACAGAAATTTTATTTACTATTTTTTTTACACTATTTATATTATCCGGATTTGTCCACATCTTCAGGTGGTTGGAATGTCGAACTGAACCCTTTGTTTCGCTCGCTGGGGTAAAATGTTCTACTTCCACGTGCCATGTCTAATGGATGTCAGTTATCAGTTATCTTCTGTTAATTCACCTCTCCAAGTTCTCCATTGCCTTCACCAGGAATTGAACTCACAGCTCTTTCAGTCCTGTTACTGGATCTGACCAACGCCTTTATCCACTGTGTCATGTGTCCTTAAGGACAGATACTAATTTTTTTTCTTTCTTTCCCCAGTAGAGGAGTAGATATGTTTCCTTATCACCCAGTTCACAATCCTCCCCGGTTATTTGAACTGGAATCGAGGATTATCCCTTGATTTCTGTTTAGAACAGGATTTCTTGTCTTTTTCATCCTCTTTCACACACAGTAGCTCTTTGCGGGGATTGATTAAAAAGAAACTATACGGATCTCGATTTTCTTCGTTTCGCTTCTTTTCTTTTAATTTGATTGTTTTCCCATGAATCATAAAAGCTGGGGATGAAGACTTAAATTTTCATGTTGTCGTATAAGTGTCGAACGAACAAGTTTACCATCTGAAAGAGATTGGCCGAATTTTGTTTTTCGTCTCACTATATCGTGTCAGTAAAGAAATTCCGTGACACTTGATCACTGCAATAACACGTCTTGTGTTCCTTGAGAAACAAGCAGGGAGTGTGAGCCAGGATTGGTTTCGAAGAATGGAATTTCTAACCGCGAGTTCTTGACGTAACAAAATTTTGAGACTGTGACGATACCAAATATCTTTGTGTAGAAGACATTAAAAAAAAAAATTATCAGTTAAATGAGATATAGATCGAAATCTCTGTATAATGGGAAGCAATAAATACTAATCTCTATCTATAAAAGGCAGGATGTGTGTGTGTGTGTGTGTGTGTGTGTGTGTGTGTGTGTGTGTTTAACGAATGCACGGCCGCAATTTTTGACGGATTTGCACCAAAATTTACATGCACATGCTCCAAGTTAGCGGGAAGGCCAAGACCGACTTAGCATTTCCCAACTCCCATCGATAGTGGAAATAATCGATTTTTTCATGCTTCTACGGCAGTTTTCATGTAGTTTGAGGCCATTTTCCACTGACCAGAGTGAGAGCTTATAGCTGGCTGCCACGAATAGGCAGGAAGATTCTATTGGCCAGCGTGAGAGCCAACAGCTGACTGACACGAATGTTAACTAAGATGCTAGCATGCAAAAAAATCGATAGCTGCATTCGTCACAAGTGGGAAAAATTTAAATCTGCATGGCACTTTACTCCAATTGGCTCATTCGCTTGCTTAAACTCAACGTTGATTCTTATTCCGCAGAACTGGGTTGGGTGTGAAAAAGTATTTCTTATTCTTTTTTCATTCGGTTTTTCCAGTTACGAGTCCTTTTTTTAAAGCTGATCGTTTCGTGTATATTTTGTTTAGTTCTTTTTTCGTAACAGATTTAATGTTTAGTATAGAGCTTCGAAAAAATTCGCAGTGTGAGATAGGCAAGAAGTAAGGCATGTAGCAACATCAGCACGGCAAAGAGCACTCCTTTAAAGGCAAGGAAGGGCAAAAATATTTTAAGTCAAGTGATAGCGATTGCTGTATGAGTCGTACGATTTTTGAATCAAGCACGGGCAACGCCGGGCCATGCTGCTAGTCTTAGCTATAAATAAGATTTACGATTTTGACACAGTAAAACACCAGGAAAAACCGGAATCAGCCACGATAAACTCGACAATTTTCAGGCGCCTACTGACGCATCCACCACTTGGATGGGATTTGGACTCTCTTTGTTTAGGCAGGAAATAGGATCAAGGCTTTGAGAACAAAGATATTTTGTTTGTTTTTGTTTCTTTCGATTTGTTTTGGTTTGTTTTACAGCATATCAATCTCAATGGGTTATTTAATGCTGACAAAATTTTTACTGCTGGTAATATTTTTTTTCAAAAATGTATAGCTAGTATTTTTTTTTTTCAATGTATATCTGATAATAATGTATTGTTGGCAATAATTTTTCTTCACAAATTTATTTCTGGTAATAATTTTGTACAAAGTATTTCTGGTATTAAAACCTATTTTTACACTTTGATAGTGTTTTACATTTTTTTTTCCAATAAACAAACTAGTCACGTTCCCCGACCAACACCGAGCAGAATATGACCTTTCCTCTGTTATGATGTACAGGTGGTCACGCAAGGAGGCTCCTTTCGTTTACCGTCTATCGGGACTCAAACTCTCTCCAGACCTCAACTGATAGTGTTTTGACCCCAGTTTGGGGGTTAACTATTTACTAATAGCCGGGACCCTAACAGGCGCTAACATCCCGGATCAGTGTGGACCTGGGAACACCAGTAATTAAGCGGTGGTTCCACGCTTCTCAAAACCTACTGATCATAGGCCTTGCTGTTGGACGCAGTTTATCGTCTTACCCGGGACGCGGACGCAGTTTATCGTCTTACCCAGGACGCGGATGTAGTTTATCGTCATAACCAGGAAGGTGTAATAAGAGGAGGAACACGAATTGGAGAGTTAGCGTAACTGCTATCGGTACGAATAATGAAATCGATAACCCAACTTCAGATTCTGACTAAACTGGTTTGAGTTCAATCCCTACTATAATACTTGAGAAATACATCATTACATTTTTTTTCCAATAAACTAGTCACGTTCCACGACCAACACCGAGCAGACTATGACCTTTCCTCTGTTATGATGTACAGGTGGTCACGCAAGGAGGCTCCTTTCGTTGACCGTCTATCGGGACTCAAATTCTCTCCAGACCTCAACTGGAACAAATATATACGATCTATTTCTAAAAATGCTGGAAAAATGGTCACCTCATTCTACCAACTCCAGTAAGTATGTAAAACTCTCCAAGCCCGGCTTTTCTCTTTATTTACAACAGCCAGACAAAAACAAAAATGCAGTATTGCTGCTATAACTTTGCTAGAGCTACCCACTTGCAGGTCTTGAGTTCAGCAGCATATTCGCGGCCTTCTGGGTGATTAATTATTTTCCACCCTGCAACCCCCTTTCCCACAGATGAAACGTTGCAAGTCTCTCGTGAATCTCTCTCTATTTTTCTGGTATGGCGAAGTAAATTCCTTGGTTCCACCAACCCCAACATTTGCAACTGAGACTCATCCTTCCACGTATATATTTACAGGTTTTTTTTCTAAGTTGGCCCCAAATTTCCATCGCTTATTGGGTAGAAACTTTAGTTAATAAACCGAACGAACTGTTTAGCTATCCCAATATATTTCAATGTCCAAATTATTGTCCATTTTATATTCTTTCTCTTTATATTCCGTGCCCTCTCAGGATCATGGCTCTCCACAACTCCCTATGTGTTCTCAGCTACCTGGCGCAAACTGCATTTGCTAATTACCTATCAAGTCTTTTGTATAAGCATTAGTTCTCAAGGGCACATAGCCCAGTGGATAAAAACGTTGGTTGGGTCCAGTGACTTGACACAAAGTGTTGTAAGTTCAATACCTGGCTGCGGCAGTAGTGAATATAAAACTTGGGGAGTTGAGTTGAAGGGAGATAACTGAGACATCCGGAAGAGGCATGGCACGTAGAACTACTCCCGATGAACGAAATAAAGGGTTCAGTTCGAAATCACATGAAGAAGGCTGAAGCGTACAACGGCCGAAACGTTGTGAACAGGACAATAAAAATGAGGACAACAGTAGGAACAATGTTAATAATTACAATACCTCATCTGCGAAACACAGACAGAAATTAACTCGACATCTTCTCTCCAAACGCAAATACAACAAATCAACTCACTGGTTTCGTAGGACATTTCAAAGACCCCTATAAAAGTAAATATTGACTACAAAAAGTGGGGTTTATTTTTCTATACTGAACTGAATACAGAATACTATTTAAAAAATATAAATATACTACCAGGAGAGCCCGGCTTTGCCCGGGGATGTTACAGTAAGAGATCGATCAAGTATCGATCATCATAAAGACTGAATAATAAAATTGACAAAGATTATTTGTTTAAGGTTGACGGACACACATGTCTTAATTAGTTTTTTTTTTTTTTTTACGAATTGGTCAAACCCAAACTCAAACAAAAACATTGTTTTCAATTGAGTCTACCGATTGAATAGAATTTTATTATAAACAATTGTCTTGTAAATGGAATTTGCAAAGCATTCTGAATGTAAAAATAAAGAAAAAAGTGTGCAAGACAGTAAGAAACACTACCTGCCAAAAAAGAAAAAAGTGAAGTTGTGTTGAAAAATATAGGAAATCCGATCCCATATATAAATGAACACACACACACACACAGACAACCTGGGTTTTATAAGTATAAATTGATATGAGTTGCCCCCCTTTCATTCTCGCGGTGCCTCTTAATCGTGTTTTCAAATTGATTTCGTGCAAAAACAAATGTGTTTTTTCAATTTTGGGCGCTGTCAGAACCACAGCAAAGTAATTTTACGTAGTCCTGTGAAGTTTTGTTGAAATTGGTTGAAAAATGTAGGAAATCCGATCCAATATATAAACGAACAGACACACACACACACAACCTGGGTTTTATAATAAGTATGATGTATGATATTTTAGATTCTGAATAGAAAAATCAAGTAACAGATTATTAAAAATTGGCGCATGCCGCGTAACGTTACGATAGGGAATCTTTCACTTATGGCTAACTAAATATCTGTTCTCAAATCTCACCAGTATTTTGGGGTTGGGGGTGGTGTTGAAGTATAATTGTTTATAAATTAATTCGACATCTTCCCAAAAAATGCCACAAATCAACGTTACTTTTAAACAGGACATCAGTTTTCTAGTTTCATTTTAATGAAATAAATTTACGTAACATCTTAAAAGACATTTACAACCACATAAAAATAAATGTTGAGTTAAAAAAAATGACTAATCTTTTTTTTAGATAAAGAAAAAAGGAAGATATTTAGACTATGAATAAACAAATAAAGTCACACCCTTCTCAGTATGTAACTTTTTTCAATTGACCATGAAAAGTAAATAACTCCTCCCGATTTCAAATTGGTTATAGAAGTATTTACCTGTTAATATAGACTATATATATATTCACTTATTAATGACTCATCGTTTTGGCTTTAAATTTTTCTGTATAGACGTTTCTCGCTGACGCAATCTTAGACGAGATGTTTTTTTAAATGATTTAATATTTTAGTTTTTAAAATTATTTTTCTCTGGAGTCATTCATATTAGTAAAAAGCGCGAAAAAGTACTGGGAAAAAGAAGCAGAAATTTCGCTTCTCGTTTTGTGAATTAGACCTATAAATGCAAGAGAAAATTATTTTTCGTTTGTTTGCTAACTTTGATCTAAACAGGAGACAAACTTTGGCCTAGTATTTCTTATTTACTTTAATGTTTTTAGTCTAAGTAAACCCCGGGGAGAGGAACTCTTTATCCAACACGTTGGCCAGAAGTAGTCTGAAAGGTTATGAAAATAACAAGCATCGGAAATGTCTCCAAAAATTCATTAAATATTGCCATGTTTTGATGACCGATGCTTAGAGCTCACAATCACCACGCCGTGCTGATACACACACACACACACACATTTCATCACTTCTTTCTTTAAATAATTTTATAATATTTTAAACTTAATACAAGTTAAATTTAAAATTGGTAATTTTTATTTTCAATTTTATGGTAAAATTTAATATTAATCAGTTCGAATGATTTTTATTTTAGTCTACCCCTAACATTAAGGTATTAATTATTATAACCAAGGTTCGTTGTCAAGTTTTTTGAATTCTCATATACTTGTATTTGGATTGGTAATTGTAGCTCATGTAACAGCGTTTCCCATATTGAGGGATGTTTGATTGATTTGAACCTTTTAAAACACTTTATTCTACATTCAACACCATCACTTGAGAAGACCCCAGAAGTTTTGAAACAAAATGGCTATTTTTGTAGTGATGTTATAACATGTTTATGTTATAATTTTTAAATAAATAATGTTATATATATATATATAAATATATATATATATATATATATATCATATATATACATATATATATATATATATACATATATATATATATATATATATATGTCATATATATATATATATCATATATATATATATATATATCATACATATATATATATATATATATCATATATATATATATATATATATATATATATATATACACATAGGACCGGAGCAAGGGTATCGCGGTTTATTTTCTGAATCTGTCATATCCACCATCGAATCTGTGATACAGCCCCGCCTACTCTATACCATTTCAATTTTCATGGTAGTATGCATATACAATACAAATTTTATTGTAATCTAATTATGTACAATAATGGATCATATGTAATTCAACTAATTCAACTAAAAAATTGAAAATAAATATAATACATCTAAACAGAAGTTAGAGACATGTCATAATAGATCATTCCAACAAAAATTTGCAGCAATTTTTTGCACTAACTTGTTATTTTTCTGTAGTTGAATGATTTTAAAACATTATGGATAAATAATAGTGAATCTTATGTAGTGGTTTTCGAATGAGCATAGCAAAAAAAAAAAAAAAAGAAAAAACGAAAAAAAAAAACACAGAATGACGTCAAAATGCACGAAAATTTTTCCCCCTCGTTCAGTTGTACTTAGCTACATTTTTAATGTATATAAATGCAGATAGAAAAAAAAAAAGCAAATGTTGATAAGATAGCGAGGATCAAAAAGCACTGCCCAGTGTCCCCAATCAGGCTTCGGTGGTAGTACGTACAGGCCCTATATATATATATATATATATATATATATATATATATATATATATATATATATATATATATATATAATCCACAGACCAACTGTTTCCCTGTATCACAGATCATCAGTGTGGCTAGACATCTGATTGCCTCAAGCCAGGATCAAAACCCAAGCAATCTGGCATCAGTCAGAGATTTTACCCCGGAGGTATCACCTCCCGGCAGAGAGTTAATTTTTACGTATTTATTTTAGAATAAACACGCCACTGATTCAGAGTGCCCAATTCATAGAAGAGCTTTTGCATCACCAGTTGCTTTTCCCTGACGATCCGCTTAGGTGAAACCTGGGTAGGTTTGTCTGGCTCACTAGGCTTATCTAGGTCTGCACTACGGTTGTATTGAGCTCTTTTGTTAGTTAGCTGTTTACTCGTGTCGGCTTTTTTTCTTTGGGCTTCAAACCTGTATCTGTGCGATTTTTTTCGACAGACTTTCATGTTTGTAGCTCTTTCTTTTTTTAAAACCTTTTTTTTCCCTCGAGATTGATTTGATTATTGGCAAATCAAAAATTCGAGGGTTTTTCGAAACGAGTATAATTACCTATATTTGTATTTATATATGTATATATATATATATATATATATATATATATATATATATATATATTATTATTAGACTATATATATATATATATTATTATTATTATTATTATTATTATTAGACTATATATATATATATATATATATATAGTCTAATAATACACGGAGAGAGACAGAAAGAGATGTTATGCCTGTTATGCTATATTTATGGGTAAAAGTGCTCAATATCAGAGTATGTATTTAAATATAAAAGTAGTCATTGAGGTAAACACCGAGCGGTGACACTCTATTTCATGCTTGAAAGCAATCTTCAGGCCGTAAGATTGAGTCGTTCGAGTAGAAAACAGACTGTCGCCGCTTGTGGGATGGGACTGCGTCTAAGTAAATGTAAGGAACACGAATTACAGCCCATGAATTTCCCAAGCAGTAACCCATCTAGGTACTGACCAAGCAAAACGTTGCTTAACTCTCTCTTTTTGTTTATATGTTATTTTTATAAACACAAATATTTAAGTAAATGTTCTGTTTATAATAAACATTATAACAATATAAATGGTATAGCACCTCAGTTCCGTGTAGGATACAGGTTCGATTCCTGTCGGAAGACACGCATTTTTCTTTGAGATTACTCGAACATTTAGGTCGGTAAATGTTGATTAATACTGTTTATTATAAACAGAGCATTTACTTAAATATTTGTATCTATATAAAGAACGCATGAACATAAAATATATTAATCTATGTATATATACATATAATATAATGTAATATAATATAAACAAACACTAACACAAACACACACATATGTACGTAAAATTTCAAATATAACTACAAACATTTCGGTGGCCTAACAATATGAATAAAGATAGGAGAATCAAATGACGAAACGCGTCGTCAAAGATAAGTAATACTTTTGCCTTTATTCATATGTATATATATGTGTGGGTGTGTGTGTGTGGGTGTATGTATGTTTGTCTGAGAATCGCAAAAGCGTGAATTCTAAGGTTACAAACTCACATCCATACAACTAAGTATATATATATATATATATATATATATATATATATATATATATATATATATATATATATATATATATATATATATATATATAGTTAAATTCCCAGATCAATTCTGTGGACAAGACAGATTGGTTTAAATAAAATGACAATTGGAAAAAAGATATTAGATTTTGCCGACGCGTTTCGTCTTCCGACTTTTTCAAGGCAAAAATAAAATCGAAATTTTTTTTTTTTTTTAATGTAACTATAACAACAAGAACATTTCGATTTCATTTTTGCCTTGAAAAAGTCGGAAGACGAAACGCGTCGGCAAAATCTAAGATCTTTTTTCCAATTGTCATTTTATTTATACCACATACATATATATATATATATATATATATATATATATATATATATATATATATATATATATATATATGTATAAACGTTATCTGATTTGCAATCATGGGCAAAATAATAATACTGTAGCGTGTCTTGCCATTACCTTACAATCCTCGCAGAAGTTGCTGCTTTTTACGTCACGGGTAATGATAGATACAAAGTCTTGCATTATCAATTTAAAAATCAGTGCCCAGAAGTCCAGATATGAGAGGGTAATACAAAGATGCGAGGTTTTAATTTACTGAGCAATATTTCTTTGGAAAAAAATTACAAAATTTACCCCAATGCGTGTGGACACTGGGGAAAAAAAAAAAAAAAAAAAAAAAAAAAAAAGTTGATTTTTATGTGGACTATGCTACTCTCAACGGGATCCTTTTGTGACCCATGTATACACCATTGTTCCTAACCGGAAAATAATTCATCAGTCATTCTCTTTCTTAGTCACCATAATAATGCATTTAATTTAAATTAACTTGACAGATTACAATGTCAAGACACCGATCGGTGAACGTGAACTTCAACAGGAATGTCGGGACAATCTTCTACACAAATCCAATCTGAAACGATAGACGTTTTTCGTTTTTTTAAGCAGGTAATTCCTGCCGGCAAACAAACGAATCCTGTGGACTGTGATATCTTCCTGATTCTGTTTGCCTTCAATCGATTTATGATCAGAGCTCGAGTTTTATATCGCCCTGGACACAGGCTTCCATTTACAATTTGATCTCTTTTCAAACATGGTGACTTCAGATTTCAACATTTTGGGGATATAGTGGCGATATGTACACAGCCGCTCTTCGTTGAAACATCTTCAGAACGACAGGTAAAGCGTACATGTTTTCATTACTTTTAATTATGTCAGCATATCGACCATTGTTGGAATTTTTTTTCTCTGCAATGGCAGTAGATAGTTTTGCCTATCATCCGGTTCTCACTTCTCCTTGTTCTTTTGAACTAGAGTAGAGGTTTATCCCTTGTTTCTTAGGAGTTTGTTTCCGGTTTCTTATAAAGCCTACCTCAACTCTATACTTCTAACGTCTCCGCCTAAACTGTGAAATTTTATTTATTATTTATATATTTATTTTTCTTCAGTATGAGTAGGTACGTTCGCCTGTCACCCGGTTCACGCACCTCTACGGTCTTTTGAACAGGAGTATATGTTTATCTCTTGTTTCTTGTTTAGAATTGGGTTTCCGGTTACTTCTAAAGTTTTTCTCTTTCTCTTCCAGTAGCCCGTTGCGCCTTAGTGGTATTATCGCCTTGCATGGCGTGAATTGATTAAAAAGAGTCCACAAGATAGACAAAGATGTAGAGTCCACAAGATAGACGAAGATCTAGAGTCCACAAGATAGACAAAGATCTGCGATTAAAAAATGTAGATAATGATCCAATTTTTACTAGAACTCAAAAGTTAAAGATGGCGTCCGTTTGCATTAAAGTCAGAAAGTTACTCCAAGGCTTTGTTTACACTAAAGTCAAATATTAGATACAGGTCTAGTTGACACTAGGAACAAAATAGTAGACGATAGGTTTGGTTTACATGGGAGTCCAAAATATAAACATTGGGCGGATTTTATTCCCGGGTTTGCAAGTATCCAACTAAAGACTGCCCATCTGGTGTGTATTGGCAAAATTCTTATCAATTTGCTAGGAGTATTGTCAGCCCTACCTAGAAGGTATTTGCTTTTTAATTAACTTACAACAGAACGGGTTTGTACATTCAATTGATATAGGCACTGTTTAAGCGTTTAGGATTTCCTCCTTTCTACCATTCTATTGCACATTAACAAGGTTAGCGATAAAAGTTAAAGGAACATTGTATATTTAAGGATAATAGTTGGTTTTTATTAATTGATTATACAATTCGGTAAGACTTCTTAAACGCTACAGGAACAGATACAATAAAACAAACGAAAAACAAATATCATAAAAGGAAAATTATTTTCAACCACGTCTTAAAAGGACATGACACACGTTCCATCACCGCCGATCAGATCCCGAACTACGGCTAGTCACGATGAACGAATGTTCCCTCGAGGAGGCACCATACTTTGAGAGAATATTGGGCGTCAAATTCATACTCGACCTCATATACGACCCATCGCTGAAGATGCAGGTAAGATTATCAGATCCATGTTCCGCTCCAATAAGTGCATTAAGGCTTCAAGAACACCAGAAAGCTGTAACACGAGGGGAAGTGGAAAAATCAAGCATGGTTGACCGCATAAGGAGAGAAAAGGGAGATCACCGCCCTCTGTGGGATCAGGTTGAGATCATAGACAAAGAACACCATTGGAAAATTCGTAAATTTAAGGAATCAGCACATATGCTAGGCCACAAAAATTTCCTAAGCCGACCAAGCAAAGAAATGAATACAATATGGGAACCAGTAATAAGGAGCGCCAGAGAAAAGCGATAATAACAACAAAAATTGCAATATGAGCTCTGGTAAAAACATGTAATGATAACAGCAAAAATTGCAATATGAGCACTGGTAAAAAATGACTGCTGAAGACATTAGGTTTATAACACCCAGAAATTCATACACAGATGTCCTCAAGGACACATGACAGTAGATAAAGGCGTTGGTTAGATCCAGTGGCAGGAGCCAAACAGTGTGAGTTCAATACCCGTTAAGTTGAATCAAGACCCTTGTAACACTGCAGATTAAATAAAGGTTTCATTTCAAAACACCCTGTAGGTTCTGGTTCGATATACACATGAGAAAGGCCGGAGAATACAATCATTGAAACCTGATAAAAACAATAAAGATGAGGACAAAAATCCGAATATAAATAGTGTAAATAATAAAACAACATTTGTAAATCACAAAAAATAAACAGTCTTCAATCATTTTAATAAAAATCAAGAGACATCCAGAAAGTTGACCTACTAATGTGCAAAACAAGGTGTTCTGGGTATGACGATAAACTACATCTGGCAGTAAGGCCTTTGATCCGAAGATTATAGGTTTTGAGGAGTATGGAACCTTCTCTTAATTGCTAATGTTCCCAAGTTCATCCTAACTCGGGATGGTAATTCCTGTTAGGGTCCCAGCTATGGGCAAATAGTGAACACCCAACCCCAAACAAAACACTATGAATGTATGACATTATAAACAGTATACATTATTATATAAAAAAATGACCAACAATACATTTTATCCGTAGATAAGACATACAATTTCAATCAAAATATATTTAGCTGAATCCATAAAATTGTGTTCAAAATATTTAGGCTTTGGCATTAAATGACCCATAGATGTTGACATGGCGCTAAATCAACCAACCAAAAAAAAAAAAAACAAAAAAAAAAACAACATAAAGGAACTCTTTAATAACATTAATCCATAGAATATCCTACAATTTCTTGAAGGAATCAAACTGTATTCCAAAACATAACTTCAACAACACTACACCATAAAACAAATATATTACCGTCTCGAGTAACCATGACCATACAAAAGCTGAGTATCATTTACCATGTATTCAACTGTGAAAGCAGAATAACATGAATCATATTTTTATTATCCCAAAGCTCACAAGAAAATTAAATTTCGACGTTAAATGACCCATAAGGTGTTGATATGCAGTTAAACAAACAAATCATTCAATTTACAACGCAAACAATCAGAATAGAATTGGCAGCTGGAGAATGTATACAAGAAATATCTGCAGAGGTGTGACGCTGCATGATCTATAGTATCCATGTGCATACAATAATATACATCTTATGACATGAGAAATGAGGGGTTAAAATCTGAACGAGGGGATATGTATTTTAATTCTGGGGTTATAAATTGGCCTAGTCTAACAATTAAACCGGAAATAAAAAAAGGCTATCCCGGAAAAATCCCGGATATACTCTGGGTATTAGTCACGGATATTTGTATTTTGTATATCAAAATACCACCAGGTTTCCAGAGATTGGAGCAGGAACCAAACTTGGGATCATAAAAAGACAAAAGACATTTCTAGGTCAAATAATGAGGAAAGAGAGTCCGGAGAAGTTAACACTCACAGGAAATATTGAAGCCAAGAGAAAAAAAGAGAAAGAAGCGAGTGACCAAGCCAATAAATTGTAATTTGATTAAGATTAAGAGAGATAGCGAAGAGACAAACCATACTAAAATTTACAAAGGACAGTCAGTTGTGGAGCATCAAGAAAGACGCAGCACAGAGAAGAAGAAGAAGAAGAAGAAGAAGAAGAAGAAGAAGAAGAAGAAGAAGAAGAAGAAGAAAATTAACAACTGCTTTTTCTTAAGTAGAAAGTTTGGTGATGGCTCCAATCTACAGACTGGTTTTAATGGTTGATATGAACACATACAGCAGCAATAAAGTCGCCATGTTTCTTGTGGCCGCACAATACAGCAGTGGCCATTTATAAAATACCCTCTCTTGGAAAAGGAAAACCACTAGAATGCTTATTTTTGATTTTCTTAATTGGTTTCGGTCTCAACAAGTATTCTGCATTGATGATGCTCGTGGAGAGAGAAACGTTAACAAGAAATAAAAACTGATTTTCACCTATTTCCTTCGTATAAAATGAATTTGGCTCCCTAGATAGAGATGACACCCTGCATATTTCTCTTGGTTTGTTATTTTCTACGTATCTCAGTCTTTTCTTTCTTTCTTTCTATCTATCTATCTCAGCCTATTTCTTTCTGTCAGTCGATCTAACTAGATGTTCATACCTACAGTATTTACATTATTCGGACTACTGTCCAAATCTTTGTCGCCATATTTATCACAACGTTTCGGCCGTTGTACGCTCCGGCCTTCTTCAGGTGGTTGGAATTTCGAACTGAACCCTTTATTTCGATCACTGGGGTAGACTGTTCTATAATAAAACAGCAGTTGTCAATCACAAAAATAAACCGTCTTCAATCATTTTAATAAAAATCAAGAGGCATCCAGATTTCCCTCTGATAAGTTCTCCACTGTCTTAACCGGGTATTGAACTCACACTCTTTGGGTCTGCCACTGGATCTAACCAACGCCTTTATTCACTGTGCCATATGTTCTTGAGGACATCTGGGTATGAATTTCTGGGTATTATAAACCTAATGTTTTCAGCAACCATTTTTACCAGTACTCATATTGCAATTTTGCTGTTATCATTACATGTTTTTACCAAAGCTCATATTGCAACTTTGTTATCATTGCTTTTCTCTGGCACTCCTTATTACTGGTTCCCATATTGTATTTATTTCTATGTTTGGTCGGCTCAGGAGATTTTTGTGGCCTAGCATATGTGCGTACAACGGGCGAAACGTTGTGATAAATATGGCGACAAAGATAAGGACAATAGTCCGAATAATGTAAATACTGTACATAATACCTCATCTCAGAAATATAGACATATGTTCATACCTATCTATCTGTTTCTTTCTTTCTTTCTTTTTTCTCTACGTAGCACAGACTATTTCTTTCATTCTATCTATCTATCTATCTATCTATCTATCACAGTCTATATTCTTTCTTTTTTCTTTCTTTCTTTCTATCGATAGCATCAAAAGACTGTTTATATGTATCTAGATAACTGTTGCATCTCAGTATAAGTCTCTCTTTATCTATTTTTATCGCTTCATAACAATCCCACTGCCCATAGCTATCTATCTATAACTGTTCATGTCTATCTATCTATCTATCTATCTATCTATCTATTTATCTATCTATCTATCTCAGCCTATTTCTTTCTGTTGGTCGATCTAACTATATGTTCATACCTATCTATCTATTTCTTTCTTTCCCGACGTAGCACAGACTATTTCTATCTATCTATCTATCTATCTATCTATCTATCTATCTATCTATCTATTTCAGTCTATTTTTCTTTCTTTTTTTCTATCGATAGCATCACAGACTGTTTATATGTATCTAGATAACTGTTGCATCTCAGTCTAAGTCTTTCTTTATCTATTTTTATCGATTCATAACAATCACACTGCCCATAGCTATCTATCTATAACTGTTTATATCTATCTATCTATCTATCTATCTATCTATCTATCTATATTTGTGTGGGTTGCAATATTTTTACTGGGGATCTCAATTCTGTGAGTTAGCTGAGTTGGTAAGTTTACTTAAAGCAACCTAAGGAGATTTATAAAAAAAAAAAATTGAAAAAAAAAATGTCTGGTAAATGTTTATCAGCTCCAATCTCGCCTTTGCCGGCTACCAAGAAATATTTTTAAATGTTTCTGCTGCCGGCATTCCATATTTGAAAGTGAGACAAATGTGGAATTTCTGCAACGAGAAAAAAAATAAACATATATATATATATATATATATATATATATATATATATATATATATATATATATATATATAAGTAATTTATAAATAAATAAAATAAAGAACAGCTGTTGTTTTTGTGTGTCTTCGTGGGTGCCCTCCTCTAGAGCCACCGCCACCTACTTCCATTGAAACCCCCAAAATCTGGGGACCGCCTGTCAAAAAGATTCCATAACACATACCAACACTAACCCTTTTTGTAATTGCCGGAATAAGAGCAATTTCTCGTTGGATGAAAAGTGCTTGATGCCGAGCGTGATATTTAAGTAGTAGATTTACTTTGGACATGTACCCCATAGGCTCTACTGAACGTAGGCCAGCATGGCTCTCCACAACTTCCTATCCATTGTAGATCTTAATAACCTTTGTCTTTCTGTTATATCTCCTAAGTCCTGTTCCGCCATCAATTCTTTTATATACGTTGTTTTCATCCGTCCCTCTTGCTCTCAACCTGCCCCGTGAGTATCAAATTTTCCAAGCCCTCCTTCTTCATTATGTTGCCGAGAAACCTAAACTGTTTCTTCCTGATGTCAAGTATTAGTTTCCTTTTTGTTTCCATTTCCAGCAAAATTTCGTCATTGCTCATATGTTCGGCCCACGGTATCCTCATCATCCTCTGTAGTACCATATTTCTGTTGCTTCACGTTTCCTTTTCATCTTTAGGGAGATTGCCCAGCACACATTGCCAGACAGAAGGACAGATATCACGTAGCAGTTTAGTACTATTTTCTTTGTTTTCTATTTCTTAATAGTCTGCTTAGTCTTTGGATGATTGCTTGACGGGTGAAGCGTTTAGACGAGATTTTACAACAGCTTTTTGAATAAAATGCCAAAATCAAAACAACTAAATATTGAAGTGAGGGCACAAAGTTAAATTGTATTCTAAGAAAGCTACTCTCAAATACAAATTGCCAAGAAGTTGAAGATTTCTAGACACGGAGTGGAATATTCATTTCATAGGGAGTTAGAAACTGACCCAAATGTTGACAGAAAATTAACTGGAGCACCAAAGTGACAACTTCTGTTGAAGATAAACACTTGATTATTGAGAACAAAAGAAATAGAAGGAAAACTACTCCAGAGTTGAAAGCTGAATTTAATTCCCGTCGACAGCAACCCATGTCGCTTTCAACTGTGAAATATCGACTTAGATCACCGGGGTTTAAATGGTGGATAGCTATCAAGAGACCACTGTTATAGAATGTAAATAAGCAGAAAAGACTGTTATGGACCAAAAAGCATAAGAACTGAACATTGAAAGAGTGGTAAAATGTATTGTGGACAGATAAATCCAAATTTAAAATTTTTAGTAGCAAGAGGAGAGTGAATGGGAGAAGGAACTCGGGAGAAAGACTGAATAATGAATATGTATTAAGTTGGTGCAAAAATAATGTCGTTTTTTGACGTTAAAAAATACGTCAAAAACCGACATTATTTTTGCACCAACATAATATTTCCAACAGCTAAGCATGGTGCTAGGTCTGTTATAGTGTGCGATGTTTTGTAGAAGAGAGGGCTGAAGACTTGATTCACGTCAAGGGAATCATAAAAAAAGAATATCATTCGATTTTGCAAGGTCATGCTATACCATCTGACTTGCGCATAACGGCAAAACAATTTACCTTTCAACAAGACTTTTTTTTTCCTTTTTATGTGCCTTGTTCTTTCAGGACGTAGGCGATCATGTCTCTCTACTTCTTCCCATGTGGCTCTCAATAGGTTTCATCCTGCTGCCACATCCGCCGTTCTGTCATCCACTTGCTCAATGCCTGCCAGGTATGTCATGCGTTGCTTTCCCTTGTCTCTCTTTCCGCCTATTCGACCTGTGAGTATTGGATTCTTCAGGCCCTCCTTCCTCATTACATGTCCCGGAAACTTCATGAGTCTCTTCCTGATGTTAAGTATAAGCCTTCTCCTTGTTTGCATCTTCCCCAAGACCTCATCGTTGCTCACACGCTCTGTCTATGATATCATCAGCATCCTTCTGTAGAAGCACATCAACGTCACCTCGAGTCGCTTTTTCATCTTTGAGGAGACCATCCAACATTCGCTGCCGTAAAAGAGGACATATGTCACGTAAAAGCTCAATATTCTTTTCTTTGTTAGCAAAGAATTCCCCCTGTCTTTCAATACTCTGCCCAGCTTTTGGAATGCGTTCTTGGACATCCCAATACTTCTACGGATAATATAATATTATTGTATTCAACAAGACAGCAATCATAAACACTCTTCTAAATTATTTCAAACTTACCTTAAGTAAAAAAAAAAAAGGAACAAAATATTCGAAATTATTTCTTCTGAATTCTCTCACATAATATCGGATGAATTGGAGAGGAGAATTCGAGGAGAATGCCCAAAGCGTGAGCGTGAGCTTTTTTGGTAGTTGAACACTACTTGAAAAGGTCTGCCATATAATTTTTAAAAAATGTTAGAAACAATACAAAGAATTCGTAACGTAGCAATTATGTCAGGTACTGTAAGTTTTGATATGCCGATGGTCTAATGAATAAATGTAAATTTGGTTATGCCGATGGTATAATGAATAACGGCTCGAAAGGAGAAATAGTAAAGCCGAGGTTGAATTCTAATTGAGTTGATTACATTCACATACGCAAAATATCCTAGGCAAAGGGTCTAAATTAATATTTTCTCACCCTAGCTACTAGCAAATACCAGGAGAGACTGGGTACTACAGCCTTTGTTGGTAACCAGTCTAGAAGAAAGAAAACACTGAATCCAAAGCTGCCTGGAGACGCTTAACAAAAGAAGGGTGGAAGTCCTATAAAAAAGCCTGTGATTATATGATCATCTGACACACAGTACATGACATCGTAGAAAGAGTGCGCATTTCAGGGCACATGCAAATGACAACTTTAAACGATACATTTGTGCAGGTTCTTCAGTAAAAACTGAATTTGCTGGACCCTCTTCTGTCGTTTACACACTTATATATATATATATTTGGTTGGATTGATGTGAGTTTGTGAGCCTAGGTTTCACGCTTTTGCGATCGTCGATCGCAAAATCGTGAAACCCAGGGTCACAAACTCACATCAATCCAACCAAATATGTTAGCTCTATCTCTGATATTGAGCGCTTTCTAATAAGTAACGCGCATATAATATATAAATAATTATATATGTATATATTTATTTATATTTATATAGACACTTTTCATATATATATATATATATATATGTATATATATATATATATATATATATATATATATATATATATATATATATATCACTATAAATTTATTTTTAGCGGATACTCATATTTGAGTAGACGCTCCGTTTATTTTAAACAGTATATTTATTATCGTCTACTAGCCTGAATCTGTTATTTAAAATAAGCAGGGTGTCTACTTAAATTTGGGTATCCACTAAAATATAACATTTAAGTTGATAAAAATAAATTATTTCTCTGACACTTGAAATAGACATATTTGCTGTGTTTCATATCCTAATGTAAAGAAAGCAATTTGTTTAGAAAATGTGGATTTTTTATTTAAAAATATTTTACATCGCAACACGGAAATTTCTATGTTTCGGAACTTAAATCTGTTCCATTATCAAGCGATATTAGTTACAGATTTAAGTTCCGAAACATAGAATTTTCCTTATCGCGATGTAAAATATCTTTTAAATAAAATCATAAATGAAGAGACATGGAGAAAAATGGGTAACCCCAGTTGATTGACGTCTGATAAAGTTGCATATGGCGTCTCAGGAAAGAGATTGATCTGTTTAGGTGAATTCAACCGTAATGTTTCTTTTGTGGGGAAAAAAAAACAAAAAGGCGGTGGTATTTCTATTAATGAATACTCCTAATTTTTTTACTAATTTTTTTTTTTGAACAGACTATATTGCATGATTGATCTTTGGGACCTATCAATTAATACTTTTTGCAACGAAATAAATGTTGTTACGACCAGTAATAATACGGCAAATGAAAAATTAAAGAATGAACTGAAAAAGAGTTTTCCAGAAGTTTTCTCAAAAGGTCTAGGGGTATGCATGAAAGCAAAATCTGAGTTTGATTTAAAAAAGAATGTAATAACGAAATTTAAGGCAAAAAGGACTGTACCTTTTTTAGCCTTAGATGCAATTAATAATGAATTGAACACACTAGAAAAAATAGATTGTGTTATTAAACAATCTACGATAAAAAACAGTCTACGATAAAAAAAAAAAAAAGAAAATACGCTGATTTTCAACTGATGTGATGATTTTTCCACTTTATGGTCTACGTATTATCGAACACTTTTAAAATATTTAAAAAAAAAATAAATGCTAAAAATCTGCGAATTTAGACACACACACACACAAACATATATATATATAGTGTGTGTGTGTTTGCGTTTGTGTGTGTGTGCGTGTGTGTGTGTGTGTGTGCGCGCGCGTAAGTGATTGTTTGCATTAAGTCTGCCCTCCTACGCACTCGCGAAAACATTTTCTTTGCTAAGGTTTCTGAAGTATTAATAATATATATATATATATATATATATATATATATATATATATATATATATATACACACTTTTCACACACACACACACACACACACACACATATATATATATATATATATATATATATATATACAAATAAGTGAATTACTAGAACTATATATATATATATATGTGTGTGTGTGTGTGTGTGTGAAAAGTGTGTGTATATAAATATAAATAAATAGCGTGAAACCAAGAGTCACAAACTCACATCTATCCAACCAAATATATATATATATATATATATATATATATATATATATATATAGTTCTAGTAATTCACTTATTTGTATATATATATATATATATATATATATATATATATATAGGGAGATAGAGAAAGACCGAGAGAGAGAGAGAGAGGGATGCAGTGTGTGTGTTTGTTTTAAGTCTACCGACCTTTTCACCCCATATATGTTTGCATTGTGTGCTTACATTTTAGAAGTGTTTGATAAAGGCATATTGTATAGATATGCGTACGAGTCTGTGTGTGTGTGTGTGTGTGTGTGTGTGCGCGCGCGCACGCGCGTTTGTGGGTTACGAAGGGTCCACTACTTTTTATTTCTACTTGCCTTCCAAACCTAATTACTTCACATTTTGTTCCCATTACAATCGTTTCGTTTTCTTTTGCTCCCCGCCACCCCATTTGCTTCTGAAGAATTTGTTAACTCGAAAAAACAGAACAAGAAGCAAATTCTACACTCTTGTAAGTTGGAAAACGCCAACGATCTAGGTCACAAATAGCACTTAATCAAATGAGTTAAACTTTTTAAAAATCTTTCGTATTAATGAGCATTTAATTAAAAAAAGACTTTAAAAATATCTTTGTTTTTATATTTATCTCCTTCAGAAAGGTATTGATGTCTTTTAAGTGTTTCATTAGATTCTTTTCGCTTTTCTTCCTTCAGAAATTTGGATTTTACAATGAACTTGATGATCAACTGGACAATTACGTAAATAATCAGCTTAATGACATCTCTCAAAGGAGGTAAGTTTATAATCGATATTTATTTGGATCAAATAATTACTTATTTGAAATGTACATTTTATTTGTACAGTGTGTGTTTGTGCGTATGTGTGTCAAACAACCCCTCCGCTCCCACTGGTTTGATTTCAATGATTCATAGCTCATTCAAAAGCCCTAGAAAAGTTAGGCACAGGGAACGATTTTTGTTGAACTTAGATTCAGGGTTGCCAGATTATGCGAGATTAAAAATATCTACTAATATATTATACTAGCCATTACCGTTGCTTCATATTTCAAGGGGAGTAACTCATAGTTTATTTTTCTGTCTAAAATTGCAGTGCATGTTTTATTATAAACTAGCTTTAAAAGCTATCTGGCGGCATTTAAGCTAGCTCCTGTGGAGAATTCTTGGTTTGGCCATCACCACAATAGCTAGGGAGGTGCAGATTTGATAGGTGTCAATAAACCACAAGAGAACTCAAAACTGATCCCTGCATTTAAGTATTGAATTAATGTTTAAGCTTACTTTTAAAAGTTCAACGATAATTTTTCTGCTGCCACTTAATTCAAATACGATTTGATGTACGTAGATTCTTACTTTCCGTACAAACAATTATTTTATTTTATGGGCGACAGAAAAGGGGACAATTTATAACATGTAATAGTGTAAATATGGTAAAATGGACATTAGAATTAGTTATACATTCAAAATTTGAAGAGTTAGAAAAATAGCTAATTAAGTAAACCCTATATTATGGAATCTATATGAATAAACGTGAAATTGGAGCTCAATTTTCCCATGAATTCCGATATTAAAAAGCCCAAGCTCAACTTTAAAATAATTTAAACACGCGATGCTCAATGTCTGTATGATATATTATCTACTACTAGGCAATATAACTCTTCAGGTTTAACTAATTTGCATATTGATTTTAAAAAAGTTTATTTCATTAATTAACTGCCCTTCATTACTGTTCTTTTATTTGAGTATTGTTTTGATTTTCATATCAAAAGTAGTTCTGTTTAGAAATATCGTTTTATATAGTGCAGAAAAGTGTTTGAAATTTGAATTTTACATGGCTTTCAACAAGTTGGTATCTATTTGTAAAACTTTCCTTAAGCTAACTTATGAATGAAAAGTTCTTTTAAATTTTTTTCTCAAAGATTTCAAGTAGTGAATTTATATTACTTTGCGAAGCGAGAGCGAGCAGGGGAAGCTAGTTAGTATTTATATAAGTAAATGTTGATTTAAATGTGCTAATAAGTAAAATTATATTGTGCAGGCGTTGATCAAATAATTACTTATTTGATATGTACAGTTTAATATGAATAAATGTTGATGTTATGCTACAATAAGCAAAAATATTTATTTTGCGTGGAATAATATAGGCCAGTAAGACTGTTGAATAAACTCATATTTGTATGCACTTTGTAACTGTATCAAAACGATTTGCATACGAAACACAAGAAAATAAACGTTTTTGTTCAAACACATTATTGTCGTCTTTCTTTATAGGACACCTGTATAAACGATTTCATCTTCATATTTTTTCGTTAGCCGATGATCAAATAGCTCAGGCATCTATAGGCATTTTCGGTTTCCCCCAATAATGTGGGTAAAGAGCCAGATATCAAGTTTGGTGTGCACTCATTGCTAAAATGACTTAGCTACGCATATGAATAATTCACGTGAACACCTTATCTTCATTTCATTACAGCTAATATTGATTCATGATTCATGAGCTAAAGATACATTTTCAAGCGTATTAAGGCTATCTCCATTTCGAAAGTAGTCATGTTCAACTTTGAATAAAATATCTGAGCAACCATGACATCGCCTTTATGACTCTGAATACACTTTCACATTACCTGGTATATATATATATATATATATATATATATATATATATATATATATATATATATATATACACACAAAACATATTGTTAAATATAACTGACAACAAATGTATGTTATGTTTTATCACGAGCCGTTCTAAGCTTCGTATAGTTGCTTTAATTTCGGGAGAAATAAAGACAAAAGTTGTCCAACATTTGGATATTTTTTATTAAGCTGTTCCTTGATATAAGCTTTCAGCTCACATGAGACATCTTCAAAGTGGTTATATAGAGATTTAAACAAAGATATTCAACATCAAAGATGATATTCTGTTATCTTGACATAGAAGATTGCTATGCGACGATAACGGAAGAGCAAACGCTGATCGTAAGTTCAAGATGCGGTTCTATGACGTCATACCAAGCAAGAGGCCAAAATATTAGCAACAGAACCATTTGTCTAAATGCAATATAATATGTTGTGACTAGTTTGACATGTAATTTTGTTGAGTGTGAGTTACTTTGTTTTAATGTAGATGGCCTCCAATATTTGAAGGTTGTTTTATTGTGTGTATGAGTATTGTTGTGTTATGAACAAATATCTGTCTAATCTTATGTACAAGGCTATGTTTTCCTTAGAAATGTCGTTTAATAGAACTAAGATTAGAAAGGTGACAGGTAAGTCTGCGAAAGAGCGTGACTGTAGTAAAACCAATATTTGTAGTGGGTTTATTATTCGTATCAGATATCTTAGTGAAATCAAAGTTATGTCCAGCATCATTAACAAGTGCTAATATATATATATATATATATATATATATATATATATATATATATATATATATATATATATAATTATATATGCAAGCAAATATATGGATATAGATCCGACAGTATGAAGAAAAATATACGGAAAAACAAACAAAAATCCTAATATGCAATTATGCTGTTTTAATGTTAATATAATGTCAACGTCGGACGTTTCGGTCTAGTCGACCATCTTCAGGACATATTCATAAAGCATGATTAACATTAGACTATATTTAATTCAACATGAAAAGACGATGGACATAAGAGTAAGACTAATCAAAACAGACAACTGAAATTTTTTCAAGATCAGCGTTTCGTTTCAATATGATCACGTCGGAGTCACGTAGGCGGTGTTGTGAAAACGTATTCCTAAAACAGAGTATTTTGAATGAAAAATGAAAAGAATTTTATTTTAATCTAAAACTTATATGTACGTTTGTCGAGCATTAATACTCTATTTTAGGAATACGTTTTCACAACATCGCCCACGTGACGCCCACGTGATCATATTGAAACGGAACGCTGATCTTGAACAAATTTCAGTTATCTGTTTTGATTAGTCTTATGCTTATGTCCATCGTCTTTTCATGTTGAAATAAATATAGTCTAATGCTAATTATGCTTCATGAATATGTCCTGAAGATGGTCGACTAGACCGAAACGTCCGACGTTGACATTATATTAACATTAAAACAGCATAATTGCATATTAGGATTTTTGTTTGTTTTTCCGTGTATTTTTCTTCATATATATATATATATATATATATATATATATATATATATATATATATATATATATATATATATCCTAGTGAGTCAGAAACTACCTACCTAGGTTCCACTTAAATGGTACTACACGATGAACTGGCCGAAGAGGATATGACAAAGGAATATATTTATTGGTGCAAACAAACATTAAAAACTAAAATTGAAATAAAACCATATGACGTTAAAAAAAAAAATTAAATTAAAATAATTACTATTCTTTTATTCCAGTAACCATTCTTTCTTATGTTTACATCCGTTAAGGATTTCTGATCTTTCATTAAGTAACATATCAGGTTTACTAAAAGTAGCTAAGGCTAGTTTCTCCTCCATGCATAGGAGTCAATACCTATTGCCGGCTTTACATCTATAACATTTTTTTTTATAATCTCATTTTAAAATTGAGTCGATTCCTTCTTTTTTAAACTTTTTAAAATCTTTTTTAATTTAAATTTTTTTCAAATTTTAATCCTTTTTTATTCCTTCTTCTTTTTTTAATCCTTTTTAATTATTAAAAAGGTATATTATTAGGTATTAAAATAAACATTATATATATATATATATATATATATATATATATATAATAAAAAGGCTTAAACACTAATATTCCATGGTCATAATTTATTCCATTGGAATCGTAAATACGATCCTGGATTATATCCTTACTCTGTCCTGGACATTGAGTTCTACCTGGATTCTATCCTCTCGGAAATTTCTTATTCTAAAATATACATGTGTATATATGCACCTGTGGATTTTGCATATATATGTATATTTACCACTAATATATATATATATATATATATATATATATATATATATATATATATATATATATATAGATAGATAGATAGATAGATAGATAGATAGATAGATAGAGTTTATGAAAAACTAGGTAATCCGTATGGGTAGACCCAAGGAGGATAAAATCGAGAGAGCTCAATGTAAATCCAGAGCAAATAATTTAAATAAAAACAGACCACTTTAAGGTTCCATGTAATAAATTATTTCACCACAGCCCTTTTAAAAGGACTGCGGATCATCAGACTTTATTTCCAAAGGTTTAAACGAAAAATGACGGGCCGTATTAAACATATGTAATTTAATTTAATTAATTTAATACGGCCGGACAAAAATGTGTAAATTAATTTAATTAATTTAATACAGCCCGTCAAAAATGTGTAAATTTCTTTTCATTTTTCGTTCCAACCTTTGGAAGTAAAGTCTGATGATCCGCAGTCCTTTAAAAGGGCAGCGGTGAAATAATTTATTACATGGAACCTTAAAGTGGTTTGTTTTTATTTAAATTTTATATATATATATATATATATATATATATATATATATATTATACTGTGTTACATTTATGTGTACGTTCTAATGTAACACTGCATAATAAATATTTATTAGTCTACTTCTGTTTTAAATTAATGTTTTGAACGCTGAAATTTTACTCTTCGTTCTTTTACATCTGGATATATATATATATATATATATATATATATATATATATATATATATATATATATATATATACATATGGATGTATCAGGTAGGTGCAAAAATAATGTCGTTTTCTCACATATGTTTTTATGTCAAAACCTAATATATGTATGATAAAAACGTAGTTTTAATGGATAGAACGTACGTAAATACATCAGTGGGCATTAAGTTCAAAACTCAGCGTTGATAGTCTGTTTCATACTGAAACGGAATTTTCAGGTCATTTTTGACAGTGGGATAAGTTGAATGAGTAACTGGTCAAACCACTCTCCTATAACTTCGTTATCTGTCAGGAATTATTTCTTGGAAGCAGCTGTTTCACCGATGTTCACCCTTGACAGGTGCTAGTGGTTTGCCACTATATTGATGCATGCAGGCACTTGTCTATATACCTACACCCTAACCTCAAGATCATTTTTTTTAATTTTTATTTATCTTGAAGAATATTCCTGTTTCCACAGATACCCACCCCACATAAAATTCTCCACTTGAATAACCTGTCTCTCCGCACACTGCCACATGCGTTGACGAGAGAATTGTCCAGCTGTTTGTTGCATGAGTCATTATTGGTAACACATGTTTGCCCAACCAATAAAATCCGAAAGGACTGATTAATCCGTGGACTACCACGACAAATAATATGATCTTTTCTTTTATGCTATTGTTCAACCAATCTAAAGCCCAAGAGCCACTCCATGTAGAGTTTTACTAAATGTGTTTTTTTTTCTGGACAAAATAATTAGATTGCGAGGAATACTTACCAGGTATCTTGACTTCAGTCACTTTCTCCCTCTGTTTTTTCTACAAAACAATTTATGCTTGTGGAACCCCTTTCCTCTTACTTGCTTCTGACGAGGTTTTTTTCCCTGGTGACCCGACTACATAAATTTAAGCGTGCTACTGGACTGACATCTAGGTCCCACCCTTTTAGTGTTGAAATAGTTAAATGCAACCGCCAAGAGTTTCTTTTCTCGCACTTCCCGCTTGTGGAACCGCCTTCCTCTTACTTGCTTCTCTGATAACTATTAGGTTGGTGCAAAAATAATTTCGTTTTCTAACACATGTTACTATGTGAGAAAACGAAATTATTTTTGCACCAACCTAATACAATACTCGAAAATTTAAATGCAACGTCAATTACCATCTTCTGTCTTCTTGAATCCCGTTCAACTTTTGTCCTGCTCTTGTCCTCCCCATTCTAAGTCTTCTCTTTCACTTTAATTCCCTGCAACCCCCTGTACATTAGTGTCATCCCATCCTTGGTTGGGGTGAAATTACTTAAAAAAAAGATAGTAGCTGAGTTTAGACTTGAAGAGGTTAAGATTATAGCGATCAAGAAAACATCGCTCCAGTAGTCTGGTTGGTTGATTTTGTTTAGCGGCATATCAATCTCTGTGGGTTATTTAATGCCGAAATCTAAATATTTTGTACGTAATTTCATGCTTTCAACTACAGATATTTTGTATAATTTTATACTTTCAGAGAAGATGTGTATTTTTTAAATATATATTTTGTAGGTCATAAAATTCATTGTTAGTATTTTTTACTCTATTGCTGGTAATTTCATTACAAAAAATATTGTTGCTTATTTTAATATAAAAATGTACTGTTTTTTGTTTTGGGGGTTCACTATTTGCCCATAGCTGGGACCCTAACAGGTGCTACCACACGAGTTAGGGTGGACCTGGGAACAACAGCTGTTAAGAGGCGCTTACACGCTCCTTATAACCACCAATCTCCCGATCAGAGATCTTGCTGCCGGATGTATTTTATCGTCATACCCAAGACGACCAGGGGTCTGTTCCATTAAGCAGCGTCTCTTAGGAAGATGCTGTCCAAATGGCACTCCCTTCTGATCAATGGAAGGAGAAGCCAATGAGGATGGATCGTCCCTTTGTACATGGCATTTGGGACTTCTCTGTAAATGTCTGGACTGGTAGAACTCGTTAATGTAACTCTGTCTGAACATTTTTCATGTAAACAGAGATAGAGTAGTGATAGGCGTGCGATGTTGCCCTTGCATGGAATACTGCTGCCATATATGGTCTGGAGGCCCCGCTGTTCGTTTCCAGATCGGCGACAAAATCCAGAGATGGATATGCAAAGTGACTGGTCCTGATCTGGGATCTCGTCTACAGTCGCTCTATCACAGACGTGCCGTTGTCTTTTCTACAAATGCTTTCACGGTAACTGCTCCGACGAACTATGTTCACTGGTTCCCAAACTGCATGAACTTAAACGTGCTACTAGGTTGGCATCTCGGTCCCACTCTTTCACTGTCGAAACGGTTAAATGTAGCCGTCTCTTCTATTCCAATAGCTTCATGTCTCGCACCTCCTGTCTGTGGAACTTCCTTCCTCTTACTTGCTTCCCTAATAGTTATAATCTTCAATTATTCAAATGTAATGTCAATCGATATCTGCAGATGCCTTGGTCTAATTCCCCGTCCTTCTCTTCACCCTTTCCTCTATATTTATCAATCCACCCACGAGGATCGAATGTGACACAAGGCCGTTTTAATGTGAGTATCCCCGAGCCCGTAGGCTCGGCCAAAAATATGGCCTTTCTGAACCCGCCTAGACGGGTTCAGGCCCTGTCAACCTCCCCGGACGAAACCTTGCCCTTCGGCAAAGCCTCGTCCGGGTTCCCCTCTGCTAATGCAGAGAGTTCGACAGTCGCCGAGAGTCAGTCTCTCGGTCTCTGAATCTCTTGATTCCTGTATTTATCAATCCACCCACGAGGATCGAATGTGACACAAGGCCGTTTTAATGTGAGTATCCCCGAGCCCGTAGGCTCGGCCAAAAATATGGCCTTTCTGAACCCGCCTAGACGGGTTCAGGCCCTGTCAACCTCCCCGGACGAAACCTTGCCCTTCGGCAAAGCCTCGTCTGGGTTCCCCTCTGCTAATGCAGAGAGTTCGACAGTCGCCGCCTCTTTGCTCATGCTCCCACTCTCTGTAACCCCTTGCGTGCTAGTGGCACTCTCGTCTTACTTGGGGTGAAAAGCTTAAAAAAAGAAAAAAAATAATAGGGTGGAAAATAGTTCATCGCCATTTTGTTAATATTGTCATGGTATATATATTAGGTTGGTGCAAAAATAATTTCGTTTTCTCACATAGTAACATATGTTAGAAAACGAAATTATTTTTGCACCAACCTAATATATATATATATGGTAGAAGTCCTCATATCGGGACTTCATTTTAGTTTGGATAGAAGGACGGGTTCGGATATAATGTGCCACGTATAATATAACTATTAGGTTCGTGCAAAAAAAATGTCGTTTTTTGATATAAAAACATATGTGAGAAAACGATATTATTTTTGCAATAACTTAAAACACAAGAACAACGTAATATATGAAAAATGAAGTGTCTCACGATAATAAACATTGATTTTCAATGATTACTACTCAATAGGTTTTATTTTCAATTGCCTTTCTTATTTCTTTTCTCATTTCGCTTACTTTTAGTTGTTTTAGATTTTTTTTAATGTAAAGCATTTCTTAAAATACGATCTGTAGTATTTAACAAAGATTTTTTTCTTCATCAATTTGAGGACTTGATCAATAGCTTTCTCTACTGAGTCCCTGTTTTCTTCATCCCCTTTCATATTTTCAACATTATCGGAAGAATTTGATTCTTCTTCCATTTCTTGACAATCCAAATCATTTTGAAGCGATTCTACCGTTGAATTCTTTTGTAAAGCGTCTCCATTTATCCATTCTTTCTAAGTCATCCAAAGTGAAAATATTCAGTGGATCATCTTCAAGCACAAGATTTAGTGTTTCGTCCAGTTTCTTTGATCCTTGTTTGTTAATTTGCAAATTCAACGAATTAAGAGCTTCATTTAGTTAAACAATAATCTCTAATTTCTGGCGTAACGTGAAATAATTGTTTCCCTTTTTCTTCCAGTTGAAGTTATTTCTGTGCGAAACATTATGGTTTGAGAAATTTCAAGTTTACTAATCTTATTATCTACAAATATATATATATATATATATATATATATATATATATATATATATATATATATATATATAGCATATTCCTACAACATCTAAATGGTAACACTGAGAAATTCGGATATGATGAATATACCATTTTATATATATATAACATTTTAGGAATATATGTTTCCTAACATGGAATATATGTTTCCTGTATATAACATTTTAGAAATCTATGTTTCGTTATTCAAACATCGTCATCAAAAATAGTTTTTATTTCAACCAAATCTACATTACCGAGGCAGAACGCGTTAATCGCTGGATTCTTTTTCCACTTTAACTGTGTATAGTTTTTTTTTCTTTTAAATTACATTTTACTAATATGAACTCCGTTTTTATTTATGGTACGGCAAAAGTAGCGCTCTTTTTTATTTATTAGCTTTTATTGAACAAAAATGAATTACAGCGGTTTAAGAAGATTTATAAGTATTGCTGCATCAAACAACATGATTTGCTATGATTAACAAACTATTTAACATGTCCAAAATTCTCCCCCTTCATTTTCAACACAACGCTGAATCCTATCAGCAACAATTCTACAAACCATTTGATACATTTTTACATTAATTACAGAAACTTTATCAGAAATTGCTTGTTTTAATTCAGGAATTGTTTCCTGTTTGAGCCTGTAAACAAGATCTTCAAGTACATCCGACAAAAAAAAAAAAAGCTTGTGGTGTTAGGCCTGGTCATCGTGAAGGCCCCTCAATTCCTCCATGTCGTTCCTATCTACTTCAGACTGAAATTAAGATTTAACCATTACTAAAGCCGTAAGCCACAGTTAATCTTAAGCTACTGTCATTTATTTTTGTTCAATAAAAAATAATAAATAAAAAGGGCGTTAATTTTGCCACACCCTGTATATTCATTTGTTTTAAGATATTTTCATATATCACATTGTTTTGGCACCAGCTTAAGAACAGGTAAGCATGCCCCGTTCAGTGTCGTTGTTTCAGTACTATAAAATGAGGAGATCGCCCGCTTCAAACATCTCCCCGGTTGTTTGAACTGGAGTAGGGATTTATCCCTTTTTTTCCTGCTCAGGATAGGATTTTCCAGATTCGTTTAATGCCTTATTTTTCACTTCCAGTAAAATACAATAGACCAGAAATACCTAACCGTGCAAGCCAAAATGACCAGCATATATAAATTGTAGAACCACAACACAATATACATGGCCTGAGTATTGCGTTCAAGCATGAGGCAGACTGTCGTTACTAAGTGTTGACCTCAGTGTCCACTTTTATATTTTATATTTACAGAGGCTATATCACTTTTAACAATGAATATAGCATAAGGGCAGGTCGATTTTGGAACCGTGTTATTAAACTCAATTTGAAAGTTGGGTTTCATATGATAAATAACGACACAACATTTTTTTTCCAAATCGTTATCGTTTTGAGGAAACGAGTTTAAAGATTAAGTTTAGGCTCAAAATCGTAGCATTAGAATTTCATCCCGATGATCAATGAAAGCCTAATAGTAGAGCCTTGTAAAATTTATAATTTACTGAAGTTTTACACATTGACAAGATGCATGGCACAAGCACATTATTACGAAATCATTGTACTATCAAATAAAACCTCCATTTACTTCAAAGTGAAATTATACTGAACAATTAAGCTATATTATGATGGTGTATTATATTAGGTTGGTGCAAAAATAATGACGTAATAATGTCGTTTTTTGACGTTAAAAAATACGTCAAAAAACGACATTATTACGTCATTATTTTTTAACGAACCCAATATGATACAGTGCAGAAGTTTTAATGTAATTTTCACGAAACAATACAAATTTAAAACATTTTGTCTGATAATTTGTGCCCTGTAGTAGTATGGTGTTATATATATTTTTATATATTGTTTGTTTTTATTAATTAGGATCTAACAAATTATTTAACAATTCTTATTCATTGAACAGCCTTTTTGTTTTCTTTTTACAATTTTTTACACAGCTTTTACTTGACGAAGACAGTAAAAAAAAAATAGCAAATTTTGCCTGTGGTGAGTCATACTTAGAATTCTGGTTTGAATATATTTTCCATTCAATCTATTTAATACAAATGCTATTACTTTATTTGGATTTATTCTTGAAATAGTAAAATTTTGAAGTCCTTTTGTAATCAAAAACCCGCCGAAATTAGATATTTCTGCAGATTTTTCATATGATCTTTAAAACTAAATGGTCAAAATTAGGTACAAGCTATGAATGTAATTTTTTAGTTTCTGTACTTATTGCATCAAACCCCAGCTTTTACATTGAGTGTAATGTTGATTTTCTAAAAGAGTAAAAAATCAACCTGTTCTAATATAGCATACCATAAAACTATATTTTTAACATATATATATATATATATATATATATATATATATGATGAAGCGAGAAAGAGAGAGATAAAATTTATTGGTTGTTAATTTAAGAAAATATCTATATCAACGCTTGTTGGGTTATTTAATGTCAAAAGTGAGTTTTTGTTGAGGTTTGATAGATTGACTGGTTTGTTTTTTACAGCTTATCAAACCTTTGTAGGTTATTTAAACCTAAAACATATTTTCGATTATAAGAATAACTCTTTTTTTTCATGATTGAATATTGTATTAACAATATTTTGAGAATTACAATGATTTTCCAGACACAAATTCTAATATTTAACCCATAGTTTATGGAGAGAAGATGGATTCATAGCTTTTCCATGGCATTTGTGCAGTTGAATGTAATGAACCCAACTGGAATTCAAACTCAGCCCTCTGATTTCTATTTTTATTGCTGACCACTGACAATCCCTTTCGTTCTGATTTTGATTGCATTTCTATAGAAATTTACTAGCAATATATTTTTTATATTAATCACAGTATACATTTAATTGGTTATTAATACTTTGGTTTTATTTCAGAAATGTTTTTCTTCTTGATTTCCTGTGAATTCTTGTTGTAAAATCATTTGCAATGCATTTACATCATACATTTTCTAGCTTTATCCACTTTTAAAAACTGACAATAGAATGAGACAGCATATGGCCTCTTACAAAGTTTGGCTCTAGAGATTACTGGCGGCTCTGCTGGACTCAGTCACTGCTTTCTTCAATCAATTTGGAGTACTGGCATCTACTAAAGATAAGGTAAAGTGCTTTGCTTGGAACTCTTCTTCAGAAATTTGGTTCTACAGAAGGATACTGAGAACATGTGAGAAACAATGAAATTTCAGAGAAAATGGAAACTAGAGTTGAAATTTCTAGACCATATAATCAGGAAGGCTTGGAGAATTTGACATTCTCAGGACATATTGGAGGCAAGAAGGATAGAGAATAATATACTTAATGAACTTTGGTAAATGTTTGTCAGAACACAGATTAGAAGAAATAGCAAAAAGATCAAATTTATCAAATGCTTTTAGCATTGTTCTGTAAAAAGATCATAAAATTGTGGATATTCACGATTGCCAACATTGCACAAATAATAATAATAATAATAATAATAATAATAATAATAATAATAATTGATTGCGACAAAATATTGACATGTTTTTTTAACTTTGAGTTTTAAACATATTTGTTTCTTTATTACAATCATTAAAATAATTTAGATATCAAATTTAAATTATTTAAGAAGCACCTATTAAGACAAATTATTCATTTACCAAATCTTTTTTAAATTAGAGCTATTAAAATTAATTAATAAATTAATTTCATGTTAAAACCCAAACTCACAAAGTGGTAGTTATTACAAATTCCATTTTGATTGTCAAGGAAACTCTCCTCAAACATTTAAAATTGATAAGATTTGACTAATTTCTTTTTAGAAATTCTACTCTAAAATCATAATTTATAAATACTACCTGTGATATCAAAAGTTATATATAAAGATAAATATGAAAATGTCAGCATGATAAAGTAATCAAGAGTAATCTCCCTTGTTTTATGATTGCCTCTCTTTGGAGAACATTCATTTGTAGAGGACTATAAATTGCCAATTATTCAAAGCTTCTTTAAGTCTACCCTTGTTCTCTTTGTTATTACAGCCAGTTTAAATCTTACAAGAAACTATTATTTCTTTCGGAAATATACTGCTTAATTAGACTTTATTAGTTTAATTAATATTCCCTTTCATTTTAATATTCTATTTTCTTATTCACTTAAGTAGTTAATCTATGGAAGGGAGTTTTTTTTTTAATTAGTTCAAACATTATCAACCATTATTATTAATTTCTGATTAGTATTTACTTTCATCTTCATTTCTAATTAGATGAAGCATAGTCAGCCTTTATTATTAATTTTTTGCTAGTATTTACTTTAATTTTCCTTTTTCCTTGCTTCTTTCGGCAATTTGGGTCATTGAGAATGGCCAGAAATAAACAGATCAAAAATCAAGGATCAATTTCCAGTGAGACATAAAATCCTTTCCCCAGAAAAACCTGGTTGATCATAGCAGCTGCTGTCATTTTCTTAGTTACAAGGAATTTTTATAGATAACAGATCAAATCTAACCAATAAAACCAGCCTTTCACTTTTACCCAATCTTTCATCACACATTATTTTTTATTTTATTTACTCATAATATTTTTTATTCAACCCCCTGTCAAAAAAATAGTTTCCACAACCATGCTCTAGAGTTAATTATTAATTCCCTAATGATTACAATGGTTCTTTAGCATTTACCTTGTCTGGGCTATGTAATGGTGTAGTGACATTGGCAAATTAATATGCCTAATTTGCATAAGTGCCTATATAACTCGTCACTGAGGACAGGCTTAGCGACTGACTAGTGCTAAACTTCGACTTCACATCAAATGGCTTTTGAGTTTTCCTTCTTGACTAGCTACCCCAACAAATCAAAAGAGGCTAGTCATCCCCAGCTCTTGAACCCATAGAGTCATGCCATTTTTTATGGTATTTGTGGAAAAAATTCCACCTGGAATTTGAACTTGTCTCACCAAATTTTCTTTCTGAACTGCTAATCATTACACCACCCACAAATCAGTAATTGTAGCAACAATATTATTGTTATTTTTAAAGGAGTCGTTGTCAGCCGTTATTATTAATTTTTGTCTCATATTTGATATTCAGCTTAATTTTTTAGCTTGACTTTTACTCACACCAGAAGGGCAGATAAAGAATGAATCTCAATGAGACCCAAACTCATGTCTTTTTAAAGTCTGCTTAAATGTGCCAGCTGCTCTTAATATCTTAGCTACAGGAACTCTAGATCAAATGCTAACCTATAAACTTTGCTTTAGTTCTTTGGCAATCTTTCAGAGCACATATTTCATTTGTTTTGAGAATATTAGTAGAGAATAGATTCACTTAGTATACCAGAGATGTGTGCAGAGAGAGGAATTAGCAAACTGACTTCTAACTAGGCTAGTCTGGTACATTTAGTTTTGCACTAATGCCCTTGAGAAAGGCATGAAACCATCTTTTCTTCCAGTAGCTATGAGTTAAATAGCACAGTAAACTGAGTTCTTTATCTATCTATTTATAACGTTCTGTGATTTTTGTTAGTATATCATCTATCCATCACATCCTTTGAAATAGTTGATCTAAACGAAATTTTGGTTTGGTTTGGTTTGGTTTGTTTTACAGCATATCAACCTCAATGCATTATTTAATGCTGACAAAATTTTTATTACTGGTAATATTTTTTTTTTCCAAAATTCTATTGCTGGTAATAACATATTGCTGGTAATAATTTTTCTTCAAAAATTTATTTCTGGTATTAAACCTATTTTTACATTTTCATGGTGTTTTGACTCCAGTTTTCTGGTTAACTATTTACCCATAGCTGTGACCCTAACAGGTGCTACCACCCTAGCTTAGGATCAACATGGGAACACCAGCAATTAAGAGGCTGATCCATGCTTCTCAAAACCTCTTGATCAGAGGCCTTGCTGGTGGACGTAGTTCATCATCTTACCTAGGATGCAGATGTAGTTTATCGTCATACCCAGGATGGCCAAATTTTGGGGAGAAGTGCAAACAGGTAATGAAGTACAAAATGTAGTTGGTTTTACTAGGGTTTTACTTAGTATAATAAATTTTCATTCATTTTTTTTGGAAAAATTAAAAGTTTTATTGTTTAACATACAAAATACTGCCACTATTTTAAAAAGAATTTAATGATTAAAATAACAAATATTATGTGAGAACTATAAACAAATCACTGATCCAAATGTTTCCAAAATTTGGAATTTGGCTCCTGTGGTGGAAATCAGCCATAGTTGCCTCCTATTGGACCAGTTATAAAACAATAAACACCCCACCCCTCTTTGTTTCCACAGTTTATTATATTTGAATAAAGCTTCAAGTAAAGCTCCCTACCTTATATAAGAAAAGGGGCTCTGAAATTTCTCAGCATAATCTACTTCATGAAATCTGACTGAAAGACCAAATATCGCAATTTGCTGGAAATGTTTTCTGGGTTGGCTGAGATATTTTTCAGCACTTGAAAAGAAAAACTCTGAATTTCAAACTGTTGAGAAGGCAACAGAAAACTACTCGACCATCTTTCTCAAGAAGGCATGATAATTCACAGATAATAAAGAAAAAGAAACTGTGGAGAGCCCTGACCACCCATGTCCAGAAGGAATAAGGCATTGAAAAAACCTATTATTTAGGAAAGATATAAAAGTAATCTAGACTTTATACTTGGAACAATTTATCTGCATACAGTAAATACACAATAATAGAAATGGTGTAAAATAAAGATGTGTCTTTACACTGAAGTTATTCAACCATGACAGTGAAGTGATCCTTTGAGAATGTTTACTGGAGGCCACAATCTTAACATAGAGTATACGGATGATACATGAAATCAAACACAGAAAGGAAACTCCTATAGAATGTAGTGAAGGAAAGTAAGAAGAAAGGACTAAGCATCAACTTTAAAAAACAGAATGTCTGAGGTGGAACAAATACATTGAATCAATAGCTGCATCTACTGCAAGGAAAGTTTGTTCACTGTGTCATGCTAGAAGCTTTTTCTCATCAGAGACCATCCTTCACATCTAAAAATCTACCATTCATCCATGCATTGAATATTGTTGCCCCTGCTGTTCATCTCGAGGTTCTTGAAAAAATCCAAAGAAGAAATGTAATTGATCCTTGGCATCTAGACTTCATTCACTCTCTTATAAACGTGATGCGGCTACCGTCTGCTTTTTCTACAAATATTTTCATGGCAACTGTTCTGATTGTTCCCTGATGCAGCCACTACATGAATTTGAGCATGCTACTAGATTGGCATCTAAGTCCCAGTCTTTTACTGTTGAAATAGTTAAATGCAACCACCACTTCAGTTTCCTTTCTTGCACTTCCCAACAGTGCAACTCCCTTCCTCTTACTTGCTTCCCTGATAACTACTATCTTCAAAAATTGAAATACAATGTGAATCAACATCTCCTGATTTTCATTCTTCTTTCATCCTTTCCTCAACCCCCATTGTACGCAGTCTTTTCCCACAGTTTCACTCTCTGTACCCCCCTGCATGCTAGTGGGACTCCAGCTTTGCTTGGGGTGAAATGCCTAAAAAAATGAGTAGCCCAAGATCTGAACGACAACTTGGAGAAAACCAAAATCAAGCAAGTACAATTTAAATACCAAGGTAGTGTTTTAACAGAAGATGGAATATGTGATGGCAAAATCTGTAGTTGCATTGAGATATCAAAAGATGTCTTCCAAATGCTAAGCAAATTATTAAGAAACAGGAAAATTTCTTTAAAACCAAACAGTAATAAACTGTTATGTAATATCAGTCCCCCTATATGACAATGAATGCTGGACAATCTTCTCACAGATGAAGAAGAGTCTTGTAACAATAGAAATGTGGTTCTACAGAAAGATGCTGAGAATACCATGGACTGAACATAGAAGCAATAATGAACTTCTAAGGAAAATGGAAACAAAAAGGACACTTATACCTAACATCAGAGAAAAAGGGGCTCCGAGAATTTGACACCCCCAAGACATACTGAAAGCAAAAAGCACAGAGGAAAGCCTGTGTAGATGGTTGTTTCAACAGGGATTAGATGTGACAGCAAAAAGGCAAACCTTCTGAAGAGCTACAAAGAATAGGAAGTCGAGGAGGGCCATGATACCAATGTCCTGAAAATACACGACATGTAGAAAAAGAAGAAGGAGTAGAAATATTATCTTTATTTTTTATTTCAATAAGTATTTTCGACATTATTATTTTTTTTTATTTGCCTTTTATTGCAAATTTTAAAGGGCCGTCAGTCTACAGCAGTATTGATCAGAAACAATAAGCAACCAAAAATTTTCTAGTAAAATAAAAATTAAAAAGAAATTAATAATGAAATTACTTCTGTAAAAGTAGAGAACGGTCTACGAGGCTTTCTGTCACTCGACCCCCCCCCCCCCATGTGTCTAATACTGGTCTCTTCTCCATTTGCTACAACTGACGACAGGCAAAATTATTTCTGAATTTCTGGTATGCGAAGTTATCATTACTTACAAGCAGACTATTATCCTCATCTTTGTTGTTATTATCACATTGCTTCAGCTATTGTGCTCCCCAGTCTTCATCAGGTGATTGTCGATCCAGTTAATCACGATCGAATTTTGAACTGAATCCTTTATTTAATCTACTGATGTGGATTGTTTTCGTATCACTGACCATGTCTAGGGGAGATAACTCGTCTTGTTCTTGTTTGAGTCCAAGTACGAACAACCTGGACCAGGGATTGAACTCACTCGGTCAACAAATTCATGAACCAATGTTTTAATCCACTAGTCTGTTGTGCAATATCTTTGGGGGAGGATGTACTTGAACTCGGTGGAAACAAAACAAGCAATGGAACATGGAAAAGAAACTAAAAAAAAAAAAAAAACTTCTACAGAACGTAGCGAACGATAGCGGGAAGAAATCACTAAGCATAAAATATTAGGTTGGTGCAAAAATAATGACGTAATAATGTCGTTTTTTGACGTACTTTTTAACGTCAAAAAACGACATTATTACGTCATTATTTTTGCACCACCCTAATAGAAGAGGACATGGCAAAAAGCAAAAAGATGAGCCCAAAATGCAAATTACAGATCGAGGATTCTAAAAATCAAGCACAGAAATTTAAATACCTGGGAAATGTTCTAACAGAGGACGGAAAGTACAACACTGAGATCCGAAGACGTATTGGGTTGGCCAAAGATGCATTCCAGAAGCTAAGCAGAGTATTAAGAGACAGGAAAAGCTCGTTAGAAACAAATCAAAGAGTACTGAACTGTTACGTGATATCTGTTCTACTGTTTGACAGCGAATGATGAACAATGAAGAAGAGGCTTGAAGTAACAAAAATGTTCTACAGAAAGATGCTGAGGATACCATGGACCTACCATTTGAGGAACGACGAGTTTTTGGAAAGAATGGAAACAAAAAGAAAACATACTTGACATCAGGAAGAGGAAGTTGAAATTTCTAGGGCACGTAATGAGGAAAGAGGGATTCGAAAATCTGATACTCACAGGACAGATTGAGGCAAAGAGGAACAGAGGAAAGCAATGCGTCATATACCTAATGGGCTTGAGCAAGTGGATGACAGAACAGAGTTTGGAAGAAATAACAAAAAGACAAAACTTATTAAAAGCTACAAGAGTCAGGAACATGTGGAGGGCAATGATCGACTATATCCTGAAGCCTCACGGCACATAAAAGAAGACAAGAACTAGACAAGATATCTTTAAACATGGACAGCGAAATGAAAAAAAAAATACCCCAAAGATTAAATAAAGGACGCTGTTTAAATATCTTTGAAAGTTGCCCGGATTGATAAGCACTTTGTAAGGGTACGACGGCCGCAAGATTGTGATAATAACAACAAAGATGCGAACAATAAATAAAGTAAACAAGATAAAGCAGGAATTTTTAAACCATTTCACCCCAATCAAGGCGATAATGTCACTAAAACGTAAAGGGTTACAGAGAGTGAAAGAGAATGAAAATACTTCAGTGAGGAGGATTCAGGAAAGAGAAAAAAAATGGAAGAGGGTTAAAGATAAAAGAAGATGGCGAGTGGCATTGCATTTAAATCTTTGAAATTGGTAGTTATCAGGGAAGCAAAAAATAGGAAGGGAGTTCCAAAAGCGATAAGGGTTTTTATCTTTACAATGAGGCTCACTATGTACAAGGCTCGGGGGCTACTAGACGTAGAGGGTTGCAGAGTTATCCGGATTTTGGGGGAAGATAACGGTTAGCACTAGATTTGAACTGCTTGAGATTGTAGTGATCAGGAATCATCCTCTTGAGAGTTGGTTCCACAATGCAGTGGTTCGCAGGTAGAAGCTGCTCAAGTCGAACTTACAATGGAATGCGGAGGGGAATGCAGGTTGCTTGTTACAATGTGAGTGTCATGGCGGGTCCTAACCGTGAAAGTTAGAACTGACGGAACCAAGGAATACAGTTCGTCCAAATTCTTTCCAGGGAAGTAGCGACAGAACACCGAAGTAGTCGGGAGGTTGAAAATAATTTGGTTTGATTTGGTTTATTTTGTTTTACGGCATATCAACACCTTATTTAATACCGACAAGATTTTTACAATAGATTCGTATGAATAGAATATGTTTTCTTTAAAAGAAATCAGTTTAGAGATCGAGTTTTATTGCCGTATTTTTGTAGAGAGCTTTTTGTCAAGAGTTACATTTATTGATTGTAATATTTTTTTCAAAAATGCATTGCTGGTATTTTTACTATAAAAATCTATTATACTTTTATAGTGTTTTGACCCCAGTTTGTGGGTAACTATTTTCCCATATTTGGGGCCCTAACAAGTGCTACCACCCCAGTTCAGGGTGGAGCTGGGAACAAAAGCAATTAAGAGGTGGTTCCACGCTCATCAAAGCTTCCCAATCAGAGGCCTTACCGCCAGATGTATTTTATCGTCAAAATAACTTGTAAGTGCGAGAAAAGAAACTAGAATAGAAATGGCGGTTACATCTAGCTAGTCCAACTGTAAAATGGTAAAACTTAATTTGTCAATCTAAAAGCACTCATGTAGTTTGGGGGACCAAGAAAAAAGCTCACCAGAACAGTTACAATGGAAATATTTGTAGAAAAGAAGGCACGTCACGTCGGTGAAAACCCAAGTCGAAATCTTTGTTCATGTTCGATTACATTACAAAACCTTACAGAGAATTTTGTCATGAATGTCAAGGTATATAGCAGTAGCACCAGACCGGATATGGCAGCAATATTCAACGCACGGACGATTGATAGATTTGTAAATGTGAAAGATGGATTAATTTTTAAAAGTTTCGTGTTTTAATTTCCCAAATCTACTTCTGATTCAATATATTAACCCCACTTCCAATCTCTGTCTCACAGGAGGAATATGGAAAGAATCCCACTGCTCTATCGCTACTTCTGTAGAAAATGCTCGGACCAATTACATTCCTTGGGGCCGCCAGTTTCAAATTTTACGGCTAAAAGCCGCTATGCCACTCATATTGAAGTAGCCCACATCCCCTCTGTATTCCATTGGTAAGCGGGATGTTCGACTCGAGTAGTTTCTTCCCGTGAACTGCTGCCAGGTGGAACTGTGACTCCGAAGAGAATGTTTCCCCAATTATTACAACCATAACCTGTTCGAATCTAGGGTTAACCGTTATCTTTCTCCCCTATCCGCATAAACTGCTTCTTAATGTAACCTAGCAGCTCGAGTGGCGCCCAGGCCTTGTACAGGCTGAACCTTACTGTAAAAAATAGGATACTCAGAGAAAGGCATGTCAATAATATTTATAAGAAATGTTTCCTTTCTTCTTTTTCGTAGTGTATTTTAACATTTATTATTTCTTTTCATCCATGTTAAAAGTAAACATCTTTTTTAAGTGCTTTCAATGATAAACGGATACTGAAGGCTAGAGTATCTGTACTTTGTGAACTATGACCTATGTCTAAATCAAGTATGGTTTCAATATAATGCCAACTCCCCCACCCCCCGCTAAATGTTGGCAAAGATGTCTGCATCTAAATTCTGTCCTTTCTCGCAGACTTTTTATATCTTTATTTATACCATATAATAATCTATGGGGACCTTGTCAAAACAACTATTTAACTGCTCGAACGGAACAACTATTTTGCTGCCCCAAATTCCTTAAATCAAGAAAACATTCCCTTGTTAAATTGTTGACAAATTAACTTGTCATCCAACATTTTTGACAGGTCAGAGTGTACAGACTATTCTAGGTGTATTTGGTGCTGCCTAACATATCCATGTCCAATCAGATTATTTCTCCTGTAATGTCTATTTATTTATTTATATATCTATTAAATCTCACTTTAATGTTGTTGCTTTTTATAGCTTATCAACCATACGCAAACGCGGAATACCGGCTGGCTAGAAAAACAAGAACTCTTGAGTGAGTTACATTTCTGGCCACCGAGCCATGCAGCAAGACAAGTTGGTCACCCAGCAACCATCTGCATTGACCAGTTATTGACAAAATGGCATCCTAATAAATCTTCCGAGCTTGATGCAGGACCGTTATGGCTGGCGTAATCTGATATTGTTTATGTCCAAGCTAACTCGACCAAATAAAATAATCAATCTGCAGGTTATTTAAAGAAAGAAAATATTTTAATATTGTAAGAATTGGAGATAATAAGGATTTATTGATACAAGTCCTGATAATTAACCCATAGCTGGGGGTAGTGGATGTTGATTCATAACTTTCCAAAGGGTCTTTGAGCGGAAATGTATATAAATCTACCTGGAATTTTCACTCGGATTTCAAACTCAAAACAGTTTTTCATTATACACTGTAACCCAGATATAAGAGAGTTGTCGGGACCGGAGAATAAGTCTCTTATATCCGGGTTTTTCTTATATCCGGATTTGGTCTATTTTGTTTAGGTAAGTATGGCTCTAATTTGGGTTCAGAGAAAATCTCTCTTATATCCGGATTTCTCTTATATCCGGGTTACACTGTACCACCCTGACAAATGATAATTCGTATTCTCATGTGGTCACCCATCTAAGTATGAATCAGGCTTGATGTTTCTTAACTTCGGTGGTTGTACAAGAACCGTTGAAAATTATTCGTAGCAAAGATAACATAATTTAGGGAAATGTTTGAAGAATATTTTCCTTATTTTTGTTTTTATTTTATTGTTGTCGGGTGAATTGAAGTAAATTATATTTCGTTTTCTCTTGTTTTTCATCGAATTGTTTTCCTTTTAATATTCTAGTTTGGTCGAATTTTAGGGCTGATTCGTATGTTTTTTTATATTTATTGAATATCTTTTAAGTTGCTAGAATTTGTTGAAAGTCTTTTATTTATAGATATTGGTATTTGTTCGACTATGGTAGTGGGTGCTTGGTATTAGGTTGGTGCAAAAATATTAATATAAAATAAATGTCGTTTTTTGACGTTCAGCTTCAAAAGAAAAACGACATTATTTTTGCACCAACCTAATACTTTTGTTAATATATATTGCGTTGTTATTTTGTGTTCTGTATGCATTGGAGACTCCGTTATTCTGGTTGAACGTTATATCTAAAAAAATTATTTAGTTTTTTGATTTGTATTAATTATGAATTCTAGGTTTTCGAACGTTTTTATTATTTCTTTTCTGCTAATGTCTGTTATTAGTAATATTAGTATAAATCCTTACCTTTTTGTTAATTGTAGTTGCTAATTTATTGTTTATGCCTATGCCTACAAGTTCGTATATCAATGCACCGTCCTAACTACCAATTTCTACCTCAATGTTGTCGTTTTAGCCCATATATATATATATATATATATATATATATATATATATATATATATATATATATATATATATATATATATATATATATATGTATATGTATATATATATATATATATATATATAGTTAAACCAAGAGAGCCAGACAAACATACCAAGGTTTCACCTAAGCGGGTCGTCAGGTAAGGCTGGCCTTCCCTGACGATCCGCTTAGGTGAAACCTTGGAAGGCTTGTCTGGCTCTTTAGGTTTAACTAGGTCTACTCTACTCATTGTATTGAGCACTTTATTTAGTTGTTTTGTGTACTCGCATCGGGTTTTTTTTTTCTTTGGGCCTTGAACTCGTAAGCTGGACGATTATTTTCGGTTAACATACATGTCCTTGGTTCTTTCTTTTTTTATACCTTTTTTTTTTCCTTTTGGTGTTGGCTTGTTCATTTGCAAATCAATATACCGAAGGTTTTCCGAGCGAGTATAGTTTCTTATACTTATAAGCTTTCTATTAATAATAATATATATATATATATATATATATATATATATATATATATATATATATATGTGTGTGTGTGTGTGTGTGTGTGTGTGTGTGTGTGTGTGTGTGTAACAGTAAAATTGTCCAATTGTTAGATTAAACTTTGAACTGTTGTATTTTAGAAATGATTAAAGATATCTTATTGGAATTCTCCGAAGTTTTTATAACACTATTGCACTCTACTTGGAACAATAAGAATGTATTTAGCTCAAAGTTGAAATAATGGCCCCCACTCCATGTTGTGCACTCCTGATCCAGTTTTCCTCTCTGCTGTTCCCTCCTTTTTTGAAATTATTCACCGTTTTTTGATGGTTCTTGAATGGACTTTGAAGATGGAAACCAGATTATGAATGTTGGTACCATTATTGAAGGCCTGAATTATCTTTTTCCTCTCACCATTGCTCATTTAGAAAGACAGTGGGGCTGACACAAAACAATTTTAACCTGTTTTTCTCGCTGAATATGTATTTTTGAGTGTTTCTTACGACAAATGGCGTCAAGATGGCTAAACGTCTTATCTGAAAACCTGGAAAAAAGTAACCCAGTTTATTGTTTTTTTAGATATTAATCACTTTGTGGGATGGTCAATTATGTTGTTACACGATTTGTACAAGTTTGCTGAGTACATATATATATATATATATACGTGTGTGTGAAAGGGTTGATTCCAATCGTGTTAGGAATGATTGCAAAGACAACCCCTCCGATGCGTGATGGGATTTCTTCCGAGCTAATAATCCAGACCATTTTCTGGTCTCATCTGGCATATTTTTGTTCTTTTCAGTCTTGAATTCGGAACTCTGCAATCATTTGTCTGTTTTGTTTTTTAACAGCGTTCTTACTTTGTGAAATTATTTTACACTAAGCTTCGCCCTGTACAAGGCCTGGGGGACACTCGAGGTACAGGGTTTACGTTATTGATTAGTTTATATGGAGTTATATATATATATATATATATATATATAAATATATATATATATATATATATATATATATATATATATTAGTTTATAGGAGGGGAAAAAAACGGTTAACTCTAGACTTGATCAGATTAAGATTGTAGTGACTGGTGAAACATTCGATGGAATACGGTGTGAATATGGGTGGTTTACTACTATGATACTGGCATGGCGGGTCCTATCCGTAAAGGTTAGAACTGGCAGATCCAAGGAAGTGTAGTCCATCCAAAGTACTTTCCATGGTAGTAGAGATTGATCAGTTAGAGACTCGCCACATCCCGCCTCTGAAAGAGAGGTTGGAGGATGGAAATAATTCTTCTCTAACAAGGACTCGGAAACGCTTCTGAACTCTATCAAGACTGGAAAGTGAGGACTGGACAGCCCCGCCTAAATATGGCAACAGTATTTCATTTTCAGCCTGATCTGGCTCTTATAAAGGTAGATGATAGCATGAGGAGTCAGGTATTTACGAGAGCGGTACTAGGAGCCGATCATTTTACCTGCATCTTTAAAGCCCCAATATTCTCTCAAGGCACGGTACCTCCCCGACGTGACATTCGTTCGTCGTAACTGGCGGTAGTTTGGTGTCTAATCGCCTCATTACTGCTGCTTTGGCTAGTTTTGACTTGCATATATAATGTTTGCGCAGTATTATTTTTGCCCTCTCCATTCTTTCTTTTGTTATTGTTTATTGCAATCTTTGTTTGTGAGGAATTTCTGCTAATTAAACACACACACACACACACATATATATATATACATATTCATATATATGCCTCAACTTATTAGAATATCTTCTTGGTGTGGCTAAGAATTTCTCTCATAAAACATGATTTCCATTAATTCTTGGACAGTATTTATGCATTATTTCTGGAGTTAGATTCAGAAATATTTCTGAAACATGATTGTAACTGCAGCATCCTTCGTACGAATTGCTTGGATTTCAACCCATTTTCTCTTTGTGTGTATACATTAACCTATATAACAAACTTTTCAAAAGCTAATTGAGGTGAAGGAAAAAAATAAATAGAAAATCAGCCCACTGCCAGTTGTATCAATACGCACAGATTAAGTGCATATATATATATATATATATATATATATATATATATATGTATGCGTGTGTGTGTGTGTGTGTGTGTGTGACTTAAGAGGGCAGCTGTACCAACAACTGCTCCTTTAGAGAATTCATTGTGACGTAGGGTAATTTCAATTCTAAGGTCCCCGCAACCACTTGCTCAATTAAATCTCTTCAGCATGTGTTTTAGCAATAGAATTGGCTCAATGAAATGTATAATTTTCGAATGTTTTCCTTCTGGCTATAAAGATCAGATTTTAAGAATAGGGGTTACATAATTGTAACATAATTGTATATATATATATATATATATATATATATATATATATATATATTAGGTTGGTGCAAAAATAATGACGTAAGAATGTCGTTTTTTGACGTTAAAAATACGTTAAAAAAAGACATTATTTTTGCACCAACCTAATATATATATATATATATATATATATATATATGTGTGTGTGTGTGTGTGTGTGTGTGTGTGTGTGTGCGTGCATTTGTGGCCATATTGTGTGACTATGTTCCGATATGTGCATGTTTATAAATATGCAATATAAAACTGATATGTCTCTATATATCTTGTTTATTACTTCAAACTTTATTATAGTGGATACTCGTATTTGAAATAGAATGCACATTTTTAATTTTTGTTTTAAACAGATTTTATGACGTCTAACCGTCTTCGCATACAAGATAACATAATAAATAAAATCAGTGCTCTGGCAGGGATCGAACCGGCGACTTCCTTTGCAGGAAAAACAACTGTTTGTCCGGCGCGTTTTACCACTCGACTACAAGTAGCTCCACCATTTCGTATTTTTCTATTTTCCCTTTTAAGAAATATTTTTCTCGAAAGCCTATGTCAGCTCTTTTACATATCTGCAACGTACTAGAGTTCAAAGTAAAAAAAAAAAATGTCAGATTAAAAATAAATCCATTAATTCTTTAGAAAAAATATAATTAATTAATTACGGCGGCATTTATAAAATCAAAGTTAAGATAAGTTTTATTTTTGTCCATGACGAGCGAGTTTAAAGAGTTGTCACAACATAGGCATCTCTTATGTTTGTAAATGCGGGTTTTTATACTCCTAGATGTTTCGCCGATGTAACTTTTTTGTTAGCTTGTACGGTCATATTTCATACATCTGGCATCTAATATGGTGTTTGATTTATTTTTCTTCCTAAATATATCTCCGATTGTCTTGGAAGTGGTGCTGAAGACTCTAGTAATGGGATAACTAATTTATTTTCAAATTTTATTGTTCTAGTGTTGGAAAGTAATATGGATTTTGTGTCAAAAGTGATGTCGATGGTAAAGACTTTTATGAACTTGTGGATTTTGTATTTTTGCTCGTTTTCTATTATATATATATATATATATATATATATATATATATATATATATTATAGAAGTTTCACTAAAGACGGCTGACAAATTACACAGATTAAGCTTTTATTTAATATTTCTTGTGTTCGTACAAAGGTTTTCTTTCTT